>JAMWET010002221.1:2500-121963 GCA_024036415.1 Prochilodus magdalenae | reverse complement strand
GAGTGTTTCCTGTAAAAACCGCATTTAAAATATGAGTTACAGGGATTGCCACATCACATGTTTAACAAGGTCTGATTTCCACATTTTAAAACTTCCTTGAAAGCAGTTAAGAAAACTTTAATAAATTAATAAATACAAAGTATATAAATTAAAAATCATAACTAAATATATAATCAAATAAAAAACTAATGAAATAAAATTATAGATGGTGAGTGTAAGATTATTGTCCCTTATTCGCTCCAGTAATAATATTTATATTTCATTGATTCATCATCCAGTTATAAGTTGTTAATATCTATGAGGAATCTCATTCTTTCTTTCTGCGACGATGTGTTATGTGGGTTGTGTGTTTGAGTATTACGGGGACTCTCGCATAAAGCTCATGTTAACTACTGACTGGTATGGGCTGATTAATCTGTTAGTCATTAAATATTTATTAGATCTTCATTCAGCTGATGTTAATTAATCGTTTAATTGAGCATTTCATAATACAAAACAATCAGTTTCTCAATTCAATTTTATGAACAGTTTATTATAATCAGTTAACCTTTTAGTTAATATTGCAGTTAAATCGTAGTAATCTGTATGTGTATCTGTGCTGGGGTTTATCTGATCTTAAACTACTGCAGGAAAGATCAAACTCCTTCTTATGATCAGTCCACAAATAAAGAAGTTGTAATACATTATTCTGTCACTGATAATCAAAATATTCCATTACATTTTACACATTCATACAAGTTTTATGTACAGAAAGGTATTATAATCTGTTACCAGGCATTTCTATCCAGTGTGCAGTTTCTGCTGTAGGTTTTAACTGTGTAGCTGTAAACATCTTCATGGAGTTGTAATGAGGAGCACTGAGTGACCAGTGGCAGTAGTGAAGGATGATAAACTACAGTACAGATGAGAAAAGGAGATTTCTGATAAGGCGAGAAAGAAAAACAAAAAAAAAAGGCTGAAAAAAGATTGTTTATTTAGTTTCTAACTGTAGTAAAACAGTATCTCAAGGATAATTTCTCTAACTACACGTGTTCCTTCTGTTTCTATTTCTACAGCAGAGTGGGTTAAGTAAATTAAGTGTATTTATTCTTTCCACTGATGATAAACGGACTTGATTTACCACACTTCAATCACATTTTACATTTACACTCTGTATACAGACGTCTAACACACACATACATAGTGTTACTTCAGTCATATTCACACAGCTGTAAACCAAAGTCTCTGATCTCAGAATCAATCACTCATGTTCACCTCCATCTCCCTCCCTTTTTTCCTTCCCCAACAATGCTTCACTGTTGCCTAATTCCCACTGCAACTGCAGGAATGTAGAGACAGTGAAGTTTACTGAGGAGAAAAAGACACTACAAATAAAAGCAGTCTGGACTCTGTTGGGAGTGATGTCACTGTTCCTATGGGATGATGGGATATTTGAGGTGTTCCATCATCAGTACATCATTATCATTAGAGTGTCTCTCAAATGAAAAATACATTTAACCTGTTTAATTATTTCAGTGGTGATAAAGTGGCAAAAGGAATTACACAATGAAAAACCATTTCCAAAAAAACACTTCACCTAGTAATAATAAAAACTAGACATGAGGTATGATTTAACACAACACAGTTCAGACAGCAGGAGATCAGTAGTGTAGCGGTATGGTTTAACTCAACACAGTTAAGACAGCAGGAGATCAGTAGTGTAGCAGTATGGTTTAACTCAACACAGTTAAGACAGCAGGAGATCAGTAGTGTAGCAGTATGATTTAACTCAACACAGTTCAGACAGCAGGAGATCAGTAGTGTAGCAGTATGATTTAAACCCACACCCCTGAGCACAGTTCAGACAGCAGGAGAATCAGCTAGTGTCAGCAGATATGGTTACCTCAAAACACAGTTAAGACAGCAGGAGATCAGTAGTGTAGCAGTATGGTTTAACTCAACACAGTTAAGACAGCAGGAGATCAGTAGTGTAGCAGTATGGTTTAACACAACACAGTTCAGACAGCAGGAGATCAGTAGTGCTGCAGTATGGTTTAACTCAACACAGTTCAGACAGCAGGAGATCAGTAGTGTAGCAGTATGGTTTAACTCAACACAGTTCAGACAGCAGCAGATCAGTAGTGTCCTTGCAGTAAGGAGACACATTGTATAGTCTTATTGCAGTTGGAAGAAATGATCTCACATGGCACTTTTTAGCACAGCTCAGCTGTATCAGTCTACTGCTGAACATGCTACTATGTTTGTCCACTGAACCGTGCAGGTGGAGTGATGCATTTTCCATAATGGCAAGCAGCTTACTGAGAGTCTGTTTTTGTGCCACAATCTCGAGAGTGCCTAGCTTGACTCCTATAACAGAGCCAGCCTTCTTTATCAGTTTAAGTATTAATAACTGGTATTACCAAACCAGTTTAGTGCACACCCCAAAAGACCTTAGCTTCTTAAGAAAGTACAGACGACTCTGTTCCTTCTTTAACACTGTTACACAGGTGTTTATAACACAGCCCTGCAGGAAACTTCAGATAATACAAAATTACAGCAGCAAATACAATTAAATACAAATCTCCAGTTCTACATAGTAAGACATTCAGATCCTCATAAACACAGTCCACATTCACTGTGTTATTAATCTCCAGTTTTCCTGATATTTAAATATAATAATTCACTTGTGATTCCATACATGAAATATTCACACTATATTATTTACTTCACAGCTGCTTTCACTGACAGAAGCTCAGACAGGTGAGTATAAATCAGTGTGTAATGTTTTATGTTGGTGTGTTGATTGTAGATGAAGAATGTTGTTGGTGTAAAGACTGAATGTATTTATACTGTACTTTTTGTTTTTTTTTGTGTTCAGTAGGTTTTTTTTTGTTTCAGTTTTTTTTGCTGGAACATCATCAGCAGAGAGAGTTTACTAACACACACTTCAGCACTGTATGTATCACTATAGTGTAGAGCTCACAGCAGCCTGAGATACTGACACACCTTACTAACACTGTCACCTCATTTACATACAGTCTCTCACACACACACACACACACACACACACACACACGCACACACACACTCACACACACATACACACACACACAGACACACACACACATACACACGCACGCGCACACACCTAATCCACCCACTGATACTGACAGATTACAAAGTGAAGTTCGGTGTTTCAGTTTCAGTCATTCTCATCATTCTCTCTCCAACTCTAGAATATCAGATATAAACATGATCTAGAGAGGAACTCATTATTATAAGCAGTGTTTAAACAGTCTAACTGTTAATACCTTAGCAGCAGCTAGAATTTCTTTAAAGGTCCATATCCTACATCTTCTAGTGTTTATCATTTCCTCCTTGAGGTCCCACTTATACAGAGGTTATGTAGTTTAATGTATTCAAAAAACAGTCATAATTCATTTCTACATTTTTCCAGCCCCTCTTCATCACTTACAGTTAAACCAGCCCTGTTTCGTACCCGTTTACCCCGGGGACTTTACAAGACTGAGATATGTAAAATAACCTCTGTCTATAACTTATGTGTAAGTGGGCGGGGCTTAGACTGATGTTGGTTGGATAGAATGGTTATATGTAAAGGTGTTGATTTTTGTGACCATCACAAATACAGTGAACTCAGAACTGTAATTTAAGTTTAGTTTTTTGTATATATATACTGTATGAAGGGGGAGAGTTGTGAACAGTGGTATACTGAAACAATTGTTTCCAAATACATCTTATTTAACTCTTATTGAAAAATGAGAAAAAAATTATACACATACCTCTGCTATAAATAACAGTAATATAATATTCTAGCTGTATCATACATATTTTAAAAACAATATTTTAAAAAGTTGTTCTTTGTCTTTAAGCAGAGTCTCCGAAAAAGTTCTGGAAGTCTGGGGTTTTATGGGGTTGTAGTACATTATTCTAAAATAGAGCACGCGTCCTTAATACATCTACTGTAATATGATATTAATAAATTCTATGAAATAAACATTACTGTCGTGTAAAAAGTGTGAACAGAGTTCACATTCTTTATCAAAGTCTACATGAATGAATTGATCTTGTATGTTGGTTTCTCTTTCATAGGTGTTCAGTTGGATGTTATTCATGGTGTTAATAGACTTGATACAGTGTTCTGTAGTGATCATGATCCTCAGACGGGCTGACAGTGCATGAAAACTATCTTGGACACTCCTCGTTTCTGTGGATCTGTTCCTCACTTCCCATGAGGTTCATGATTGATGAATGATTTATGTATGAAGACTAAAAGTATAAAGATGTAAAATAGCTCATTATTCAGTTCTGTATAAGGTAATACTGTGTGTGATGATCACAGCACAGGGTCTCTGTAGCTGTATCACTGTGCACTCTGTCTCAGTCATACTGGGTTTAACAGGTCCACACAACTACAAACTAATAATCTACATAATGCGTGATTAAACACGCCTTTAAAAGATGCTGTGATTTCTCAAACACAATAATCAGTTTAAATCAGTTCAGCTCATCAGCGTCTTCTACTGTTATTAATATCAGCTTCAGTGATTCATACTGACACATCAACAGTGATGTTACACAGAGGAGCACTTACTGATCATATAACATACAGTATCACACCATACATCACATCTTCACTCTGTTTTATACAGACTGAGAGAAACTGGACAAAAGAGGAGAGAATGAAATATGAAGGATTCCTGCTCTGCTGCTCGGTGAGTTTGAAGAGAGATAAAGGATTGAAATTCAGTTACTGTTAAAACTGTTAAACCTGCATTAAATTATTATGTGTGTTTATCAAAATCATATTTTTATTAATAAGAAAGATTGAGTATTTTAAATAATACCGACCGCTTTCTTTTAAACTGCACATACTCTGTTTTCCCCCAGTTTTAGCATTTATGCCATGTTTGCAGATATTTTGAACATTGATTACTCTATACTATTCTCTTAATTTACGCTTTTTTAGAGGACTGTGATGTTTTTAGTCATTCCTTATATTGTTTCCATTTTATGTGTTTATTCTCTATTAAAAAACAAACTGATAAGTTTATAGAGGAATCCCCCCTCATGCATTCTAAATAATTCAGTGGGCTGTATGTGTAAGCAAGTTATTAAGAGGGGTTTGGATGTGATTCTAGAAGTATAAGATATAATGGGACTCAGGCTTTACAGTGGTGGTATGATGGAATCAGAGTCAGCATGTGTCTCCATATACATCAAAACACACGCACTTTAATCCTTTAATTTCCTAAAGATAAAAAGGGGGGGTGAATCTTACATGTGTCTCCTGAGATTTATATCTTGAATGATGGTAAATATACGTGATACATTTCTTTGTAGTAGGTGTTACACTCACCGTGGCATGGGCCCTCAATTGACCACATTAGAATAATGTTTGAGACCACAAAAAATGTACGCTCATTAGGCTCTTCGATATAAATGTTACGCTGTTCTCATTCATCAGGCAGTACAGTTATAAACGGTTTTATGTAGAGCACACTTTCTGTGAAGAAACAATTAAACTGTTAGGGTAGTCTGGTTCCGAGGCATCACCAACAGATGGTGAACAATTCTGATTCAGTAAGTTCTCTACAGTGTGAGGATTTTTACTATCAATCTTTTTAACTGGAAAGATTTTAGTTCACACACAAAAGATGGATTCAAGAACTGGAATTATTAAGAGGCTGGAAATACTGAATTACTAATTGGTTTTTTAAACATATTCTAAAAATATATCTAAATAACTCAGCTGGTGGTTACAAGTTTAAAATGAATGTGGGTTTCTCACAGAGCTTATCAGTTACATGAGCCTTAAGACTTCTTAAAGACTAAGTGAGGGTCTTCTAACGGAAAGAAAACTCGACTGATAGCAAACAAGACAAACGAAATAGAGAAAAAGAAAGAACAGTTCTGACCAAAAACACAGATGACATCTTCAGATGAAGGAGAAGAATGCCTGGCAAGAGAGTAGTAGAAACTTCTCAGTAGGAGACAAAAGAATGCCCAAGACTAGAACAAATGACCAAATAATCTGAGCTGAATCAGAAACAGCTTAAAGATAAGGACACACAACTGGAGAATCAGATCAAACTGCTGAGAGAGAAGAGGACTCTACTGGAGACCTCGTGTATAAGTATCAGGTGGACTCGTGTGAAAGGAGAAGTCAGCTGATACACGAGCTGAGAAAGATAAGCTGCAGGGACAAAAATTAGCACAACTACAGAGATGTGAAGTAGGTGATGTTGCAGGTTTACCAGTCTTGCTATTAGCAATGCTAACAATGTCTATAAGCTTGTCACATATGATTCTTATCCTACGTGTTTTAGTATTGGGCTGTTTATGAACTTGACTTTAGTTCATAGCGCTATATTATTGGCTGTATAAATATAACGGGGATTAGGATATTATATACAGAGCATGAGCATTCCGGCATCCAGCTCCCTAAATTAATCACAAGAGATTGTGTTTCTATATCCATGTATTTCCTAAATTTTCGCTAATGTTACTAATAGGTATAGCTACGCGTGGGGAAACAATTCCTAGGGGGGCTACTCCGTGAAACTTCATGACGACACTCCACATGCTCCTGATCGGAAGAGCATCTGTTATATCGTGTCGACTGGTCACCCAAGGTTCTGACAGCTGAACTCATTAGCCTCGTTTATTTAGAGACGCCTTGTTTCTGTTTGTGGCTTTGGCGAAGGCACTGGGACACTCAACATAGTTTGCAATGACTGAGTCTGTTCTTTCTCTATCCTGCTGTCTTTATCTGGTTTTGATCGCGCTTTCGTGTTTTTTGACTACTTCGTTTTTAGCTCTATATTACCCTGTTTGACGGGGATAATCTCTCGGCTGTGTACCGATCCCTTTCTGTTTAGTATCTATATATCATAATATATATTATATGATATATAGATATGATATTATAATGATATAGATATATATAACTAGGTTATATTATATAATATGATAGTATATATATAAGTTTGGGGCCTGCATCAGCGTGCAACTTATCCTTCGTCGCTGACTGATCTTTCTGGTCGCTAATTCTGGCTGTTCCCTGATTGCTATTCTTCTTCCCTACGTGTGTTAGTATTGCTGTTGCAATTGAACTTGTACTGTATTGTTCTGCGCTGTTCTGTATACTGTGTGTATATATAGTATAGTAATATCATTATATAATAAATATATATATTATACTATATATATAATCTATGATAATAATATATGATTATTATATCATATGTACTATATAGTTTTAATACTATATATATACGTATATATACTATTGGAGGATGTACGAGAGAGAGAGAGAGAGACAGTATAGAGAGAGATGAGAAGGAGAGGAGTAGAGAGAGAGAGTAGGAGAGAGAGAAGTAGAGAGAGAGAAGAGAGAGAGTAGAGAGAGAGATGAGCATGCTCCATCCACTTACTAATTACGCAGGAATGGTGTTTGCATTCGATATTCTATTTTTTTTATCTGTGATGTTTAGAATTCACTTGTTTTTTTGTTCTTGTTTATAAAATGTGAAGATTTTGAAAACCACGCAAGCGCTGTTATAAGTTTATTTGTCCAAGTTGGGGGGGGGCTGGTATTGTAATTATTTTTCATTATGAATTTGCTTACTAGTATATGCAGGTCATTATTTTTCCTGGCTTTTATACAAATGCTATGTCACTGTTTCCTAACCACTACGAAACTTAACATAACTGTGAGCTGAGAAAGTCTGAACTGGATTGTTTTTAGCGTAGATTTAATCTGTAAGAAAATAACAACTGAACTTGAACAATACGACCAGTCATGCATGAACTGAGTAGAGAGACACACATAGCTAATGGAGAGAGAAAAAGATCAAGTGGGGTTACAAGTTCAGGAGAAAAACTAGACTCTCTATAGAAACTAACAATGGCAGGCACTTCAGATGAAGGACAAACTATTAGAAATAAAGTATAAACTTCTCAGCACGACAGACCAAGATGACTGTATAAGTACATAACAACCAAATAAAAAAAAGAGCATTGAAGGAGTAATCACAGTAACACAGATGGAGGAAATGGAGAGAATTACTTGTGGGGAATAGATGGTAGAATTAAAAGCGATTAACAGAAGAACTGAATGATGAAATGACCATAACCTAAAGAGAAATAGCACGCAGTATAAAGATCAGTTTAGAATTAGTGATAAGAGAGATTTCATTAATTAAAGGAGAAAATGAAAGATTTGAAGTGTTAATAATCATCTTAAAGATAAAGACTACACGAACTGGAGTTAATCAGATCAACTGCTGAGTAGAGAAAGAGACTGCACTGGAGGGACACAGTGAAAGTTACAGGTGGATCTATAGATAAAAAACAGTAAATAGGTCACTGTACAGCACTGAGTAAAGGACCTTGCAGGACATATGCGCATGCAACTACAGGAGATGATGATGCCTACTGAACAACAGAAAACTGAACTGAGGGAAAAAGCACAAACAGCTTGAAGAGAAGAAGAGAACTTGCGTTAAGTGAGAGAACTTACGGATCGTCTAATGGAAAGGAAAGGGGAGGGTGAGGGAGGGATGGGGGGTGTAGGGCGGGGGAGAGAGACAGGCAGGTGAGAGGAGAAGCTCAGACTTCTAGAGGAGAGAAGAGCAATGTGCAGCTGTAACAGGAAAGAACAGATCCAGACTTCATGCAGTTCCATCCCTAGGGAGAGTAGGAAACAGTAACAGAGTGGATCCTCGCTAGACTGTAATTAAACTACTAAAGTTACATGCGATTCTAATATTAAAATAAAAAATTATCACACATAGAAATATTATTATATTATCATTAATTAGCCATAGGTCATGACATTCATACTCTATAATCTCTATACTTTTAATTAATATTAGATCAGAAATCATAATCCAATCTTCACAGCAGGTACACTAAACTTATATAGAGAGGATTTCATACAAAAAAAAATAAAATAGATAGAAAGAAATGATAATAACCATCTACAAACCTGCTCATATATCAGCTCTTAGATTAATATGGGTCTTCTTTTCTATGTGGGTGGAGAGACTTCGCAGAATTCTGCGAGCACCGACTCGGAGACACAGCTAGTATAGTAGTATTCTTCCATCGCATACCGTAAAGTATTGCGGCAGGAGTGAATATAATATTTCTTCTACATTTCTCTGATCAGATACGTCATCAGCATATAATAAGAGATTGAAATCCTCATTCTTGTTGATCTGCAGGGAGTGAGAAGTACTGTAGTTCAGGACGCTCTCCATGTGTCAGTTCGCTGTAGCAGAAGCTCCAGGCTCGTGCTGTTCTAGGGGAAGGACTGAATGTGGGAAATGTGCAGGGCTAGAAATCACCATCCTGGGCTAGAGATTGAGAGGAGCCGGGTGCTGGAGCAGTCTAACAGTCAGAGCAGTAGTGAGAGCAGACAGGGGAGTAGGTGGCTGGGTGCCAGGTGACTGTGGTGGACGACCTGCCTGACTGTTCTGTCTGGCTTGGACTTCACTCTGTATTGTAGCTTGCGACTAGGACGTGGGGCTCTGTGTCGTCTGTCTGCCCAGGATCGCTCCACGCCTTCTCTCCTAGTGCATAACCATGAAGCTAGCTCTACAGAGTAAGTAGAGAGTTATCTAGAGGACAAAATGAGGGAGATCTTTGGAGAGAGATGTTGGTAGGGAGCACGCATGATCCTTTTCACCTACTGTTACTTCGATGAAGTCCAAAGAGATTGAGAAGCAGTTGAGGATTTATCCAGTCAGGTAAACCAGGAGATGCAGTAAGACTTGTAGTAGAAATGTGGGCGAGCAGGAGGTTTCACTGTCTCACATTAAGGAGTAGAGGGTAGATTGGTTCTCGGATCTCAGTAGCTCTGTTCTGGAGAAGATAGTTAGAAGATGGTGGAAGTGTGATAGTACGAGAGGAGTTTCTAAGCAGCAGTGAGATGCTTCTACCCTGGAGACAGAACTCGAGATCAGAGCAATGGTAGACAAAGATCAGAAAGGAAAGAGAAGAAAAGAGGGTGTGGAGGAGAGAGATAAGGAGAAACTGGAACAGGAGGTTCAGGAAGCTTCTCTAAGTACGATAGAGGAAGCGGTAGCGAGGAGGCATGAAGGAGAGTAGACAAAGCAACTTAACAGATGCGCACACTGAGACTAGAAGATAATAGGCTGGAAAGAAGAGAGAGTATGGGAGAGAGAAATAAGTAGGAGAACTGAACAGAGTAGGCTAGAAAATAGTAGAGATTAAAGCAAGAAGACAGATATGGAGGTTGAAGGTGTGATAGACACGTAAAAGGAAAAGAGAGAGTAAGGAGAAGAGAGGAGATGGGTAGAGATGATGGAGAGGTACTGAAGGAGGAAAGCCAGAATGGAGCAGAGAGATAACCCTCCATGCTAAGATCCATCCTTGCGCTGAAGCGAGAGAAACATTTCTTGGTCATCAAAGTCAAAGTGCATGGAGTGTAGTTGCAGCAGTTACAGATGGAGGAGAAGAACAGAGAGCTGTTAGACACTGAACTTGAGATTCTTTCTAATCTCATTCTAAAGTACTCACCTCTACTCCATGGTAGGTAGGTTTATGATAGACTGGAGGAGCACTGTCAGACTCGGGGGGGGGGGGGGGCGGAGAGAGTCTGCTCCACTCATGCAGAAGGCAGTCTGAAGGGATCTCGTCAGTAGGTTCGTGAGCTGGTTAAAGTTATGACTTCATGAATGGGAGGGGAAATATCGACTAAGAGAGTCTGATAAGAAAAAAAAATCTGGGAGTCTCATTAGTAGTCAGATAATCCTTTTTATGTTCCTTCAGCTGGGTTCAGATCTTCAGAATTCGCATCATATTGACTGATTATTTTCAGTAACTCGCTCTTTACTAATGATTTTCATCAATCGATTAGTAATCTTTTACTATTTCTAATGATATTTAGAACACTACACTATGAAGATGTGAAATGTGCTGTGTATGAATTGTTAAATAAAGCTTGATGTCATGCGTACTTAATTAGGTAAACGAGACCAGTAAGCTTGCGTTGATGTGTGTGATTTGTATAGTGTGCATGCTGGTTTAGTGAAGATTGTTACTCAGACTTAGATTCTTTTAGGTTGACATACAAAGCTCTCTAGTTATCTCTCACTCATTACTAATACATAATCGCATACACATACATTTTAGGAACATGCCAGTTGGCTGATTGTTGAGTTACTGGTTGAGGAATCTGATGGGTTGAGAATGTTGCTACATGGTGTTGATGTTTGTCCGCTGTTTCTAGTAATTTCTAGTAGACTTGTATCCGTGTTCATAATCTATTTATATCAGGTATTGGAAACAGCATGGTAAAATACATTTCTGAAATACTGTCAATGTATCTGTAGAGCGACAACGATCACCTGGGTTTTGTCTATAGACATTGCAGTATGAGCTCGTGCTACATGTAGACCACGCTACACTATTTGTACACAGATATTGTGGTCACCCTTACCTCCGTTATGAAAAAGAATCGTTCCACTTAGATGGGAAGCAGAATAACTCTGATCTGACATAATTAATAATAAATATAAAATTCTATGAAATATGAAGCACATAAGCACATAGTCAAGATTATTTGCTTTTCAACGGTCATGTTCAACTGAATTATTAAAAAATAATAAATCCTCGAAACAGGTCCTTGGGGGCACTAGAAGCTGATCGTGTACGTCGCCTTGAAAAAATTTGTAGTGAACCAATGAGAGGGACTAATGTAAAACCCAATCAAAAAAACACTCAGGTGTGTTCACTATGAGGCATCACTGTTGTCTACAATCTTGTATATGCAGTCAGTGGGCCTATATATGAGGGCTATCGGTATGTCACTAGTGCTTGTTTGGTGAACAAGCGTGTGTGCGCCCACACTCGACATGGACGGCATGAGGAAGCAAAGATAGAGTGTCTCAGGACATTAGAAAGAAAATATATAACCAAATAACAAAATGTTAAAGGTAAAGGTTATGAGACCCATGCGTCTCAAGCTATCCCCCCCCGCTTGCTGGTTCTCTGTTTACTACTAGGTGTTATATATTATTCATAAATTTAAGAATTGCCATTGAACTGTAAGTCCAACCTTGCCGCTCTGGACGTGGATGCAGGGGAAAATTGATGACAAAAAAAAAAAGATTCTAAAGAGAACGGATAATAGCGAATGGGAATAAAGAGAGGCTCATAGACTAAACTTATATGAGATTAAAGGTGAAGCATTCAAGGGCTCATAGGAGCATCATTGTCAGATCCGCGACTATTCGGTCGATGTTTGAGGCGTTTCTAAGGGGTAACTTAATGGTAAATGACGCAAGGTAGTGACACGCATTGTTAAAAAGCCTAGACTGAATTTGCACATCTACATCTATATAGTACAAGGCGCAACCAAGAGTGCTTCTCGTCAGCAATGTCCTATGGTACAGTATGGAGACAAAAATGGAGCTTGAGTAGGGCAATGAAATGCTCAAGACTATTAATGAATTTCTAGAGAGAAATGTGCTGGTCGTCCAGTGTCAGAAGGCTTGGTGCTCGGAGTTGCAGGCCATTAATCTTACAACAGGATAATGACCCATAACACACTAACTAAAAACTACCAAGAATGCGCATAGAGGAAAACATCTGGACTATTCTAGAATGGCCTTCTATGCGCCGCTGACCTAATCCTATTGATGGCATCTTTTGGAAGGAGCTGAAACAGCCGTCTGGAAAAGGCTACCCTTGCAAGCTCTGAGACATACTGGAGCTAGGTTTGCTCATGAGGAGTGGGCCACAATACCTGGTGCTGAGAAGAGGTGGCGAGAAGTCTCATTGATAGATAACTAGGCAAGCGTTTGATTGCATGATGCCTCAAAGTGTGTGCAAGCAAAATTTATAGTTGAGGGTAGCGCGTCTAATGGTATTTCTGTCGGCGAGGGATTGTTTCGAGGAGTATTTATTTTTTTTAATCACTCTGTTGAAGCATGGTTGAAGAGCATGTCTGACTTTACGATTTCGTTGATTTCATAAATTTTTATTTATTATTATTTTTGGGGGTCAGTTACAAGTTATTTTTGTTACCATTGTTGGGTTTTTCTTTCATTACCGAGGGTATAGCCAACAATTTTGTCGCACGTGTGTACATTCCCTAAGCAGCTCCTACAGGAGGAAGGCAAAGTTGATTGCCATGCTTACGATCATAAATAGCTGGAACTACGCATGCAGCGGTCTCTCACCCGTCGAGCTTAGAGGTAGGTCTGGAGTGGCTGTTCTTATGATAGAATGAATGATTGGCACCATTAGCAATTATCATGTTCGCTTTGTTTGTGGGGAAGTGAAGCCGCCTGTTTACTGAACATTTACTGGAATTAGTTTAAGTGTTCAATAATAGATATTAAACGCGCAAGCCTCCTTGGCAAAGGATAGCCGTATTCTAGGTCTGAGGACTTATTAGATGCTTAGGGTCATTTTACATTATTGAAATTAATAACCTTGATGCCTCTTCTTTTTGGGCTAGTGTATTTATGAAAAGCGAATCTTCTCAGAGTTTTTAACTGCTTATATGCTGCGATACTGCCTCTTTACCTGGACAGTGGAGGCATGCATGCCTCAGACACCTGAGAAAACATCTGGCTTTCTGCGAATAAGTGAAAAAGAGAAGCACACAGTATAAATGCCTATTTGTTATGTAGTTCAAGCTATAGCTAGGCTTGCATTGGTTAAAGGTCTCTTCTGCATTCGCTAGGGGACATCCAATCTTGACTGCATATGTGGTATTGTACACTGTTGAGCCTCATTATTATTTATATATGCTTTAAAATACTACGAGCTGAGTGCCCGAGAACATTAGGCTTCTGTAAACTCGGGGGAACTCTGATACTTATTTGATGCCTGAAACGTCGCGATGTGTCATATTTGAATATAGAACGAGTTGAACGTAGAGCGCATACATTTCAGATTCCGAACCTGCTGCTGCTCTCAGATCAGCTAGGTGTATATGAGACTTGGCCTCGAATAAAACCACCAGCTAGAGGGGCCTGAGCTGTGTGAAGGTGATTGTGAGAAGGATTCCTCACTATCTTTAATCTAATCTAATTGCATAATATAGATCAGCAATCATCGCATTTATGGGTGTTTATACTGCATCTGATGCTGAAAGGATCTGCGGAATGCTCTCAGGTAATGCTGGATATGTAATAGCCTGCACCTCTTATATTGCACATGAAAACACTCCTAGTACTCTCTCATGCTGGCCACCTGTGGACTCAGAAAGCTAACAGCTACATGTGTAATGGAAGGGCTTCTGCAGGGCTAAGGCTGGAGATGGGTCTGTTTAGAATGCAACTTCCTAGAACCATAGCACATGAAAATTAAAATTACAATCATCCGTGATACACAGTCATGATGAGTCCGTGGCTGCTCTCGTCACACACCCATAGATCGCTCATCGCTGCCCGGCCTCAGGGGTCTCGGCAGAGGTCACACTCGAGAATCTCTACCATACCTGAATATAAGAGGGCATCACAGTGAGTAAGGATACTCTGACAGAGAAACATGGTGGCTCCTAAACATCTTGGGCTACCTGCGCCTTACCATGTTCAACTGTCCTCCATGTGTCTCTTCTATGTTATGTAGATAGAGTGGTCTGTAGACCACTATTCACTCTGAAGACTGTGTATTCTGTTTTAACAGCACATGACTGCTTCAAGCTAATGAGCCCATGAGCTGTCTTCTAGGTGTAGATGCTAACAGGCAAAGCCTCGATCTGGGTATTGTAGTCCTTCAGAAGGCATCCAAACATCTAGAGCGTAAGTGGGTAGAGCTGAACTCTTACAGGTGATGGGCTCTTCTATATTTCTTTATATACGGGTGGGCTGTTTATTTTCATTTTGACCACATGGTGGGCACTTTAAACAGACAAAAAATGTGTCTCTGACAGGCGTAGGTGGCATATGGCGCATATGTTGCGAAACGGTCCTATGTATGCTGTATTGACAAAAGGTATTCATATCCCATCCAAATGCGTTGAATTTCAGTGTTTCCAATCACTTGAATGAGACCAGGTGTATAAAACCCCAGGCAGCGCTAGTCATGCAGATCTGCTTCCTAGCAGAGCATTAGTGAAAGAATGGGTTTGCGCCCAGGAGCTGCAGCTGATTCGCAGTCACATGGCAGTGATATGGATGCCTATTCCGCCAGGTCCTAGTCATGAAATTTCTCTCACTACTAAATAGGTTCTGCGTCAACTGTCAGTGTGGATTATAGCCATAGTGGAAGTGATTGGGGAACAACATGTGAATCTTATCTCCCCCATCTCAAGTGCAATGGCAAAGTGGAATGTCAGAGAGGTAAAGGCTCGGCTGCTAACCGGACTCAGTTCTGTTATGAGTGAACTTCTTTCTGGGAAGCATCGCCTTAAGGAGGCCTCTAGCCATTGCTTAGGTGATCATGGGCTTCAGGCTTAAATGTTGCTTGAGATGGTATCCGGCTACCCAGCTGAATTACTTGCAGTGTAAAGACTGTGGCGAGTACACATAAATGTGGAGTCAAAGTCTCGCAGATCGCGTGCTGAGCTGGCTCTTCTATCACAGTACGTTTTTTGAAATGAGGTCGTTTCTGCAGCTCAGGCCTACATTATGCATACATCACTCCCAGGGGCATCAGGCAGCGACCGATTCATACCTTCGATATCAGATCAATACAGGTTAGTGTATTTACCATATACTGTACAATGGGCGGTTTATTATAAAAGGAAGATTAACAGGTGTGGCCTGATCAGTTCTCATAAGAGTCAATCTGTGCGCGGCCTTTACGTCTAGATTATGACTGGGGGGGCTACTTTTATACATATTTGTATAAATAAACAATGGTGGACAGAAATGTTGATATATTGTGGCTAAAGAAATTGTGGTAAACTAACGGAATGATGCTTTTGGATTCAGCTCAATAAAATTCTAAGTGGTACAGAAACAAGGGGGGGGGGGCGGGGGGAGGCAGTGATCCTCATCACTGCATGGAGGAGACAAACGGGCAGTGTTCAGACTGTCTGTAAATCATACTTGAATCTTAGACCATAGATCATTTTAAGAGTCAATGTACACACTTTACTTGTGTGTTATCAGATCGGATTTGTGTGTCTAGACATCATTAACCAATTTGGGATGCTGCAGTAAGAACGTGATTACCAGGCATGGATTTTATATGCTGGAAAAACAGAGTGGCATCATTTCACCCTCCAAACAATCGCTTTGTCAAGACTGGTCAAGACACTTTCCCAGACTGAGTCGTATCTGTAAAAATCTGATTGGAATCACATTCAAACCCACTTTTGATCATGGGTTGGGACGTAATGATCAATAATTAACTGATTTCTTATGGTTTTTCTAGTCCCAGACTTTCAAAAACAAGGCTGGATACAATCTGGATATGACCGAAATCGGATTTCTGCTGGTAGTCTGAACATAGCATTGATTGCAAACAAAAACCTACAGAAGTTTAGTCCAGCCCTTTCATACTGGCCTTTTCCACTGTTGGGCCAAATGATTTTCCAGACTATCCTGTGCCGTTCCGGTCGGGTGCAGATTCCTGCTGGTTATGTTTTCTTATACCCAGGTAATGCTGAGAAAAACTGCATTGAAGATGTGCTAACTGCTATCAAGCTAATTGTTATACACACAGCACCACCTCTAAAGTAGTTGATTCCGGCTGTCACTCCAGCACAGGTTTCCTGCCTTTGTTTATCAGGTAAACCGAATGTTATTATAACAGATATTCAAATTTGTGATCTTAGACTCTAAACAAGACCACCTCTAAACGGGTGATCTTACACATTGGAACTGACCCTATACTTTTGAGGGAGGCACCTTAAACTCATGTTAGCTTAGCCTATCCAGCTACAGCTCTAGACCAACAAAACAGGTTTCATTTTGGTTTTCTTTTAGATTAGCTGACTGCCAAAATTATTCTTAGTTGGCGTAAACTAAACAAGCCAGAAGAGAGAAGCCAGCTAGCTTTAGCAAGTCTAGGAGGCTACAGCTCCAAACCCAACAGAGCAAATTTAATTTCTGTTCCTCCAACGCAATCTGCTCAACTTTACCTCCTCAGAGTTGAGTTATTATCATCTACGCTTCCACTAGCCTTTTAACTGAGACACCTTACCCTCATGTTAGCTTAGCCTAACCAGCTACAGCTCAAAACACAACAGGTTTGATTTCAGCTTTCTGTCACTCCAACACCAATCAGTCAGATTAGTTGACTACCAAAATGATCATTTGTTGCAGCCCTATTAACTATGCTAAGCTAGGCCAGGGGAGAGGAGATGGCTAGCTTTTGTGAAGCTAGCAAGTTTAATTTCTACTTTCAGTCATTCCAATATCAGCCGCTCGACTTTCCCTCCTCAGGGTTCAGCCAGTGTCATCTAACATAGATCACTAAAGCTTTGGCTAGTGAGAATCAAACCTGTTCCCTAGTGAGCATAGCTGGCATAGCTAACTGTGTTGAACCCAGTTTTAAAAGGTTTCAAGTCAAACCATGCTGGTGTGGAAATGTGCCTGGAACATTTAGACACTGGTGCTCAAAACTGTTCAGCCCAGTAGAACTCCAGTGGCCTCTTTCCCACTGCAGGGCTAAATGGTAATACAGAACACCATAGAAATGGCAAGAAAATGGCATTAATGGAAACATGTGCATGTCTGTGTGTTTACCATGTTGCCTTGAGTCACTGTGGCAAGGTTGGCACGTCTCTTGGCGCAGAATCTTTCAGCAGTGCTGCAGCAGGCGGGAGAGTCACCATGATCAAGCCCATAAACAAATAGAACACACTATTCTGCATGGAGCGTAGTCAGCAAGCAGGCTTCTGTAAAGTCACAGAGCACACCAAACACACACCACCTTCACCTTCACTATGGGAACGTCATGGGTACATTCACATGGGTACATTCACATTCACATTACACTCATCATCAAAAGAACAGCTGATCCCAGAAGGAAGTGTGGGATTGCAATTACCAGGAACAATAAATGATGATACATGTAGACTGATATAATCAATATTCATTTGAGCTACACATACAGAAGCAGTGCCTCTCAGTATGGCTAACCCATCATGCCAGACGTCTCAGCATGGAGTTGTAGAAGTTCCTAGTGGTGCTCTGAGATAGCATGCACCTTGAATGTTCTCACGGTTCCTGCAGATGGTGCAGTAGGGGTGGAGGTGGAATGACACCTGGCTTTCTGGACATGTGACAACAAACTGTTCATCTTGGTTTTGACCTCCACAAAGATTTGTCACTCCAGACTCATCACTGAAGCTGGTCCACTGAAGCTGGTCCACTGAAGCTGGTCCATTGGCATTCTGAGTCACTCCATGACAGTGCGGCAAGACCCTATCACAGTCTTTGCCGATGTTGACGTGGTGTTAAGGGCAGTCTTTGTAACTGTCTGTGTGCATGTAGTGGTGCAGCCGTCTGCCAATGATGCTGGCACTAACAGGATGATTCATAGGGGACATCACTGCCCGCTGAATGTCTGCAATCGTGGCTGTTGGGTCAGTCAGATACAGAGATAGGGCCCATTCGTACTTGTCACTTGTGTGGTTAAGGCATCCAACTTGAATCATTCACATGTCCAATAATGTCAAACCTACCCACCAAGTTTCTTTCCCGCCGGCTGATTCCTTCTGGGTGCATTTTGATGATGAGTGTATTTGTAGCCCCAGCATAAATCCCAGGTAGAAATATCCGTGTATCATTCAGTGCTAACAGCTAAAGCCAGTAGCGCTGTACTGTATGAGCTAACGTGATCTATGTGTGTTCCAGTTAAGAACTCCAGCTTAGGACGTCGTAACAGATTTAGCATGACTGTACTGCACCTTTGCTGGTCCTCTGTTTGTCCACCCCTCCCAGCGTCTGTCTGAAGTGAACATCTGAAAGTAGAAGTAAGACAGCAGAAGAAGCTTTACCTTTACTGACACCCATAGCCGACACCCTTAATAAAAAAAGAGAGTTCAGTTCTTTAAGTATGTTAAAAGAGAATTCCAACAATTTTCCAAGATTCCGGCATCATTTAGGTAAAATCTGAACTTCACGGTAAAGAAACATGGAGACTTTCGAGTTGTGGTGATGGGAACCAGGGGTTGCAACATCAGTGTCACGCCTCCAGGTCTCCCTGAAACCACCTATCTCCAGGACTCCATTTCCCAGAGTTAACTATGCGATGACGTCACATGCTCATGTCCCCAGTCAACTAATCACTCACGGTCTAGCTCGCCCAAGTACTGATTTGTTTCACCTGCCACCCATTACACACCTGCTTTATGATCCCTTACACACACACACACCTGTCTCTTGCCTTCTACTCTTATCTCTGATTCTGGCCTCTGAGCTGTTTGCCGGACTGTTTTGTCTTCCTGGTTCTCGACCTTCGTCTGTCCCGCTGTCTATGACCCTGCATCACCCACAACCACCAGTGAACTTACACGTCTGGGGACACGGTTTTGCCTTAGAATTGCCTTGTATGAAAATATGATTTTGGCCAAAGTTTTATCTGAAAACCATCAAACATCAACTAGAGTCTGAGATAGGATATTCATAAACATTTCATTTTAAACACTGTCAAAACTCAAGTCACCTCAAGTCAAATGTATTTGTATAGCATTTTTTACAACATTATACAGAACATTTACAGAATCTGGGTCTGAGCCCCCAGTGAGCAAGCCAGGGGCGACAGTGAGGTCTGAAATCCACTCCCTATTCATCAGCTTCATCACTGAATATTCTATTCCACCTTAAATGCTTCAACACCAAATAAGGGAAACCAGAAAATTCACAAAGCAAACTGGCAAACAGGAAGTAGTGATATTAAGCTGAATGTCTGCTAAATGAACATATCTGCTGCACCATTTAAGGTGGAATGGTTGTTGGTTGTCAACCAATAAGTTGGCCAATAAAAAGCTGAATGTCAGTGCCAGAATGTAAATGCTGCACAATTTAAGGTGGAATGGAATAATTCAACCAACAAGATGATGAATAAGAAGCTGAATATCAGTGCCAGAATCTAAATGCGGCACCGTTTAAGGGGGAATGGGAAAATTAAACCAAGAAGTTGGCAAACAAGAAGCTGAATGTCAGTGCCAGAATGTATAGGCTGGACAATTTAAGGTGGAACGGAACAATTCAACCAAGCAGTTGGCAACAAGAAGCAGAATGTCAGTGCCAGAATGTATAGGCTGGACCATTTAAGGTGGATTCTTCTTAAGATTCTTCTTTGTTCTATTACACTATAGTGCCACCAAATTCAAGTTGCCGCTGCAACATAAGCATAATGCCAGTGTGCAGTTTGAGAGTTCTGGGAAACTTATACACTTTTAATTAGATACAAAAGGAGGACAAAACTTACAGTGCGCGGCTGAGATGATGAGGATAATGACCAGTAAGAGAGTGATGAGTGCAATATGCACAAACTTCATCTTCCTCCCTTCGCGTTCACCCAAGAGAGACACCAACATTATCGGCATGCATTTGACTAGCATTACATTTATTACCATCCTGAGACCAAGATGGTGGCATGAGAGCTGGATCTGAGCACCTTTCTTGTTATTTGTCACCATTACCAAGACACCTCCAGGCACTATTAACTTATTCATCCATGCAGCTGTTCATCCGTTACTTACCTAAAGTGGATTGCTTGGTGTCTTCTGTTCTTTGGGCTCATGTTGGAGGATGCTGCAGACACTGATAGATGTCCTCGGTTTTGGTTTCTGCTGCTTCTCTTTCTTCTCCATGATGGCAAACATTAGGCGCCACTAAATTACACTGCTGCAGCTCCATCCGGACGATACTCCTGGCAAACAATGAGGAATCACCAGCGCCTCAATCCAAAGGCTGCAGACCCAGGGACGTTAGAAAAGGGAAGCTTTTCTAGAAACTCTTCTAGAAAGTGCAGACCTTCACAGTTTCTGAATTTCACAGTACTTCTGCTTTTGGTTTTTTGATTGGTGTCTATAATTTCCTAGTTACTGCACACTGTTTTCATATTAACACTCTTCTTTTCAGTAACAGCAAAAACAAACAATACTTACGGAAGGCCTGCCGGTCAATGTCAGCACCTTATATCACTGGTTCACAGGCTAATAATGGCTTAAACACCCACATAATCAGCCCTCAAAAGGCTACTTCCTAGAGTGGTTAGTTTGTGTCTGCTATGAGAGCGGAAGAGTTAGGAAACCACAGGCTGTTAGACTGAACCCATCTGTGAAGAACTGGCAATAGAATATGCCATCAGTAAATCAAGAGGCACAAAGTGAGTATAAGGCAATGAGAAGAAGTGTATATTATAAGATGATAAGCTGGTGTCTTTCTACTAAAACTCTTTCAGAGGGTGAGAACAGGGTTTCTCAACTTCTGGTTGATGGACCACCACAGTGAGCCTGTGCTCACAGAGAGGCAGTTCATAGTTCAAGAGTAAGAAGCATTAACTTGACCACTTTATAACTATAATAAAATTGAAGAATTACATGCTTACATGTAATGACCAATATAAATATTAATAGTGACATATAAATACTTATCAGTAGCAGGCCAATTAATCATAATCAATATGAGACCACACAGTCAGTGTTGACTCTTAAAGTCATTTGGAGTCAATTTTTGAGTCAATTTTTAACTCATTTTGTTAAACCAATGTCAAAGAAAGGTCGTTTCAAGACCAATCAATTAGGAAATCAATGGAATTTTTTTAATGGCAATTAACTGCAGCGCAAATCACATGTCTACCATATACATTTCTGTCCTATGCCCCCCTTTTTAAAACATTACTGTGAAAACATGCTTTTTTATGTTATGAGTGTTTACAATGTTTTTACCATAACTGAAAAAAATGTTTTTTTGTTATTTAACCAGAATGGATTGGGCATTGGTGTGCTTTGAAACAGTATTTACTTCCTACACTAACTACACTATACTTTTTCAAAAAAAGTTTTCCATAATGTGGATCCTTAAAATGGTCCATTGATGTCTTTACGTAGAAGGCAAACTGGCTTGCTTTTAAATTCACTGGAAAAATGATTAAATTCACAACAAAAAATGCATACCTAACAAATAACAGCTATGATATGATTTGGTTTCTGGATGTAGGCCACACCAATGTTCAGACACTTACGCATCAAAGAATTGTTCTGTTGGGCCAGATTTGGTGAATGCCTTCCCTGGCACAATTCTGGAGAGAGTTTCCTGCAGACTGGGATTTTAGCCACTGCTGGTAGACCCATATGACTGTACACTTCCATACACCTGCAGATTCAGCTACTTCCTTCACACTATGGTCTTTGGCCATGC
This sequence comes from Prochilodus magdalenae, assembly GCA_024036415.1. Lineage (NCBI taxonomy): Eukaryota > Metazoa > Chordata > Actinopteri > Characiformes > Prochilodontidae > Prochilodus > Prochilodus magdalenae. The sequence continues at coordinate 99,656 of JAMWET010002221.1, read as the reverse complement.
CCAAATGCAGTCACTCCTTTCAGCCAATCATTAATATCTGCTTTGGAGCCATTTTCCACACATGGAATGAAACATTCCCTGCACTGTAGGACCTTTTCTCAATCTATTTATCCTGTCACTCACACCCTACAGGTATGTATAGCCCTATCATCCTTGTGCAGCCCCACCTGCAGGAGCCTAGGAGTTACTACCACCTTAAACAGCGAGCTTATGTTCCTCACACCATTAGTCTTGTCTTGTCTGTGCAGTTGTCAATTAGCTTGTAACTGCTCTCTTCATATAAGCTGTTATGTCTGTAACCACAGTGAGGTGTTCTGTGATATAGAGGCCATAGAGTTGTTTTCCTTTTATAACATTAGGCTACATCACAGACCGTTATTACATCAATTTATTACATCACTGTTTTGCTGACAGAATTACCCCCCAATATGTAAATCATTCATGGTGGAGGGGTACATGACAAGTGTTGTAAGGGCAAAATTGTCCCCCCAAAAAAGTGAATATTTTTCAGATTCATCAGTATTTTACCATCATCAACATTCCGTATAGACCCAGAAAACAGTTACAGGTGTGATGTGTGATTTATGTTTTTAGATAGGAAATAAAATGGCTACATTTTTATTTTAGAAATGGCAAACTCTGAAGAGTTATCACCACTGTATAGAAATCTCCAGTCTGAATGTTGCTACTAATGTGCTAGTGTACTGTAAATACTGTGTTGGTGTACAGTAACTCAGTAAGTGTAATGCGTTAGTGTACTGTAAGTAGTGTGTTGGTGTACAGTAACTCAGTAAGTGTAATGTGTTAGTGTACTGTAAATACTGTGTTGGTGTACAGTAACTCAGTAAGTGTAATGCGTTAGTGTACTGTAAGTAGTGTGTTGGTGTACAGTAACTCAGTAAGTGTAATGTGTTAATGTACTGTAAGTAGTGTGTTAGTGTACAGTAACTCAGTAAGTGTAATGTGTTAGTGTACTGTAAGAGGTGTGTTGGTTTACAGTAACTCAGTAGGTGTGATGTGTTAGTGTACTGTAAGTTGTGTTCTGGCGTACAGTAACTCAGTAAGTATAATGTGTTGGTGTACAGTAAGTAGTGTGTTGGTGTACATTAATTCAGTAAGTGTAATGTGTTAGAGTACTGTAAATGGTGTGTTGGTTTACAGTAACCCAGTTAGTGTAATGTGTTAGTGTACTGGAAGTAGTGTTTTAATGTACAGTAACTCAGTAAGTGTAGTTTGTTAGTGTACTGTAAATACTGTGTTGGTGTACAGTAACTCAGTAAGTGTAATGCGTTAGTGTACTGTAAGTAGTGTGTTAGTGTACAGTAACTCAGTAAGTGTAATGTGTTAGTGTACTGTAAATACTGTGTTGGTGTACAGTAACTCAGTAAGTGTAATGCGTTAGTGTACTGTAAGTAGTGTGTTGGTGTACAGTAACTCAGTAAGTGTAATGTGTTAATGTACTGTAAGTAGTGTGTTAGTGTACAGTAACTCAGTAAGTGTAATGTGTTAGTGTACTGTAAGAGGTGTGTTGGTTTACAGTAACTCAGTAGGTGTGATGTGTTAGTGTACTGTAAGTAGTGTTCTGGCGTACAGTAACTCAGTAAGTATAATGTGTTGGTGTACAGTAAGTAGTGTGTTGGTGTACATTAATTCAGTAAGTGTAATGTGTTAGAGTACTGTAAATGGTGTGTTGGTTTACAGTAACCCAGTTAGTGTAATGTGTTAGTGTACTGGAAGTAGTGTTGTAATGTACAGTAACTCAGTAAGTGTAGTTTGTTAGTGTACTGTAAATGCTGTGTTGGTGTACAGTAACTCAGTAAGTGTAATGCGTTAGTGTACTGTAAGTAGTGTGTTAGTGTACAGTAACTCAGTAAGTGTAATGTGTTAATGTACTGTAAGTGGTGTGTTGGTGTACAGTAACTCAGTAAGCGTAATGTGTTAATATACTGTAAGTAGTGTGTTGGTGTACAGTAACTCAGTAGGTGTGATGTGTTAGTGTACTGTAAGTAGTGTTCTGGTGTACAGTAACTCATTAAGTATAATGTGTTGGTGTACTGTAAGTAGTGTGTTGGTGTACATTAATTCAGTAAGTGTAATGTGTTAGAGTACTGTAAATGGTGTGTTGGTGTACAGTAACTTAGTGTAATGTGTTAGTGTACTGGACGTAGTGTTTTAATGTACAGTAACTCAGTATGTGTGATGTGTTAGTGTACTGTAAGTAGTGTGTCAGTGTACAGCAACTAGTGTGCTATATTAAAATAATATATATGTTTTTTTTCTTCTGTCTCTCTCTCAATTTTGCACTTTATATTTTAGCCATATGTTTAATTATTTTGTGTGTAAAGTGCCGTAGGATTGCTTCTCAGTTTGGTTGTACACTGTGCAATGACAATAAAGGTATCTTATCTTATCTTATCTTATCTTATCTTATCTTATCTTATCTTATCTTATCTATAAGTAGTGTGTTGGTGTACAGTAACTCAGTAAGGGTAGTGTGTTAGTGTACTGTAAGTAGTGTGTTGGTGTACAGTAACTCAGTAAGTGTAATGTGTTAGTGTACTGTAAGTAGTGTATTGGTGTACAGTAACTCAGTAAGTTTAATGTGTTAGTGTACTGTAAGTAGTGTGTTGTTGTACAGTAACTCAGTAAGTGTAATGTGTTAGTGTACTGTAAGTAGTGTGTTGATGTACAGTAACTCAGTAACGTGTTGGTGTACAGTAACTCAGTAAGTGTAATGTGTTAGTGTACTGTAAGTAGTGTGTTGATGTACAGTAACTCAGTAACGTGTTGGTGTACTGTAACTCAGTAAGTGTAATGTGTTAGTGTACTGTAAGTAGTGTGTTGGTGTACAGTAACTCAGTAAGTGTAATGTGTTAGTGTACTGTAAGTAGTGTGTTGGTGTACAGTAACTCAGTAATGTAATGTGTTAGTGTACTGTAAGTGGTGTGTTGGTGTACAGTAACTCAGTAAGTGTAATGTGTTATTGTACTGTAAGTAGTGTGTTGGTGTACAGTAGCTCTGTAAGTGTAATGTGTTAGTGTACTGTAAGTAGTGTGTTGTTGTACAGTAACTCAGTAAGTAAGTGTAAGTAGTGTGTTGGTGTACAGTAACTCAGTATGTGTGATGTGTTAGTGTGTTGTAAGTAGTGTGTTGGTGTACAGTAACTCAGTATGTGTGATGTGTTAGTGTACTGTAAGTAGTGTGTTGGTGTACAGTAACTCAGTAAGTGTAATGTGTTAGTGTACTGTAAGTAGTGTGTTGGTGTACAGTAACTCAGTAAGTGTAATGTGTTAGTGTACTGTAAGTAGTGTGTTGGTGTACAGTAGCTCTGTAAGTGTAATGTGTTAGTGTACTGTAAGTAGTGTGTTGGTGTACAGTAGCTCTGTAAGTGTAATGTGTTAGTGTACTGTAAGTAGTGTGTTGGTGTACAGTAACTCAGTAAGTGTAATGTGTTAGTGTACTGTAAGTAGTGTGTTGGTGTACAGTAGCTCTGTAAGTGTAATGTGTTAGTGTACTGTAAGTAGTGTGTTGGTGTACAGTAACTCAGTAAGTGTAATGTGTTAGTGTACTGTAAGTAGTGTGTTGGTGTACAGTAACTCAGTAAGTGTAATGTGTTAGTGTACTGTAAGTAGTGTGTTGGTGTACAGTAGCTCTGTAAGTGTAATGTGTTAGTGTACTGTAAGTAGTGTGTTGGTGTACAGTAACTCAGTAAGTGTAATGTTGAACAGAACTAACAAGGACTACTCTCTCTCAGTGCTCTGCTTTAATGAGACATGGTTCTATTCTGGACAGCTCGCCAGCTTTCATGTCCACAGAGTGGACTGAGACGGGAAGACAAAGGGCTCGTAGATCACAGGAGGAGATCACAACAGATTTCTAGGAGATCACAGCAGGGGCAACATCAGGAGGACACTAAAAGACTATTTAGCAGGATAACACAGCTTCTGTTTTGGGGAACACTCAGTGATCCAGTTATAATCAATCAGTCAGATCAGTGAGAGCTTCCTAACTGATTTCAGTCACAGCAGATCCACTGAATCAGTAGCAGCTGATAGAGGCAATACTGCAGCGTTACTGTATTTCATATTACTGTTATTATACGGTATATGACCGTATTACTGCAGTATTACTGTATTTCATATTACTGTTATTATACGGTATATGACCGTATTACTGCAGTATTACTGTATTTCATATTACTGTTATTATACGGTATATGACCGTATTACTGCAGCGTTACTGTATTTCATATTACTGTTATTATATGGTATATGACCGTATTACTGCAGCGTTACTGTATTTCACATTACTGTTATTATACGGTATATGCCTGTATTACTGCAGCGTTACTGTATTTCATATTACAGTAATTATATGGTATATGACCGTAATACTGCAGCATTACTGTATTTCATACTACTTTTATTATACGGAATATGAGACACTTAAACATAGTTAGACTATGGCTCATCTTCACACTCATTGATGTACCTAGAACCTCCAGAAAGCTGAGTGACATTTCCTCCTCTTCAAACTGATGCCACCCTTTTAAATCAGACTCTGTTCGGTACTAGTCCCTTATTATGTTGGTGGTGCTTCTGAGGCATTAGGCCTTCATTCCTGCTCCTGAATGTCAGTGGAGAAGCTGCTCTGCTTCCGGGCAGATAAGGACCCTGAACTCTGTGGCAAAGCTCGAGGTGGAGGAGTATGTGTCTACATCAACATGGAATGGTGTAAGAACGCTGTGCTAGTCTTCCGGTCACTGCTCACCGCTGGTGGAGTTCGCTCTTGTCAGAGCCAGACCTTTTTATTTACCCAGGGAGCTGACGACCGTGTACATAGTAGCAGTGTACCTAGCTCCTAGCGCTAATGCTAACGTGGCTCTGAACGAACTGTACAGGGCTATCAGCGACCTCCAAACACACACCCCGACAGACTGTTTATTGTTGCTGGAGATTTCAATCACACAAATCTCAAACTGCTGCTCCCTAAATTTCACCAGTATGTTGATTTTGCAACACGGGGGGCGAACGTGCTGGACATGGTGTATACAAACATCCCCGGCGCGTTCCGAGCTGTGCCCTGCCCCCACAACGGCTTCTCTGACCACGTCTCTGTAATGCTCATCCCAGCATACAGACCCCTCATCAGATGTGCAAAAACGGACAGCAAGCAGGTGAAAAGCTGGCCCCCAGGTGCTGTCTCTGCTCTTCAGGACTGTTTTGAGCACACTGATTGGGAGATGTTCAAAGAAGCTGCAACGTCTGGTGATTCCATCAACCTGGAGGAGTATACAGAGTCAGTGACTGGCTACATCAGTAAGTGCATTGACGATGTTATCGTCTCCAAGGTAATCACATCCCACCCCAACCAGAAATCATGGATGACTGCAGAGGTGCGCGTGCTGCTGAGAACTCGTGACAAGGCGTTCAAGTCAAACTAAAGAGAAAATCTGCTGTGAAAATCATCCAGAGCACAAAGTTCCTCGGCGTCCACATCACGGAGAACCTCAAGTGGTCCCTCAACACCAGCTCCATAGCCAAGAAAGCCCAGCGGTGCCTCTACTTTCTGCGTAGACTGAGGAAAGCTCATCTTCCTCCTCCAATTCTCCAACATGACTGTGGAGAGCATGTGCCTGAGCAGCTGCATCATCGCCTTGTTTGGGAATTGCAATGCCTCAGACCGCAAGACCCTACAGCGAATAGTGAGGACATCTGAGAAGATCCTGGGGGTCTCTCTCCCCTCTGTCACAGACATTCACACCACACGCTGCACCCGTAAGGCCATCAGCATTGTGAAGGACCCTGCTCATCCCTCACATGGACTTTCTTCACTGCTGCCCTCTGGCAGAAGGTACAGGAGCATTCGTGCTGTCACTGCACGGCTCTGCAACAGCTTTGTCCCACAAGCTGTCAGACTTCTTAACAACAGTGACTGAACTAAACCCCGCCACAACCACGAACCCTAGCATTTTAAATCTGTCTCCATCCTATTTATCTTCTTATATACTCCACACTTAGGCACCTTACACATATACTCCTGCCCAGAACTGAGTCGTATTTATTGTATTTATTGTCTTGCATGTTGCACAGTTTGTCCAGTTCTGTGTTGTTCTATGTTCTCGTTTTGTTCCATGTAGCACCATTGTTCTGGAAAAACGTAATTTCATTTCACTGTGTTCTTGTACAGAGCTGAAATGACAATAAAAAGACTCTTGACTCTTGACTTGACTATTAAATACAAATGAATATAAAATATGAGCATTTAAATGATCATGCATAATCACCATATAGTGTATCAGTGATGTGGGTTTCATGACTACCAGAGTGAAGAGTAGAGTGTGATCATCATTATCTTCAGCTCTTTGTTTCCACCCTGATCAGATCACTGTGTGGAGGGAAGAAGAGAGCAGAGCAGAGATCAGCAGAAAGGCTTCAACATCTCATACAGCAGAAGTCTACATTCACTAATCTGATAAAGATTCTATTTCCACTCAGTCTAACCCAACACACACACCAGGTTTAAGATCATAAATGATTTCTGTGAATTCATGTTTGTGGATGTAATTAATTAATGAAAACACTACAAATAAAATCACCACTAATTAATAACAATGAGCTTAACTGGTGGAGTGTCCAGTCTCCAGTGTCCAGGAGTTTAAACTTGATCAGCTGTTTGACTGGGATCAGTTTAATAAACTAGTAGTATCAGGAGCTTCTGCCTGTTTGGAAAGAAGACCTGCAGCTACACCGGCCCACTGCAGGTGAGACTGGACTCTCCTGGACTAATGAATCACCATAGAAATGTGCTGTGTGTGTGTGTGTGTGTTTTATGTGTGTTTGTGTATCAAGTCAAGTTATTTTATTGTCAATACTTCAATATATACAAGACATACAGAGGACTGAAATTGCATTACTCTCCATCCTAAGGTGTAGCAATGACATGTGCACTACAAGAATTAAGATGCAGGATTAAAGTGGGTATGACAGTGCCAGTATAAACAGTGGTGCAGGTTGAATAACATTAAGGCTGTTTAAAGTGGGTGTGCAAGGATAAGTTCTGTATTGATGGGGGGTTCAGGGTGCTGAGTTTGTGTGTGTGTGTGTGATTCATCATTATACAGTGGTTAAACATCATGGATCTCCATCCTCATCATCAAATTGTTCAGGGTCGGGATGGAGCTGAAAACTATTCTGAGGTATCTGCATTGTGTTCGTGCTTTGAGGAGGCAGTATTCAGAATACAGTTACTGTTTATATTTGTAGAGGGATGGTTTAGAGGAGTGAGACGGATCTCTCCTTCCTTTAAACTCATTTATCGGGACTTTATGTCAAATTATGAAATGAAATGGAAGCTGCAGCTGCAGTGATGAATGTACATGCTGTATACATCTCTACACATCATCAAACATGTCTAAACACATTAAAACCCCTCAGACACTTTCAGAGAACTGTTAGCCTGCTTGTGCACAATGTAAGAACAGAATACGTGCACACCGTTTAAGGAGAATGAGAGAAGGAACTGTTCATCACTGGAGTAAATAATAATAATAAACCGTGTATATGAACTGCAAAAGGTTCCCTCTAGTTAATCTGTATGTGCCTGTGTTCCCTCCGGAGCTCCAAGTTCTTAATACTGCTACACCTGAGATCTCCTCCTGGACAGTGTGGCTGGCTGAGTCTGTAGATTTCCGGGACAGTTCAGAGTGGAATGGTGTTTAGGATCTCGTCCTCCAGAATGTGTATACTAACCTATAGACTGTTCAGTTACTACTTTATTACTGAATTTGAGCTTCTACACACCAATAAACCTGCAGTAATTTAGCAATGTTCAATCTTATAACAAATTAATTTAAAAAAATAAAATATTATTGTTATTAAAGTCATCTGACACTCTTCTCTCTCTCCACATCATCCATCTCTTCTAAACACCTTGACTCAAACGTCTCACATGTTAATGAAATTCCTCCTTCTGGAAATTTGTTTCAGAGACATTGTCTGATTCTGACAGACATACAGATTCTTGTTTGGGGAAAAAGAAATATCAAATAATCAATAACAAATACCTGCAGTTTATCAACCACTTTTTGATCTCATCTTCGTTGGTGGGAAAGCATCTCAGAAGTAAAAGAGTTTTAGCTCTCCCAGTTCCTGAGCAGCTTACTCATACATAACTACAGGTGATGGTCATAAAATTAGAATATCATGAAAAGTTGGTCAGCAGCAGGAAGCACGAAGTGCTCTAAAACTTCCTGGTAGATGGCTGAGTTGACCTTGAACCTCAGAAAATAAAGTGGACCAATACCAGCAGATGACATGGTACCCCAAACCATCACTGACTGTGGAAACTTTACACTGGACCTCAAGCAATGTGCATTCTGTGCCTCTCCTCTCTTCCTCCAGATTCTGGGACCTTGATTTCCAAAGGAAATGCAAAATTTACTTTCATCAGAGAACAGAACTTTGGACCACTCAGCCGCAGTCCAGTCTGTTTTGTCTTTAGCCCAGACGAGACGCATCTGACGCTGTCTCTTGTTCAAGAGTGGCTTGACACAAGAAATGCAACAGCTGAAACCCATGTCTTTCATACGTCTGTGCCTGGTGGTTCTTGAAGCACTGACTCCAGCTGCAGTCCACTCTTTGTGAATCCCCCCACATTTTTGAATGGGTTTAGTTCCACACTCCTCTCCAGGGTGGGGTTTTCCATATTGCTTATACACTTTTTTCTATCACATCATTTCCCTCCCTTCGCCTCTCTGTTAATGTGCTTGGACACAGAGCTCTGTGAACAGCCAGCCTCTTTAGCAATAACCTTTTGTGTTACTACTCCAAAATGTCATTATTTAATTTTCTTGCTCTTGTTTGATATGACCCTACAAAGGCCTTTTATGGTCCTTATGGTGCATTAGGTTTAAAAGTCAGAGGCAAAGTGTCAAGAAAGTCCAAAGTTACTGTAGGAAAATCAGTCAAGTCCGGCTATGCATCAACAAGTCTACTATGAAATCATGATGCTCTAATTCCAGCTTCCACATTTAAATCAGTTAGTCAAAAGTGCTGGATAGATAATCCGCTTCTTACAATACATATCATAATTTTACAGTAATACTCAAAAACATAACTATTTAAAGAAATTAAAGGGAAAAGCTTCCCAAACCAACTCCTTTCCCTTTTTTATCTAGACCATTAAAAGCTTAATGTTTCACCATTTAGGTTTGATCTTTTTTTGGCCAAGATTATATACACTTTATTACTAGAAAAATATATGTATGTATATAAATAAAAAAATGCACAATATATGCTATATACAGTAGTGAGAAAAAGTGTTTGCCCACTACATGATTTCTTTTTTTTTTTGCATGTTTGTCCCTCTTAAATGTTTCAGATCATCAAACAAATTTAAATATTAGTTAAAGAAAACACAAGTAAACATAAAATGCAGTTTTTAAATGAAGGTTTTTATTATTTAGGGAGAAAAAAATTCAAACCTACATGACCCTGTGTGAAAAAGTCCCCTGCCCCAGTTAAAACATACCTGTGGTTTATCACACCTAAATTCAATTTCTCTATCCACACCTGTTCTCAATCAAGAATTCACTTAAATAGAACCTGCGTGACAAAGCAAAGTAGACCAAAAATACTCTAAAGATAGACATCAAACCAAGATGCAAAGAAATTCAGGAAGAAATGAGAAAGAAAGTAGTTGACATCTATCAGTCTGGACAAGGTTATAAAGCCAGTTCTAAAGTTTTGGGACTCCAGCAAACCACAGTGAGAGCCATTATCCACAAATGGCAAAACGTGGAACATTGGTGAATCTTCCAAGGAGTGGCCGGCCAATCAAAATTACCCCAAGAGCGCAGTGATGACTTATCCAAAAAGTCACAAAAAACCCCACAACAACATCCAAAGAACTGCAGGTCTCACTTGCCTTAGTTAAGGTCAGCGTTCATTACTCCACCATAAGAAAAATACTGGGCAAAAATGACCTGCATGGCAGAGTGCCAAGATGAAAACCACTGCTGAGCAAAAAGAGCATTAAGGCTCAATGATCCAAAACACACCGGCAAGTCCACCTCTAAATGGCTGAAGTGAAAACTTGTGTGTGGCCTAGTCAAAGTCCTGACCCGAATTCTATTGAGATGCTGTGGCATGACCTCAAAAAGTCGGTTCATGCTCGAAAAGCCTTCAGTGTGGCTGAATTACAATAATTTTGCAAAGATGGGTGGGCCAAAATTCACAGCGATTCAAAAAGCCACAACACTGAGACCCCATCCTTGGACCCCGACACCAGGTTATTAGGTTTAGGGGGAAAACACTTTTTCACACAGGGCCATGTAAGTTTTTAAGATTTTTTTTCTCCCTTAATAAGAAAAACCTTCATTTAAAAAATGCATTTTGTGTTTACTTTTGTTGACTAATATTTAAATTAGTTTGATGATCTGAAACATTTAAGAGTGACAAACATGCAAAAAAAAAAAGAAATAATGAAGGGGCAAACACCTTTTCACACGACTGATAGTCTGAGAGGTACAGAAGTAGAACATGTGTACGGTATATGGTATTAGTGCAAATGACAGAACTGTGCAACAGCAGCCAATTATAGATGCTAATTAAGTATACATGTATCATACACACAGCATACATATTCAATATAAACAGAATAAGACAGGTCCTTATATAAAAGTGAAAACTGAATCACCAGGGTATGTGCATAAAGTGCAGTCTATGCAGTTAAGCAGTCTGTAAAGTTCTGGTGGTCAGCCTGTGCAGTTAAGCAGTCTGTTCTGTTGGTCATCTCATAGGTGAGAGGACTAAGCATGGACTACTCAGGATTTTTCAGATGCTTGTGGCAGAGGAGCATGAGGTAGAATGGTTGTTGGAGGAAGCGAAGTGTTTAGAGCTCTGTTGGCCAGGGGGTAGAAACTGTTCAGTAATCTGGTGGTCCTTGAGTTCATGTTCCTGTATAGGCCCTTTTCACACTTCCGCATTCTTTTTGCCGGAAACACGTGCGGATGGGTAACGCTAGTTCCGCTAAACAGTAAACAGTGATGGCAGAGTCCAAGAACAAGAGATTTTGCAGTGTACCAAGGTGTTCGAACTCAAAACAAAAGCAGCCGTATCTCAGTTTCCATGGCTTTCCCGCTGACGGCGAGCAAAAGAAAAAGTGGGTGTGTGCGATAAGGAGAGATGAAGGGGTAAACTTTGCGATTCGGCACGGGAGTACCTTTGTGTGCAGCCGCCACTTCACTGCTGCGGACTACATAGAGGGAAGCTCGCGGCTGAAACCGGGTGCTGTTCCCACTCGGTTTCAGTGGAACAATTTTTACGTCCCCCCTCATAAGCTGTCAGCGTTTGAAAGAGCAAGCTCTCACCGGGGAGTAGACGGGAGTAGAAGCCAACCAGCAGACCATGTATAACCTTGTGTGGCTCCTCGTTCTTCCTCATCGATCGGTAGCACCTAGCTCTGACTATCACCTTGTTGTCGACTATATTGGACACTGAATAAACAATAACACTTAGCCTATCATTCATGTGACGAGGATTAGCTTGTTGTGCTAGCGTGTTAGCAGGCATAGATGTAAACAAAGCTTACGTCAGCTGACGTTACTTGGTTTGCTAGCTAACCTAACCTAAAATAAGGTGCTAACTTCAGCCTTGTAGATCACGTTAACCAAAGCAGTCAATATCATTCATAATATTTACTATTTACTTAAACTAGACATCCTCAAATTTCAGTCTCAACAGCGATGAAGTGAAATGTTTCATTGTCAGCCGGGAGTACAGAAACTTGTACTACCCAGCTTCGACGTATTTCCGCTTTTTTGTGAAAAGGGCATTTCGTCTGCCAGAAGGGAGAAGTGTGAAGAGGTTGTGTCGAGAATGGGCTTTATCCTTGATGATCTTGTGGGCCCTCCTGAGGACTCAACTGCATTGAATCCAAGATGGCGGCACAGCTGTAGCTGGCGGCGCCCGTTCCGGATACAAATATGTGCTTTTTGTTTATTTTTGTTTATTTACGAGTGTCTTTTTTCCAACTTCTTTAAATCTCTCACCTCCCATCCTCACCACATTCTACAGAGGAACCATCGAGAGCATCATGAGCAGCTGCATCACTGCCTGGTTTGGGAACTGCACCGCATCGGATCACAAGTCCCTGCAGCGGGTAGTGAGGACGGCTGAGAAGATCATCTTCTCATCAATATCTGCACTGTCCCCTCCCTGTATTTATTGTTTACTGTTTTGTATATTGTAAATTGTCGTGTGTATTTATTGTATTTATTGTTCTATGTAGCACCTTGGTCCTGGAGGAACGTTGTTTCGTTTCACTGTGTACTGTACACCACTGTATATGGTTGAAATAACAATAAAAACTACTTGACTACTTGACTTGACTCTGGAGTGGTAGATGTCCTTTAGTGGTGAAAGGGCCGTTCCTGTGATTGACTGGGCTGTCTTGACCAGCTGTTGCAGAAACTTGTGGTCCTGGGTGGAGCAGTTTCAAAACGAGACTATGATGGAGCTGGTGAAAATTCTTTCAATTATGCACCTGTAGAAGTTCCTCAGAATTCTGACAGATATGCCAGTTTTCACAGGAAATGCAGCAGTCGTTGTGCCTTTTTGATCAGTTGTGTTGTATTGTGCGACCAGGTGAGATCTTCAGTGATGCTTACTCTAAGAAATTTGAAGGTGCTCACTCTCTCTACAGCCCTCTGATGAATAAGGAGTGGTTTGTGATAGTCTACGATCATCTCCTTCATCAACATTAAAAAAAAAATTTGTTGACCTGAAACCAATCTGTTCAAGAAACACACATTTCAGAAATGATAGCAGACACTTGTGATTAAATCAGTAACCAGTTTAACTGAATGCAGAACTATGTAAGAAAAATGAATCGACAATTTCGGCCTCACCTCGGTCACATAATGGAGATTACTGGATTGAGAAACATTTCTCTGTGAAGTAAAACAATCAGGATCTAAATGCAACAAAGTAACACCAACACTTTTACCACAAATTAACCTGCCTTCAATTCTAATAAGTGGGAAATACATTTGCTCATATACTGTATATCTGCCCTGTGTACAATTTACATCACATTTGACCATTTCTAAAGCTCTCTATTTGACTAGTCTAATATCTATTTTATCTGGTATTAACTGGAGCAATTTTTTTTTTATCATGTTAGTCTTTATTATAAACATGTATCATAGGAGACAACTATAGACAACAAACAATTAGAGTACTGTAAATGACTCAGTTTTCCTAATCAAATGAGAGATTTTTTATTTGCCAGTGGTGAAACATTGAAAAAGCACTGAGGGGAGTATTCAACCCCAATGCCTTTGTCTTCAAACAGTGTTAGCTGTCGAGAGTGTTTGTTGTGACTTTGAAAACCCTGAAAACCAGTTTGGCAGGTACTAGTGATGTCTAAAAACACTAACAAGTGCAGTAAATGTTTAAGTGAAAACAGTTCAATGTTCATGATCATGAGAGCCTAAAGCGGATAGCGGTGTGCAAGACTATAGTGTAGAGTTTAAACTACTGTTCTTATTAACTCTATGGATCTGCTGGTTTTATAAGATATAAACCTGATATGCACTCTGACTTTAATATGGTCTGGATCATATTTCCACCTACGCAGCGATATGACTATATGGAAGAACAGTTTGAGGTAAGTTAGCATCCATCATGCCTAATCAATTATAAACAGCACCAACTGTAAACATCCTGTGTATTTAAAAATATACAAAACATGGTAATTTCTCTGGAATAAATGAGATATTTCCCCTGTGTGTAACCAAGTGAAGCATGTTTGAGTAAAACTCTCCCCACACTCCACCTCGGGTGGGACCTGTGGTGGGGGTAATTGTGGGTCTTTTCAGGCTCTGAGTTTGCTGTGAGGGTTTGTGCTTTTGGTTACTGAGGATACTGGTGGAAAATGAAAAGTCTCTTGTTTGTGTGTACGCTTCTGTATGTATCCCTTTCCTCCTGAAATTGGATTCTGGGTCTGGTGTCGGGGTCCAAGGATGGGGTCTCACCTGGGCTGTGCCGTCCAATTCCTCTCACTCCACCACAGGGTGCAATGTGAAAAAGAGGTGCCGGTGGAGGATGTGCCTCTGGCAGTATAAGAGCGAGTGTGTACAGCGCCCGGGGTGTGTTAGGGAAAGAGAGGGAGCGTGTTATTCAGGGTAAATGGGCGGTTTCTCTTTTGCTTGTCTTGTACTGCAGCAAACCTGCTTTCACTCTCACATATCTTTCTTAGTTTCTTAATTCGTTTCCTCAGTAGCTTGAACGGACATATTACATGCAGATTATCATTGTTCACATCAAGGAAAGCAGCTGCAACTTCGTTTTCAGAAATGGAAATGTTTGTGTTTTGAAAAATAGAAAACAAATGTTGTACTACAACTTTTACATACTACACCTCTTAGAAATTGTAACTTCTATGCATCAGGATGCATCAAATGTTTGGCAAACCAAAATTATTCGACCGAAAATGGTGAAAAAAACACTTTAGGTGTTCGGCTGAACAAGTGAAAAGACTGAATAATTTATGCTAAACAATGACGTTTTTAATGACGCTGTTACTGTTTTCTTGTTCCCGGATGTGGACAGGAAAACAGAGTGGAATTTTTACTCCTTAGCTCCATATTTTTCACATCTTTCAGAGTCACATCAGAGCACGCTGAATTTCCCATCTTTTATTCAGTTTCAAACATTTGAGCCAAACTCCATGACAGCAAAGACACACACTATTTCTCTCTCTAAGGCGTTTTTTTCTTTCTTACACTCTTACAATTTGATGCACATGCCCATGTCCACTATAGTGGTTCAAAGCAACATGGTTCAAACTACTGCAGTACGAAGGGTAGGACAGTTTTGGAAAACGTACACCTGCATAAGATGTGCATGGGCATGCCAAAGTGTTGGCTGAGAAATGTTGTTCGACTGGAATCCCTGAAACCTGTCTGGCTGGTACAGGGTGTGATGTTTGAGAGCGCTGTGCGGTGGAGGATGTGCTTCTTACAGTAAGAGAGCAAGTGGGTGGATTGACGCAGATTAAAAGCTACAAAATGTTGGGTGGTTAGGGAGTTCCATACAGCTGCAGTCATCACCAAAGCATTTGACAATTCTGACGCATTGACCGTTCTGAAGTGCATGTAGTAATCAGTGACAATGCAAGAAATATGACCAGAGCTATGGAAGACATAGTCATCTGAAAGGTGTACAGTGTATGGCCTACACTCTTCAACTAGCAGTCAATAAGGGACTGTTGTGTCAGCGCATGCAGTATTAGAGATGTGATAGCAATAGGCAGGAAAAGTGTCTGTTGCAGATGTTTTCCCCTTGCTTGCTGCAGTAAAGCATCTTCTGAGAAAATATGCAGGAACAGACCACAGAGTAAGAAATTACTGAAAGTGCAGTCTTAGAGATCAATACACTCTTTAGTGAGGCACACTCCGAATTCGTATTCTACATCGCTACAGTACTTGATCCATAAATTAAAGATCACTACTTGCAGGGGGAAAAAGCAGCATGCATAAGAAATGATCCAGGCACAGTTGGATTAGAAAAGCCGCTTTTTAGTTGGTTAGGGGGTTCCATATAGCTGCAGTCATCAAAGCATTTGCCAACAAGTTTGACACTTGGCGCATTGACCGTTCAGTGCATGTAGTAGTCAGTGACAATGCAAGAAATATGACCAAAGCTATGGAAGACATAGTCATCTGAAAGTTGTACGGTGTATGGCCCACACTCTTATGGCACACTCCGAATTCCTATTCTGTATCGTTACATTGATTCAGGCACAGTTGGATTAGAAAAGCCGCTTGGTGGGGGAGATGCTCACGGCACAGAAGATGTGTGTGACAGCATGGAGGTACATATGAGCCCTCGCTGTTTGACATGTTCTATAAGATTCTCCAATAGAATAACCCAAATAGCAGGCAGTTGACAAACTCAACTGTTCAATAGCAGAGAATCCTTTCTGCAATTTTCACTTGAAACCCAAGACAAAACTACATTTAGCCCAGTTAATTTATGCAATATTGGAAAAAGCTAAATTAATGAAAGACAGTGAAAACCCGTATTCAGCATTCGACCAAACTACAAACTATTTGTTGTGACATTCACACCTGAGCTCTTGTACATCCAGCTTTTATGAACGATCCTCCACAAATTAAGTGGATTCACCTGATTTATTTCTTTGGACATAATTGAGAGGGACACACATCTGTCTAGATAAGATCTCACAGTTGATGGTATATTTAGGACAGATCAGGATGATGGATAGATGTATGTTTCTGCCACACTGAAAATACTGCACAATCATTCATAAGTGAAAGAAATCTGGAACCACCAACAGCCTTCCTAGATCTGCCTGTCCAGCCAAGCTGAACAACAGGGCATGAAGGGTCTTAGTCAAACAGATAACCAAAGAACCCAGTGACAAGTATGAATAACCATTAAGGACATAAGGACAACCATCAGAGCAGCACTCTGCTAATCAGGCTTCTTACAGTAGCATGACTGAATAGAAGCCATTCCAAAATATAAAGGAAGACAGGCTGTTTGGAATCTGCCAAAATGGACATGGACAACTTTTAGACCATGAGTGAAATCCTCTGGTCTGTTAAAAATGAGCAATTTGGCTACATTTAACAACGGCTTGTGTAGAACCAGGCATTGTGCATCGCCTGATTAATACCTGTCAAAGCCCGGACCTGAACCCACTAGTGCACCGCTGGAGAGACCTGAAAATGGCTGTGCACTGATGCTCCCCGTCTAACCTAGTTGAGCTTGAATGATTCTGCCAAAAAGTGTGTGTATAACCAACACTATCACCTAGTGGGCACTTTAGCCCCAGATGCCCCAGCCAGGAATTCAGGCCCTTCTTACAGTGTGGGGGCATTGCTGCCCACTTGCTCCCAGGTATTTCAATACATTTCAATACATTTACAAAAAATTAATCTGTTTTAAGATGAATGTGACAAATTTGAAAAAATCTAAACATTTTCTGTAGGCAGTTATAATATACAGCTGTATATGGCTATCACTGAACAGACTGACAGACTTTTTATTGTCACTGACTTTAATTATGTGAATCTCAGATTAGTGTTCTCTAAATTCCATCAGCATGTGCACTTTGAAATAGGCTAAAATTGTCATGTACTATTAGAGAGGCAAAACACTTGCACAGAGAATCCACTTCGAGAACACAGATGACACATGGTGTGTGTGTGACAGAGCATCCATCATCTTACTCTGTGCTTCTTGTAGCTCTGAGATGCTGGAGTATGTATGAGGTACTGTACTTAAATATAATATCAGTGAACTTTTATTACAGACCAATAAAGGATAGTGATACCAATATAGTTGGTGTACTATATAACAATTAGATGCTGGTTAATTATATATTCACAATAGTTGTGAGATGGCAAAGTGTAGCTTAATTTAAGCACAAACAATAATTGCCATCTGATTGTATCTTAGGGTCAGGATTCATGCACAAGACATCAGGGTTTTGTGGAGAATGAGCAGAGCTGGAACATAAATCTGAATGCAATAAATGATCTAAAATCATATTATCAAAAAGCAGAACATCAATAAGCACTGCACCGAGGACTGGGAAGTGAGTCATAGAAGTGAGTTTGTGTGGACCGCTGGTCTGTCTGTAGGAGGGCCTGGTCCTTAGCATGGTTGTCACATGCGGCCACCTGGTAGGGATGACACCAGGTACAGGTGGCTGGATTTGTTGCTGGTTGGTCGACAGACTCCCTAGTGAAGTGGGGGGATTGGAAATGAGTTGATTAGGCTGACACACACTTGGCTGGTGCTGTCTTCTGGCTTATTTGATCTGCACCTCTTGCCTATATTCTGGCTAGATTTTGCAATGGACCACAATAAGCCAAATTAGACTTATAAAGGAAAAGAAAAGACTTAAGCTCACAGGTTAAACATACTGATTTAGGTTTACTTATTTGTTATTTTCTTGTTAAACAGGTCAAATTAAAAATTTAAACTGCTAATAAATGATCTTAAAAAAGCTTGAATCTGAGAGATTTAGTGTAATTGTTAATGGGGAGGGATGTTCATGCAGCTGTAGCTGTTACATCCATGTATGGCTACTCACTCTGACATGAAAATATTGTTCAGTGAATATGATTGTGTTTTAAGGACCACTGATGTCCACATATCCCACCTAGTAGCTACCATTTACAGCGCATAGAACAAAATCCAGAAAACAAAGCAGGATATGAAGTTCAGGGTGCTTGTCCTTTTGACCAGTTGGATTACTTTGATGTTACATTACACCTTCACCACATGTTATGCACAATTTTAGAAAGTATAGTACTATTGGTGTTCGTCTTGTTTTAAATTAAGTTAATGAGGAAAAACACATTATCATAAAAAAATTCAATAAAGAAATGATAAAAATTTCATTAGGACCAAACGATAGAACTTAAGCCTGTGCCTCTCTCAGAAAACCCATATCAGAGTTCCAGTGCTGTAGGATGTTTTACAGAAGTACTGTTTATTCTGTGCCTGCTTCCTTTCTTAGAAGCACACAGGATTCCTGAACACTGTACCTAAAGAAATGTTTCATGTTTAGTGTATATTAAATAACTTTTATGAATCGTATATGTATATAAAACTGTTAAGCAACAATTATTGCTGAAGTGCAGCTCCTGTTTATTTCTGTTTATGTCCTGTTTACCGTTCATCTTGGCGCAAGCCACAGCGTCTCCACACATGGATTTGTTGGTTGTGTCCACCAAGACAAAAGCGTGACTCGTCACTGAAGGTGACCCGCTGCCATTCTGAGTCACTTCATGACAGGCACGACATAATTGTAGTCTTTGGTGACTTTGACGTGGTGCTATGGGCAGTCATCGTAATAGTCTGCGTGCATGTAGTCCTGCATCGTTCAGCCATCTACCAATGTTGCTAACAGGATGACTCGAGGATGGTATCACTGCTCCCTAAATGCCTATGTCACATACTGTGCCCTGTGGTGCCTGGGCCGTTCTCTTTCTGCTCAGCTCTGGCTCCACCTACTCTCACACACCTGCAGCTGATCTAGGACTCATTAGAACTCCCTTTTATACATTATTGTTTGCTCTGCCAGGTTGCAAAGTCTCTGTGTTGCGTACTGGAGTTCCATGTTTCTGTGTTCTTGATCTGAGTATCTAGTCGTGTTCATGTTCCTTTGTTCTGACCCCTGCTTACTTATCTTGGTTTTGTGATTATGGATTTATCTCTACTGATGTCTGCCTGTGTTTTGACCCTGCTTGTTCTAATTATGATTCCTGGACAACCCTCCTTGTTACAGTCAAATGTCAGTCAGGTACTGCGTTAATCTGGATTACTCTGCATTAATACTTCTAAAAGTGATTTTCTGTAATAGACTGTCTCTCTGTCGCTCTCTTCTCTCTCTCTGTCTGTCTATCTCTTTCTCTCTCTGTCTCACACTTTGTCTCTCTGTCTCTCTTTGTCTCTGTGTATCTGTTTCTCTGTCTCTCTGTCTCTCCCTCTTTTTCTTCTTCTGCCTCTGTCTCTCTCTCTCTCTCTCTCTCTGTGTCTCTTTCTGTAGGACTGTATTAGTGTGAGTCTGTAGGAGGAGGTAGAGAGATAAAGATGGCGACTGCAAGTAACAGTAAGTGAAACTTCCAGAAGCTACAAAAGGTTTTACTGTGAACATCATTAAATAATATTCTATCAGAGAGTTTATTTTTACTGTGGAGACACACGACCTACAGCTATTAATGTGTGTGTGTTTCTACACAGAGCACTTTACACTCACTGGACCGCATGGTAAAGATGAACAGTCTGGCCCTGTGGTCACTCTCTCCTGTCACCTGTCTCCTGAACTCAGTGCTGTTACCATGGAGATCAGGTGGTTTAAGGGGATAGACTGTGTTTGTCTCTATAAGAACAGGCAGGTGACAGAGGGTAGGGGCTACGAGGGCAGAGTGAATCTGTTCGCTCAGGAGCTGCAGAGAGGAAACGTCTCCTTACAGATCAGAGACTACAGAGGGTCAGATAGAGGAGACTATCTGTGTCAGGTCACCAATGGAGACACAACAGAGGAGTGTACTGTAAGACTGAGGAAGTGTAAGTATTCCTATTCCCTCTACATAAACTCAACACCATCATCAGAGTCTGATCTCAGAATGAAAGATGACCAGACAGAAATCACAAATGTTCAGAATGCTGCTGTGTTCAGATGAAGGAGGTGAACATACAGAGGATAAATTCTCCTTGTATGTAACAGCAAATGATTTCTGATGATAATCCCAACACAAAAATCAGAAAACAGTTCTATCTGTGCTTTCTCGCTTCCAGAGTCAGAATTAAAATCTGAAATCAGGAGCTGTTTTGAGCTGTTTGGGATGTGATCTTTAATTTCATTTTAATTTAGGTGAGGCCAGTCAATCTCTGAGCAGAGTTTTTGAGCCATTTTGTGCCATTTGTGCTTACACAATTTGTCTTCCACATTTAATTTATCTATGAAGTGAAAAGCCCCCCCACACACAATATTAAACACTAGGGGGCAGTGAGCACACTTGCACACAGAGCAATTTGCCTACCACATGTAACCCATCCATGCATTAAAACACCCACAATAGAGGAGCACATACCATCCACATGCATCAAGACCTGTTTTACCTGCCTCAGTGCTCAGTGCTAGAAGAATAATAAATATATAATATATAAAAATACATTTAAGAATAAAAATATATAAATAAGACATATTAGAGCTGTATTTACATTTAATCCCTTCACATCTTTTATATAAACATATGAATGAGCTTTATTAACATGTAGTTTGGTTTTAGTCTTCTTTGTTTTTTTGTATTTGAACTGTATGGTCAGTTAGCCTGGTAGAGTACACAGTGTAAAATATGGTTCTTGAAGGGTTCTTTAAAAACTACTTCTTTATAGAATCACGAACACTTAAAAAAACTATTTGCATGATTCAGAGTGGTGGAAAATATGGTACATGTGGTTCTGTATAGACATTTTTGGGCAGGGTTCTATAAAGCGGTAAAAGGGGTTACTTTATGTTACGGTGTATAGATGGTAGCGCAGCTATACCTTGCAGCAGCTGCACCGGATACAACATGGTGCTTTTTGTTTATTGTTGTTTTTTTTCACGTATCTCGCGTACTTCTTTGGCACATGGACACAAGAACATCTAATGTCCATGTATACTACCGTCAGACGCTGCAACACTACTGGCATCAAATAGTAAGGACAGTTCTGTCTGATCACTACAGAACAGTGACAGATGTGCTGGGACTCCTTCATTGTTTAATCATATTTGAACATGAACTATTTAACTCTACACACAATATAAACCCAGTAAAACAGGAAATAGAGAAACACTAAATGTACAGATTCATCTTTATACAGCTCCAGAAAGTCTGTGTTCTTTTTCAGGGCTGATATATTTGATGTCTTGTTGTTGGGGATCTATTATGTTCAGAGTTTCTTACTGTGGTATAAACAGTCTCCAGTGCAGGCAGTGCAGGATGGTAATGATAGAGGAAGGTGAACAACTCAGACCAACTCAGTTACATCTTACTTTCTATCTTTGGTATAAAATATTTAACTTATTCTCTCCATTATTAATATTTTATTTTATTGTTTAAAATCCAGTTATATTTTAAATCTCCTGAGATTCTTTCATTTCTGAGAGATATTGTGAGTTAAAGTTTGTGTGTGATTGAGTATTAGGACTCTGTCCTGCAGCTCATGACTGCTGACTGTTGCAATTTCCATTCAATGTGTTTAGTAGATCTTTATTAGGATCAACTTTTCCATTCATTGTTTCATGAAGTACCATAATTACAAATCAGCTCACTGTTTTCATGATTTATGTAATGTATTTTACCATCTCCCACTCTTTACTGCTGCTGTTATATACCAGTGATAATTGTTTATCCTCAGTTGATCTTTGCTGTTTTAATCTATACATCACAGTCTTTGCTGTTCAACATACTTGATAGGAATAAACATTTGACTTCTATTCTTCATTCATTTGTAAACATAATTAATTAATGAAGCTTAATGTAAAGTGTTACCAGTCATTTCTATCAGTGTTGAGTTTCTGCTGTAGGTTTAACTGGGTAGCTGAACATCTTCATGGAGTTGTGCTGAGAGCATTGAGTGACAGTGCAGTAGTGAAGGATGATAAACTACAGTACAGATGAGAAAAGGAGATTTCTGATAAGGAGATAAAGAGCTGAAAAGATTGTTTATTTAGTTTCTAACTGTAGAAAAGTATCTCATGGATATTTCTCTAACTTTGCGTTTCTTTCTGTTTCTATTCTACAGCATGGTGGGTGAGTAAATAACTGTATTTACTCTTTTACTGCACACACACTCACACACACTATCTGCCTGTTTGGATTCTTCTGTCTATATCACTAATTCACACAATCACAGACATAATGAAGAGTCAGCAGCACTGAAAGGGTTTGTAATAAGACAGACGGGAGAGGAGCTCCATGAAGAGGTTGAGTGTTGGGACAGACTGAAATGAGAAGACTAATATCTGTTCCTACATTGATTCTCTATGAATGAAGTTCATCACATGTGTTACATTAATGTTGTAATTTCCCACTCATAGTGCTGTCCAGCAGGGCTATCATAAACACTGTACTACACAGTAAACTAGAACTGTGAGAGCAGATTTCCTCCATTACTCACGCTGCACTAGTTTCTGTTCCTCCAGCTGTGTTTGTTCTAAATCTGGGTGTTTAAACTGATCCATTATCAGGATCTTAAATGTTTCATTCACATTTTTGAGATGAAAATGGGCTGTATTTTAGTCAGAGCTCCAGAAACACACTTAGTGATCAGTTACCTGGAGAGATGTTTAAACAACATTAACACAAGTGACCAACAATAAATCTCAGGTTTATTTCACTAACTCATTAATGTCTTTTAGAGTTATATCTGTTAGATATCCCACATGAGTCTCACTTAATGAAAACGGCCTTGAACTCTTTATTAAGTACTGTAAGTTGTTTGCAGTACATACAGTACATAGATACTTGCCTACTGGAGAACATCAGTGGGAAGAATAATAGAGTATGATTTGATCAGAGAATCTGCTCTTCCAGGTCATATGTGGCTCATGAGTTTGAGCATTAAAGCTTCAGGCTGTGTTCAGTAATCAGGATGTAAATAGTGTGAGGGTTACAGTATCTCCAGATTAACCTGATAATTAAATACAGTAAAAAGGGTACATATACATATATGAAGCTATGCACTCTACTGTTCATATGCAGGAAGTTATAATAGAACATATTAGACGTGATATAAAAAATCACGAGACCATCTGACTGGACATATACTGAAAGCATTGACAAGACAGTTAAAAAGAGCATGAAGGTCTTTCTGCACTTTATGAGATATGTGATTGGACAGACAGATTGTGACGAGCGTATAACTAAAAGCAAGGAATAATTTATTAATAGGTCTACTAGTTTACACAACAACACCAAGAACACAATACAAAACATTTCAGTCAAATTTGAATCAGAACTCAAGTAACATGGGGGTCCAAACCATACATAATCAGACATTTCTAGGTCAGAGGGTAATTTAACAAGATGTTAAACAGTACATCAAAAAAGAGTCACATTCAGAGTACAAGTCAACAAAAGAGAGAACGCTCAATTTGCAAATGAATTATTAATGCATTTGTTCAAAAGTCATTGGCACATAATTACTAGCTTGCTAAGTGTTGTTTGGTCTAATCATTTCTATGGAGATTGAGTTTCGAGGCAATAGGGTGTGAACTGGGTAATCTGAACATGTGACATCATGGTGGTGGATATGGGAGCTTTGAGTGACAGGAGATCGGAGGTGGGAGGATGACCAGCAGGCATGACAGATGAGAAAAGGAGAATTCTGATCAGGAGAAAAAATTTGATATTAATAAAATATTTAGTTTCTAGACTGTAGAAAAGTATCTCATGGATATTTCTCTAAGAACAGAACTAACCTGAAAGTGTACCATTCTCAGGGATGCACCAAGATAATCCGGGATGCAATAAGTGTATTTATTCTTTCAGCTGAAAATGGTAAAAAAAAATATTTTGACACACTCAAAACATAATTTACACTCTGATATGACGTCTAACAATGACACTGTTGTTACTTCAGTTTTCATATTCACACCATCAACAAAGTCTCTGATCTCAGAATCATCACTTCCTGAGCGCCAAGGCTAGAGCTCCCTCCTTAGATTCCCACAATGCTCCTGTACATAATTTTTCCCACACACTGATGTTTCCCAGTTTTCATTAAGTTTAACAACACAACAAGCAAACACAACTCCAGACCGAGAAAGAACAAGACAAAAACTCGAAAGGTTGTCCACTGATTACCGAGTTACTCTCATCTCCTAGAACCACTAACAGCAGCTGTACGACAGAATGATAAAATCACAGGTACTTCAACCTATAGCTAACAAGATAAGCCTCTATGCAGATGATGTGCTACTCTTTCTTCAGAATACCTTCATATCAATAATGGAAATTATTTAAATGATTAATATTTTCTCCCACATTATAGACTACTCTGTACAAACTGGCTTGAAATCGACAACTCAACCATTAGCGTACTGGAAACTGAAACGCTGTAGTCCATTACTATCCATTCCCACAATTCCCACAGGATAGAAATATTTGTGTTTATGAGTAATCAGAGAAGTTTTTAGATTATTTCAATTTTTATATGACTTCAAACATCAGAGATTCTCTGTATTGGTAAATCTCTGTACACAAAATCCTAACTTGCAAGCTATCACAACAATTAAATCTCCTGGGCAGAACCAGAAGTCATGGTGAGTTTGCCCTCCTACCAATTGCTTGTAAAAATAGTTCCTAATTTAGACACATTAAGAGCTTTACTCAGAAAATAATTACCCCAGGATAAAACTCACAGCTTTACACGAAGACAAAAATATCGGTGGTCTAGGTTCACCAAATAGGTTGTTTCTAGAATTTAAACACAATCAGAATCTTTTAAAGCTTCTCAAAAATGGAAACTACAGCAGACAATTACTTCTGAATAATGTATAACAGTCTTCATGCTGCAGTGAAATCTTGTCTCAGTCTTGTAATGCTTAGAATTACAAATCTTAAAAATATCATGAATAGTTTTGGATGGTATAACAAGAGTGAGGCTGTCTTTTTGGAGGAAAAGTAATAAACTAACTAATTCAGTGAACTGTTGACTGTGGCAACCAGGAAAATGTGAGTTGAGTTTCTGTGGATATGCTTCTTGTGTGTGTTCTAACTGATGGCCAACCAACAAAAATCAACAAACATGGACAAACTCAAAGCTGACAAATAACAGATTTAAAAGCTTTAAATATTCAAAAAATCATAAAAAATTAATTAAAACTCAAATTAATATGTTTACATGTTTATATGCCCCCTTATCATTGTTAAATAAACCAAAACACACCAAATCACCAGTGTCTAAGAAAGACTTTCATTAAAATGACATGCTCTGTGTTAGAATCATTTCATTACCTGCACTTTAACAGCAGAGTCAACTTTTATATCAGCGGAAAAATTTTGGTTATGTTCTATGACACACTAAAATGTAGCTGATAATAAAATAAAAATATAACGTCATAATGAGCAAGAAAACAAATATAAAAATAATTCAATATTAGATTATCCATAAGTCAGAGACATGCTGCAGAAAGTCAGAATGTTTCTGAGGAGATGACTCAGTACTTCACTTATGTTTACTCCGTGTATCCAGATCAGAACAACCTGACTTTAAAATAGATTCCACATCTCTTTGGATTTGCACACCAGTCAGTTTCAGTTTTGGTGTTCAAAGCATCATGCAAATTGGTCTATAGAATATCAATTTGAGGCTGCATCCCTAGTCCGAGACACAATGTTGCTTATAGCTTTGACTATAGGGGAAAAAAAACAAACAATACTGCTAAATTGGAAAAACAAAAAAAGTTCAGTTACATGATGAACTAATCTACCAGCAAAGCTCTTAGTCTGTGAACATACATCAGCTGCAATCGAAACAAACTAGATACATTAAAAACAAATTTTGCAAAAGTATTACAATTATGTAATTTGACATAAGTGAAAAAAATGTGTGGCCCAGCTCTTGCTTTGCTCTGCTCAGCGTAGCAATATTATGAAGTTATTATTGGCACACAAAGATGTGTATTATGTGTAAACATTTATATATTATTAATATTATTATTATTGTTTACTGGCATGTCCTGCCTCTAGCTCTTATTTAGCTCTTATAAAATACTGTGTGTGATGATCACAGCACCGTCTCTGTAGTGTATCTGTGCACTCTGTCTCAGTCAGACTGGGTTTAAAGTCCCACAACTACAAACTAATAATCTACATAATGCTGATTAAACCCGCCTTTAAAAGATGCTGTGATCCTCAAACACAATATCAGTTTAAATCAGTTCAACTCATCAGAGTCTCTACTGTTATTAATATCACCTCTCAGTAATTCATACTGACACATCAACAGTGATTTACACAGAGGAGCACTTACTGATCATATAACATACAGTATCACATCACACATCACATCTTCACTCTGTTGTATACAGAATGAGGGAGAATGGACAGAAGAGGAGAGAATGAAAATGGAGGAATCTGCTCTGCTGCTCGGTGAGGATGAATATAGATATGTATGTGTGTTTAAGGTTGTGTTGGTGTAGTGTTAATTTAGACTGCTTTTGAGTTTAGCTGAAAGATGATAAAAAAAATGTAGAGCTGCCTGTACAAGTGTTTTTCAGTGTTAGAGCTCATTTATAAATAAATATTCATTATTCATAATGAAAGAATGGAATAGCATGCATGTAAATGCAAAACAAAGTTGAATATTTCAGAGAAAATGAATAAATAAGTTCTTTGCTTTGTTAAAATATATACTATACACTGTAACATTATTATATGTTGATATTATAATATATAATTATTTATTTCATGTTTGTTAAAACTCAAAATATATCAGAACACAGATTAATATATTAAATCTGAATTATCATTTCAGAATTAAGAGAGGAGAGGTTTCCTGGACCTGCACTGAAGAACTTAATGAGCTTAATAGAAGAGAAGAAAGCTCAGGAGGAAGAGCTTAGGGAAGCTGAGACTGAACTGGAGAACACAGCCAAACAAACAGACAGTAACGAAGAAGAATTAAAAAAGGAACATGTGGAGAGAGAGAACATCAGAGAGATCAGTCTGGAGATCAGAGAGATACAGGAAAGAACACTGAGAGAAAGAGTGGAGAGGAGACAAAGAGAGGAAGAGGAGATCAGAGGAAGAATGAAAGCTGTTGTGGATAATTTGGGGAGCTCACAGAAAGCTGTTAAAGAGATAAAGGAGAAGATAGAACAGCATCAAAAACAAAAACACGAATGTACGAGAAAGTTATCAGAGGAGAGAAATGAAGAGAAGAGGAAAGAGCTGGAGAGAGAAGTGGAGAGAGAAAATAAGCAGATAAAGGAGGCTGAGGAGGAGCTGAGGAGGATCCAGGAGGAGAGGAGGATGATGGTGAAGAAGCTCAGACTGGAGATGGAGAGCAGAGAGAAGAGTGCAGTAAAGGCAGATACATACTTCATCAGGAACCTGCCTGAACTCATTACTCAGACTCTCCTAACAGACAGACAGAAAGAGACTGATAGAAAGATGAATGAAAAAGAGAGAGAGTTAGAAACACTGAAACTAAACCTCTCAGAGATGAAGAGAGATAAAGAAAAGATACTAGAGGAGAGAAATAAACAACTTGAAGAAGTCACTGAATTAGAAAAACATAGAGAAACAACAGAGGAGAAGAATAAAACTATAGAGGAGAAGAATAAAACAGTAGAGGAGAAGAATGAACTGCTGAGAGAGAAAGAGACTCTACTGGAGGACACAGTGAAAGAGGTGGACAGCAGTAAAGAGCAGCTGGACACACTGAGAAAGGAACTGCAGGACAAGAGCAGCAAACTACAGGAGATGATGATCCTACTGGAACAACAGAAAACTGAACTGAGGGAAAAAGACAAACAGCTTGAAGAGAAGGAGAAACTTCTAAGTGAGAAAAACACACAGCTAATGGAAAGAGAGAAGCAGGCAGAGGAGAAAGACAGACTTCTAGAGGAGAGAAACAAGCAGCTACAGGAAAGAACAGATCCAGACTTATCAGTTCCAGCCAAGAGAAGAAACAGTAAAGAGATTAATCCTCCATACTGTAAGTAAATACTGAAGTTACAATTAAAGTTACAAACAATTCAATTTAAAAAATATTACATACAGAAATGTTTATGTTACTATGGTATTATGGTAATACACACAGTAATACAACATAATCTATCATCTTTATAGTAATTTATAAGCTTTAGGATTATATGACCTATAAGACTTTACTTTACACAGCAGAACATTAAACTCATATAGAGATTTCATACTATATACCATCTACAAACTGCTCAATAACAGTCTTAATTATATGTGGTTCTTCTGTTTCATAGTGAGTGGGGAGACTCCAGAATCTGCAGCACCACCCAGGAGATGAGACAGTAAAGGAGAACTTCCTCCAGCCAGTAAATAATTCCAGCTTCATATAATATCTTCTACATTTCTCTGAACAGAATAATCATCAGCATATAATAAGAGATTAACTCCTCATTCTTGTTGATCTGCAGTGAGTGGAGAATCCTGTAGTTCAGCCTCTCCAGTGTCAGTTCCTGTAGCAGAACTCCGGCTGGTGCTGCTGGGGAGGACTGGATGTGGGAAGAGTGCAGCAGGAAACACAATCCTGGGCAGAGAGGAGAGGAGCCAGGCTGGAGCGTCTACAGTGAGGCAGCAGAGTGAGAGCAGACATGGGGAGGTGGCTGGGAGGCAGGTGACTGTGGTGGACACTCCTGACTGGTTCTGTCCTGGACTCTCTCTGGAGGAGCTGAGACAGGACGTGGGACTCTGTGTCCGTCTGTCTGCCCCAGGACCCCACGCCTTCCTCCTAGTCATACCAGTGAAGCAGTCTACAGGAGAGGAGAGAGGGATGCTGGAGAAAATGGAGGAGATGTTTGGAGAGAGATGTTGGAGGACCACCATGATCCTCTTCACTGTTACTGATGAAGTCCAGGAGAAGAACATTGAAGAGATTATCCAGTCAGGAAACCAGGAGATCCAGAGACTTGTAGAGAAATGTGGGAACAGGTTTCACTGTCTCAACATTAAGGAGAGTGGAGATGGTTCTCAAACCTCAGAGCTGCTGGAGAAGATAGAGAAGATGGTGGAAGGAAACAGAGAGGAGTTCTACAGCAGTGAGATCTACCTGGAGACCGAATCTCAGATCAGAGCAATGGAGACAAAGATCATGAAGGAAAGAGAAGAAAAGATGGTGATGGAAGAGAGAGAAATCAATTTCAGAAAAACTTAAAAAGGAGGTGGAGAACTCTCTGAGAAAGATAGAGGGAGCGGTACAGGAGCATAAAGGAGAAATAAAACAACTTAACAGCTGAACAAATGAGCTAGAGAGGAGGATGAAAGAAGAGAGAGATGAAGAGAAAAAGAGAGAACTGGAGCAAGAGCTAGAAAGAGAGTTAGGGTGAAGAACAGAAATGGAGGAGAAGGTGAAGAGACTAAAAGAAAAGAGAGAGATAGAGAGGAGAGAGCTGGAGGAGAGACACAGACAGGAGATGGAGGAGATCAGGGAGGTGTATGAAGGAGAGGCCAGAATGGAAGCAGAGTGAAACCTCATGAAGATCCTCCTGCCTGAACTCCAGAGAAACATTCTGGCATCAAAGTCAAAGATGCAGGAGGAGTTCAACAGACAGATGGAGGAGAAGAACAGAGAGCTGTGATCAGGTAAACAAACCAGAAGCAGTGATGTGTGTGATGTGTAAGTGCAGCTGGTTCAGTGAACAGTGTTGGCTCAGAATTTAACTAGTTACATAGAACCCATTTAGTTATCTCTCACCATAACTAATATGTTATATATATATATATATATATATATATATATATATATATATATATATATACATTTATAGAACAGCTATAGAACAGTGCTGATTGGTTGAGACTGGTTGAGAATCTGATTGGTTGAGAAGTGTTCTACATGGTGTTAATGTTTCTCCCTGTTTCTAGTAAATGTCTAGTAGACTTGTACCCGTGTTCAGTAATCCATTATAGCAGGATATGAACCAGCATGGTAAATTATATTTATGAAATACTGTCACTGTATCTTTACCAATCGAGCACCTGGGTTTGTCTTAGACATGCAGATGAGCTCTGCCTACATGAGACCATGATACACGCGTGGACAAGTTGTTGGAACCCCCCGGTTAATGAAAGAAAAACCCACAATGGTAACAGAAATAACTTAAATCTGACAAAATCTATGAAATTTCTATGAAAATGAACAAATGAAAGTCAGATATTGCTTTTCAACCATGCTTCAACAGAATTATAAAAAAATGATGGTACCCCTGAAAAAACCCCAGGTGTCTACAGTCTTGTAATCAGTCAGTGGGCCTATATATAAAGCTACAGGTAGTCACTGTGCTGTTTGGTGACAAGGTGTGTACCACACTCAACATGGACCAGAGGAAGCAAAGGAAAGAGCTGTCTCAGGACATTAGAAAGAAAATGATAGACAAGCATGTTAAAGGTAAACGTTATAAGACCATCTCCAAGCAGCTTGATGTTCCTGTGACTACAGTTGCATATATTATTCAGAAATTTAAGATCCATGGGACTGTAGCCCACCTCCCTGGACGTGGACACGGGAAAATTGATGACAAATCAAAGAGACGGATAATGCGAATGGTAACAGAAGAGCAAAGAACAACTGCTAAAGAGATTAAAGGTGAACTTCAAGCTCAAGGAACATCAGTGTCAGATCGCACCATTCATCAATACTTGAGTCAAAGTGGACTTAATGGGAGACGACCAAGGAGGACACTATTGTTAAAAAAGCCAGACTGGAATTTGCCAAACTACATGTTGACAAGCCACAAAGCTTCTGGGAGAATGTCCTATGGACAGATGAGACAAAAATGGAACTTGAGTACAATGAAATCTCAAGACTATCAAGGAATTCTAGAGAGAAATGTGCGGCCCAGTGTCAGAAAGCTTGGTCTCAGTTGCAGGTCATGGGTCTTACAACAGGATAATGACCCAAAACACACAACTAAAAATGCACAAGAATGGCTAAGAGGAAAACACTGGACTATTCTAAAGTGGCCTTCTATGAGCCCTGACCTAAATCCTATTGAGCATCTTTGGAAGGAGCTGAAACATGCCGTCTGGTAAAGGCACCCTTTACCCTTTATTTTTTAAAATAATTCTGTAGAAGCATGGTTGAAAAGCAATGTCTGATTTTCATTTGTTCATTTTCATTGAATTTTTATTTATTATTACTTTTGTCAGATTAAAGTTATTTTTGTTACCAATGTGGGTTTTTCTTTCATTAACCGAGGGGTACCAACAGTTTTGTCAACGTGATGCCATCTTAGATCATAAATAAGAGAAACCTCACGTCCCACCCAGCTTAGAGGAGGCTGAGTGCTGGTTCTCATGAATACATGAATGTTCACATTACAGATTATGTTTAGAAAGTAAGTTTGATTGTTGACTGAACATTTATTAAATGATTCACTGTCTAAAACAGGGGACCTGAGCTGTGTAGTGTTAAACCCAACCTCCTTAGCAGGAGTGCCGTACTCTAGGGGCCTGAGACTGATTAAATTATTAGGTAATTTTTACATTATTAAATTATTAACCTTTGCTTATTAAGTGTCTTTTATGTGCAGTGTATTTGTAAAATTAATCTTTCTTCAAATTTTTAACTGTTTAATGGTCCAGTAGTGCCTCTTAACTGGACAGTGGAGCATCATGCCTCAGACACCTGAGGAAACATCTGGCTTCCAAAAATGAAAAGATGAGACAGTATAGTATATGCCTTTGTTATGAAGTTCAGTACACTTCTTGGTAAAGGTCTCAGCATTCCAGGGGAGGATCCCAATCTTGACTGCGTATGTGGTATTGATACACTGTGAGCCTCAATTATTATTTTATATATGCTTTAAATACACACAGTCCTGAGGGACACATTAGACTTCTGTAAATTCCTATAACATATTGGAACTGAAACCCATGTGGTCAGATTCTAAAGAAGAGTGTGAACGCAGGCATACATCAAATTCTGAACCTGCTCTCCAGTCAGCAGGTGTATATAGACTGACCGAAAATAAAATCACACTGAGCTGAGCTGTGTGAGCTGTGTGAAGGGTATTGTGGAGGTTTCATCACTATCGCTCCATCCATAACATTATAAATCTATTACTAATGGGAGAAAGAATTTCTGATATTAAAGCATACTGGTTACAACATTCAGGGCTTCTTTCATTTAGGCTACCTATTCCCTGAGGGGACTTCTTGCTCTGTACATCTTTGAATTTCCACTTAAAAGCACCTTTTATTGTACAGCTTCCTCTAATTGCATAAATTAATCAGAATCATCCAGTTATACCAATATGATGCCTGAAAGGATTCTGTGGAATGCCTCTCAGGGATGCTGGAATGAATACCTGCACCTCTTTATTGCACATGAAAACACTCCTAGACCTCTGCTGCCTTCTGGTGGACGGAGAAAGCAACAGCTAGAGTGCATGTGTAATGGAAGGGCTCTCAAGGCAAGGCTGGGAGAGGGGTCTGTTTAATGCAACTTGCAAACATAGCAAATGATTAGATTACATTCAGCTGGATACACAGTCATGATATCTGTGCTGCTCTCTCACACACCCATCCCTCTGCCGGCTCAGGGGTCTCGTCAAGGAGGTCACACTCAGAAACATCTCCATCCTGGAAAAAGAATGGCATCACAGTGAGAAAGGATACTCTGAACAGAGAAACATGGTGACTCCCTACATCTCACTACACTTTCCAATGGTTCAATCCTCCAGTGTCATTTAGTTAGTGAAGAAGAGTGGTCTAACACACCAGAAGCATCCAAACATCACAGCAAGGTGTGGTAGATCTGAACTCCACACGGTGGTCTACTATATTTCATTTTATATACCTGTTATATTCGTTTTTGACCACATGGTGGCACTGGTTGCTTGACAGGAAGTTGGCACATGTACATAAGTTCTAATGGTCCTATGTATACTATATTGCCAAAAGTATTCACTCCCCCATCCAAATCGTTGAATTCAGGTGTTCCAATCACTTCCATGAACACAGGTGTATAAAACCAAGCACCTAGTCATGCAGACTGCTTCTACAGACATTAGTGAGAGAATGGGTCGCTCCCAGGAGCTCAGTGAATTCCAGCATGGTACCGTGATAGGATGCCACCTGTCCAGTCGTGAAATTTCCTCACTACTAAATATTCCTCAGTCACCTGTCAGTGGGATTATACCATAGTGGAAGCAACTGGGACAGTAACTTACATCACCAAGTGCAATGCAAAGTGGAATGCAGTGGTGTAAAGCTGCCACTGGACTCATTCTGGAAGCAGTCCCTAAAGGAGGCCTTTAGCCACTGCTAGTGATCATGGTCTTCAACTGAAAGTTGTGGAATGGTAATCAGCTACCCAGCTGAATTTACTGCAGTGTAAAGACTGTGGCGAGTACCATAAATGTGGAGTCAAAGTCTCCAGATCCGTCTGACTGGCCCTTCTTCACAAGTAGGTGTTTTCCTGTGGTCTGTTTCTGCAGCCAGTCCTATAGATGCACACACAAGCACAATGACACATTCATACCTTCATATCAGATCAATACAGGTTAGTGTATTTACATATACTGTACAATGGGGCGGTTATTATGAAGGAAATAACAGTGTGGCCTGATCTGTTCCATAAAGACAATCTGTCCGGTTTAGTCTAGATTATGATTGGGACATTTTAATACATATTGTATAAATAAATGGTGACAGAAATGTTATATATGTGCAAGAAATTGTGGTAAAACTAAGACTGATCTTCTGGATGTCCCTCAAAAAATTCTAAGAATGGACAAGAAAACAATGATCCCAATCCTGGCATGTAGGAGACACGGCTGTGTTCAGACTGCTGGTAAATCAGACTTGAATCTTAGACCAGACCTTGTAAGATGAATGTCCACACTGTTACCTGTGTGTGATCAGATCGGATTTATGTGTCTAGACATCACTAACCAATCTGGGATGCTGTGGTAAAAAGTAGGCACCAGGCATGGATTTCATACACGGAGACTGGAAAAACGGAGGGGCATCATTTCACCCTCCAAACAATCGCTCTGTCAAGACTGGTCAAGACACTTTCCCAGACTAAGACGTATCTGTAAAAATCTGATTGGAATCACATTTCAAACCACTTTTGACCATGGGTTGAATGTCTTTGGATGTCTTTGGTAGTCAGCTGGAATCTTTCAGATTAGCCAAAATTACCAAAATTATCTTTAGTTGCAGCCCTAAACAAAACTAGCCAGGAGAGAGGAGCCAGCTAGCTTTAGCAAATCTAGGAGGCTTCAGCTCCAAATACAACAGAGCAAATTTCATTTCTGCTCCTCAAACACAATCTGCTCAACTTTACCTCCTCAGAGTTGAGTTATTATCATCTATGCTTCCACTATCCTTTTATCGGAGACACCTTACCCTCATGTTAGCTTAGCTTAACCAGCTATAGCTTAAAACACTAAGAAAAGGTTTGATTTCAGCTTTCTGTCACTCCGACCCCAATCAGTCAGTTTAGTTGACTACAAAAATCATCATTTGTTGCTGCCCTATTAACTATGCTAAGCTAGGCCAGGGGAGAGGAGATGGCTTTTGAGAAGCTAGCAAGTTTAATTTCTACTTTCAGTCACTCCCTCAGGGTTCAGCCAGAGTCATCTAACATAGATCACTAAAGCTTTGGCTAGTGAGAATCAAACCTGTTCTCTAGTGAGCATAGCTGGCATAGCTAACTGCGTTGAGCCCAGTTTTAAAAGGTTTCAAGTCAAACCATGCTGGTGTGGAAATGTCCCTGGAACATTTAGGCACTGGTGCTCAAAACTGTCCAGCCCAGTAGAACTCCAGTGGCCTCTTTCCCACTGCAGGGTTGAATGGTAATACAGAACACCATAGAAATGGCAAGTAAATGGCATTAGCGGAAACATGTGCATGTCCGTGTGTTTACCGTGTTGCCTTGAGTCACTGTGGCAAGATTGGCATGTCTCTTGGCACAGAATCTTTCAGCAGTGCTGCAGTCACCATGATCAGCCCAGAACAAATAGAACACATTCTCATGAAGCAGCCAAGCTTCTGTAAAGTCACAGAACACACCAAACACACACCACCTTCACCTTCACTATGGGAACGTCATGGGTACATTCACATGGGTACATTCACATTCACATTACACTCATCATCAAAAGAACAGCTGCTCCCAGAAGGAAGTGTGGGATTGCAATTACCAGAAACAATAAATGATGATACATGTAGACTGAGATGATCCATATTCATTTGAGCTACACATACAGAAGTCTGTCTCGCAGTATGGCTAACCCATCATGCCAGACGTCTCAGCATGGAATTGTAAAAGTTCCTAATGGTGCCCTGAGATACCATGCACCTTGAATGTTCTCACGGTTCCTGCAGATGGTGCAGTAGGGGTGGAGGTGGAGTGACACCTGGCTTTCTGGACATGTGACAACAAACTGTTCATCTTGATTTTGACCTCCACAAAGATTTGTCACTCCAGACTCATCACTGAAGCTTGCCCACTGAAGCTGGTCCATTGCCATTCTGAGTCACTCCATGATAATGCGGCAAGACCCTATCACAGTCTTTGCCGATGTTGACGTGCCGTCTGCCAATGATGCTGGCACTAACAGGATGACTCATAGGGGACATCACTGCCTGCTGAATGTCTGCAATCGAGGCTGTTGGGTCAGTCAGGGACAGCGATAAGGCCCATCCGTGCTTGTGTCACTTGTGTGGTTGAGGCCTTCAACTTGAATCATTTACGTGTCCAATAATGTCAGATCTACCCACCAAGTTTCTTTCCCGCTGGCTGATTCCTTCTCGGTGCATTTTGATGATGAGTGTATTTGTAGCCCCAGCATAAATCCCAGGTAGAAATATTCGTGTTTCATTCAATGCTAGCCGCTAAAACCAATAGCAATGTACTGTATCTCAGGATTACTAATGAAGCTAAAGTGAGTTCCAGTTAAGAACTCCAGCTTAGGACGTCGTAGCAGATTTAGGTTGACTGTACTGCACCTTTGCTGGTCCTTTGTTTGTCCACCCCTCCCAGCGTCTGTCTGAAGTGAATGTCTGAAAGTAGAAGTTAGACAGCAGAAGAAGCTTTACCTTTACTGGCACCCATAGCCGACACCCTTAATAAAACAAGAGAGTTCAGGTCTTTAGGAATGTTAAAAGAGAATTCCAACAATTTTCCAAGATTCCGGCATCATTTAGGTAAAATCTGAACTTCACGGTAGAAAAAACATGGAGACTTTCGAGTTGTGGTGATGG
Organism: Prochilodus magdalenae; assembly: GCA_024036415.1. Lineage (NCBI taxonomy): Eukaryota > Metazoa > Chordata > Actinopteri > Characiformes > Prochilodontidae > Prochilodus > Prochilodus magdalenae. The sequence continues at coordinate 63,142 of JAMWET010002221.1, read as the reverse complement.
GAACCAGGGGTTGCAACATCAGTGTCACGCCTCCAGGTCTCCCTGAAACCGCCTATCTCCAGGACTCCATTTCCCAGAGTTCACTATGTGATGACGTCACATGCTCATGTCCGCAGTCAACCAGTCACTCACGGTCTAGCTCGCCCAAGTACTGATTTGTTTCACCTGCCACCCATTACACACCTGCTTTATGATCCCTTACACACACACACCTGTCTCTTGCCTTCTACTCTTATCTCTGGTTCTGGCCTCTGAGCTGTTTGCCTGACTGTTTTGTCTTACACTTGAACTTACACGTCTGGGGACACGGTTTTGCCTTAGAATTGCCTTGTATGAAAATATGATGTTGGCCAAAGTTTTATCTGAAAACCATCAAACATCAACTAGAGTCTGAGATAGGACATTCATAAACATTTCATTTTAAACACTGTCAAAACTCAAGTCACCTCAAGTCAAATGTATTTGTATAGCATTTTTTACAACATTATACAGAACATTTACAGAATCTGGGTCTGAGCCCCCAGTGAGCAAGCCAGGGGCGACAGTGAGGTCTGAAATCCACTCCCTATTCATCAGCTTCATCACTGAATATTCTATTCCACCTTAAATGCTTCAACACCAAATAAGGGAAACCAGAAAATTCACGAAGCAAACTGGCAAACAGGAAGTAGTGATATTAAGCTGAATATCTGCTAAATTAATGTATCTGCTGCACCATTTAAGGTGGAACGGTTGTTGGTTGTCAACCAATGAGTTGGCCAATAAAAAGCTGAATGTCAGTGCCAGAATGTAAATGCTGCACAATTTAAGGTGGAACGGAATAATTCAACCAAGAAGATGATTAATAAGAAGCTGAATATCAGTGCTAGAATGCAATGCTGCACCATTTAAGGTGGAACGGAACAATTCAACCAAGAAGTTGGCAAACAAGAAGCTGAATGTCAGTGCCAGAATGTATAGGCTGGACAATTTAAGGTGGAACGGAACAATTAAACCAAGCAGTTGGCAACAAGAAGCAGAATGTCAGTGCCAGAATGTATAGGCTGGACCATTTAAGGTGAATTTTTCTTAAGATTGTTCTATTACACTATAGTGCCACCAAATTCAAGTAGCCGCTGCAGAATGTATAGGCTGGACAATTTAAGGTGGAACGGAACAATTAAACCAAGCAGTTGGCAACAAGAAGCAGAATGTCAGTGCCAGAATGTATAGGCTGGACCATTTAAGGTGAATTTTTCTTAAGATTGTTCTATTACACTATAGTGCCACCAAATTCAAGTAGCCGCTGCAACATAAGCATAATGCCAGTGTGCAGTTTAAGAGTTCTGGGAAACTTATACACATTTAATTAGATATAAAAGGAGGACAAAACTTACAGTGCGCTGCTGAGATGATGAGGATAATGACCGGTAAGAGAGTGATGAGTGCAGTGGGCACAAACTTCATCTTCCTCCCTTCACGTTCACCCAAGAGAGACACCAACATTATCGGCATGCAATTGACTAGCATTACATTTATTACCATCCTTGAGCATGAGAGCTAGATCTGAGCGCCTTTCTTGTTATTTGTCACCATTACCAAGACACCTCCAGGCACTATTAACTTATTCATCCATGCAGCTGTTCCTCCGTTACTTACCTAAAGTGGATTGCTTGGTGTCTTCTGTTCTTTGGGCTCGTGTTGGAGGATGCTGCAGACACTGATAGATGTCCTCGGTTTTGGTTTCTGCTGCTTCTCTTTCTTCTCCATGATGGCAAACATTAGGCGCCACTAAATTACACTGCTGCAGCTCCATCCGGACGATACTCCTGGCAAACAATGAGGAATCACCAGCGCCTCAATCCAAAGGCTGCAGACCCAGGCACGTTAGAAAAGGGAAGCTTTTTCAACCAAACTCTTCTAGAAAGTGCAGACCTTCACAGTTTGTGAATTTCACAGTACTTCTGCTTTTGGTTTTTGGATTGGTGTCTATAATTTCCTAGTTACTGCACACTGTTTCATATTAACACTCTTCTTTTCATTAACAGCAAAAACACACAATACTTACGGACGGCCTGCCGGTCAATGTCAGCACCTAATATCACTGGTTCACAGGCTAATAATGGCTTGAACACCCACATAATCAGCCCTCAAAGGGCTACTTCCTAGAGTGGTTAGTTTGTGTCTGCTATGAGAGCGGAAGGGTTAGGAAACCACAGGCTGTTGGACTGAACCCATCTGTGTAGCACTTGCAATAAAATATGCCATCAGGCACAATATAGAGGCACAAAGTGAATATAAGGCAGTGAGAAGAAGTGTATATTATAAGATGACAAGCTGGTATCTTTTTACTAAAACTCTTTCAGAGGGTTAGAACAGGGTTTCTCAACTTCTGGTTGATGGACCACCACAGTGAGCCTGTGCTCACAGAGAGGCAGTTCATAGTTCAAGAGTAAGAAGCATTAACTTGACCACTTTATAACTATAATAAATTGAAGAATTACATGCTTACATGTAATGACCAATATAAATATTAATAGTGACATATAAATACTTATCAGTAGCAGGCCAATTAATCATAATCAATATGAGACCACACAGTCAGTGTTGACTCTTAAAGTCATTTGGAGTCAATTTTTGAGTCAATTTTTAACTCATTTTGTTAAACCAATGTCAAAGAAAGGTCGTTTCAAGACCAATCAATTAGGAAATCAATGGAATTTTTTTAATGGCAATTAACTGCAGCGCAAATCACATGTCTACCATATACATTTCTGTCCTATGCCCCCCTTTTTAAAACATTACTGTGAAAACATGCTTTTTTATGTTATGAGTGTTTACAATGTTTTTACCATAACTGAAAAATTTTTTTTTTTGTTATTTAACCAGAATGGATTGGGCATTGGTGTGCTTTGAAACAGTATTTACTTCCTACACTAACTACACTATACTTTTTCAAAAAAAGTTTTCCATAATGTGGATCCTTAAAATGGTCCATTGATGTCTTTACGTAGAAGGCAAACTGGCTTGCTTTTAAATTCACTGGAAAAATGATTAAATTCACAACAAAAAATGCATACCTAACAAATAACAGCTATGATATGATTTGGTTTCTGGATGTAGGCCACACCAATGTTCAGACACTTACGCATCAAAGAATTGTTCTGTTGGGCCAGATTTGGTGGATGTCTTCCCTGGCACAATTCTGGAGAGAGTTTCCTGTAGACTGGGATTTTAGCCACTGCTGGTAGACCCATATGACTGTACACTTCCATACACCTGCAGATTCAGCTACTTCCTTCACACTATGGTCTTTGGCCATGCCCAAATGCAGTCACTCCTTTCAGCCAATCATTAATATCTGCTTTGGAGCCATTTTCCACACATGGAACGAAACATTCCCTGCACTGTAGCACCTTTTCTCAATCTATTTATCCTGTCACTCACACCCTACAGGTATGTATAGCCCTATCATCCTTGTGCAGCCCCACCTGCAGGAGCCTAGGAGTTACTACCACCTTAAACAGCGAGCTTATGTTCCTTACACCATTAGTCTTGTCTTGTCTGTGCAATTGTCAATTAGCTTGTAACTGCTCTCTTCATATAAGCTGTTATGTCTGTAACCACAGTGAGGTGTTCTGTGATATAGAGGCCATAGAGTTGTTTTCCTTTTATAACATTAGGCTACATCACAGACCGTTATTACATCAATTTATTACATCACTGTTTTGCTGACAGAATTACCCCCCAATATGTAAATCATTCATGGTGGAGGGGTACATGACAAGTGTTGTAAGGGCAAAATTGTCCCCCCAAAAAAGTGAATATTTTTCAGATTCATCAGTATTTTACCATCATCAACATTCCGTATAGACCCAGAAGACACTTACAGGTGTGATGTGTGATTTATGTTTTTAGATAGGAAATAAAATGGCTACAATTTTATTTTAGAAATGGCAAACTCTGAAGAGTTATCACCACTGTATAGAAATCTCCAGTCTGAATGTTGCTACTAATGTGCTAGTGTACTGTAAATACTGTGTTGGTGTACAGTAACTCAGTAAGTGTAATGCGTTAGTGTACTGTAAGTAGTGTGTTGGTGTACAGTAACTCAGTAAGTGTAATGTGTTAGTGTACTGTAAATACTGTGTTGGTGTACAGTAACTCAGTAAGTGTAATGCGTTAGTGTACTGTAAGTAGTGTGTTGGTGTACAGTAACTCAGTAAGTGTAATGTGTTAATGTACTGTAAGTAGTGTGTTAGTGTACAGTAACTCAGTAAGTGTAATGTGTTAGTGTACTGTAAGAGGTGTGTTGGTTTACAGTAACTCAGTAGGTGTGATGTGTTAGTGTACTGTAAGTAGTGTTCTGGCGTACAGTAACTCAGTAAGTATAATGTGTTGGTGTACAGTAAGTAGTGTGTTGGTGTACATTAATTCAGTAAGTGTAATGTGTTAGAGTACTGTAAATGGTGTGTTGGTTTACAGTAACCCAGTTAGTGTAATGTGTTAGTGTACTGGAAGTAGTGTTTTAATGTACAGTAACTCAGTAAGTGTAGTTTGTTAGTGTACTGTAAATACTGTGTTGGTGTACAGTAACTCAGTAAGTGTAATGCGTTAGTGTACTGTAAGTAGTGTGTTAGTGTACAGTAACTCAGTAAGTGTAATGTGTTAGTGTACTGTAAATACTGTGTTGGTGTACAGTAACTCAGTAAGTGTAATGCATTAGTGTACTGTAAGTAGTGTGTTGGTGTACAGTAACTCAGTAAGTGTAATGTGTTAATGTACTGTAAGTAGTGTGTTAGTGTACAGTAACTCAGTAAGTGTAATGTGTTAGTGTACTGTAAGAGGTGTGTTGGTTTATAACTCAGTAGGTGTGATGTGTTAGTGTACTGTAAGTAGTGTTCTGGCGTACAGTAACTCAGTAAGTATAATGTGTTGGTGTACAGTAAGTAGTGTGTTGGTGTACATTAATTCAGTAAGTGTAATGTGTTAGAGTACTGTAAATGGTGTGTTGGTTTACAGTAACCCAGTTAGTGTAATGTGTTAGTGTACTGGAAGTAGTGTTGTAATGTACAGTAACTCAGTAAGTGTAGTTTGTTAGTGTACTGTAAATGCTGTGTTGGTGTACAGTAACTCAGTAAGTGTAATGCGTTAGTGTACTGTAAGTAGTGTGTTAGTGTACAGTAACTCAGTAAGTGTAATGTGTTAATGTACTGTAAGTGGTGTGTTGGTGTACAGTAACTCAGTAAGCGTAATGTGTTAATATACTGTAAGTAGTGTGTTGGTGTACAGTAACTCAGTAGGTGTGATGTGTTAGTGTACGGTAAGTAGTGTTCTGGTGTACAGTAACTCATTAAGTATAATGTGTTGGTGTACTGTAAGTAGTGTGTTGGTGTACATTAATTCAGTAAGTGTAATGTGTTAGAGTACTGTAAATGGTGTGTTGGTGTACAGTAACTTAGTGTAATGTGTTAGTGTACTGGACGTAGTGTTTTAATGTACAGTAACTCAGTATGTGTGATGTGTTAGTGTACTGTAAGTAGTGTGTCAGTGTACAGCAACTAGTGTGCTATATTAAAATAATATATATGTTTTTTTTCTTCTGTCTCTCTCTCAATTTTGCACTTTATATTTTAGCCATATGTTTAATTATTTTGTGTGTAAAGTGCCGTAGGATTGCTTCTCAGTTTGGTTGTACACTGTGCAATGACAATAAAGGTATCTTATCTTATCTTATCTTATCTTATCTATAAGTAGTGTGTTGGTGTACAGTAACTCAGTAAGGGTAGTGTGTTAGTGTACTGTAAGTAGTGTGTTGGTGTACATTAACTCAGTAAGTGTAATGTGTTAGTGTACTGTAAGTAGTGTGTTGGTGTACAGTAACTCAGTAAGTTTAATGTGTTACTGTGCGGTAAGTAGTGTGTTGGTGTACAGTAACTCAGTAAGTGTAATGTGTTAGTGTACTGTAAGTAGTGTGTTGATGTACAGTAACTCAGTAACATGTTGGTGTACAGTAACTCAGTAAGTGTAATGTGTTAGTGTACTGTAAGTAGTGTGTTGATGTACAGTAACTCAGTAACGTGTTGGTGTACAGTAACTCAGTAAGTGTAATTTGTTAGTGTACTGTAAGTAGTGTGTTGGTGTACAGTAACTCAGTAATGTAATGTGTTAGTGTACTGTAAGTGGTGTGTTGGTGTACAGTAACTCAGTAAGTGTAATGTGTTATTGTACTGTAAGTAGTGTGTTGGTGTACAGTAGCTCTGTAAGTGTAATGTGTTAGTGTACTGTAAGTAGTGTGTTGTTGTACAGTAACTCAGTAAGTAAGTGTAAGTAGTGTGTTGGTGTACAGTAACTCAGTATGTGTGATGTGTTAGTGTGTTGTAAGTAGTGTGTTGGTGTACAGTAACTCAGTATGTGTGATGTGTTAGTGTACTGTAAGTAGTGTGTTGGTGTACAGTAACTCAGTAAGTGTAATGTGTTAGTGTACTGTAAGTAGTGTGTTGGTGTACAGTAACTCAGTAAGTGTAATGTGTTAGTGTACTGTATGTAGTGTGTTGGTGTACAGTAGCTCTGTAAGTGTAATGTGTTAGTGTACTGTAAGTAGTGTGTTGGTGTACAGTAGCTCTGTAAGTGTAATGTGTTAGTGTACTGTAAGTAGTGTGTTGGTGTACAGTAACTCAGTAAGTGTAATGTGTTAGTGTACTGTAAGTAGTGTGTTGGTGTACAGTAGCTCTGTAAGTGTAATGTGTTAGTGTACTGTAAGTAGTGTGTTGGTGTACAGTAACTCTGTAAGTGTAATGTGTTAGTGTACTGTAAGTAGTGTGTTGGTGTACAGTAACTCTGTAAGTGTAATGTGTTAGTGTACTGTAAGTAGTGTGTTGGTGTACAGTAACTCAGTAAGTGAAACGTGTTAGTGTAATGTTGAACAGAACTAACAAGGACTACTCTCTCTCAGTGCCCTGCTTTAATGAGACCTGGGTCTATTTTGGACAGCTCGCCAGCTTTCATGTCCACAGAGTGGACTGAGACGGGAAGACAAAGGGCTCGTAGATCACAGGAGGAGATCACAACAGATTTCTAGGAGATCACAGCAGGGGCATCATCAGGAGGACACTAAAAGACTATTTAGCAGGATAACACAGCTTCTGTTTTGGGGAACACTCAGTGATCCAGTTATAATCAATCAGTCAGATCAGAGAGAGCTTCCTAACTGATTTCAGTCACAGCAGATCCACTGAATCAGTAGCAGCTGATAGAGGCAATACTGCAGCGTTACTGTATTTCATATTACAGTTATTATACAGTATATGACCGTATTACTGCAGCACTGCTGTATTTCATATTACTGTTATTATACGGAATATGAGACACTTAAACATAGTTAGACTATGGCTCATCTTCACACTCATTGATGTTTCTAGAAACTCCAGAAAGCTGATAGTGACATTTCCTCCTCTTCAAACTGATGCCACCCTTTTAAATCAGACTCTGTTCCGTACTGTTATGTTGGCAGCAGATTGTGATTGAAAAGGGACAGGGACTCAGGATAGCCGTGCTGTAACTCACGTGTGCTTTATTTTTACCCAGTCAACAGGAAGCGTGTTACACTTAACTTGGTCCGTGCTACAACTCCCTTTTGTAGCTCCATTCCATTACGCTTTACAGAACACCTCCCCCTTTTAGTAAAACCCCCACCCAGTCTCTTACAGGTAACTTAACTTAGAACACTACTGAACTATAACAGCTTAAATGCTCACTTAACCATTTCTATGCACTTTGTTTACAGAGAATAATTTCTTTCCCTTCCTTTTTTTCCCACTCTCTTTTTTCCTTTACCATCTCTGTTCCAGCCGTTCTGGAGGACGTGACACGCGTCCAACTCTTGTCACGTATGGCACATCAGTCTCACATGAGTGTTCTTGATTGACTGTATGTGTGGTGACTGTGTTACATGGCTCACTGTGTGTGTCAGGTACAACTAGTAGTGTAGGCTGTTGTGGCTGATCTATCATTCGAACATGTGTGCGGTTTCTTCTAACCTGACCTTCATCTGTATCTATAATGTAAGATCTAGGCGTTGTTGCCTGTTGAATGACAGTCCCAGATTTCTTCTCTTTTGCCAACCACACTTTTTGGCCAGCCTGCAGGGGTTGTAGATGACGTGCTCGGTGTCTCCGGTTGTAATTGCGTTGCTGATTCTCTTTAGCTCGCATCTCTGCTTTTCTGAATCCTCGGATGTTCGGCCACCGTGGATGAAGATATGTTGGCAACTGTGGTATGGTGGTGCGCAGCTGTCTACCCATGAGGAGTTGTGCAGGTGAGTAACCACACTCCAGAGGTGTTGCTCTATATGTCATCAACGCTTTTAGCTTCTCCTCTCCACCTTTCCACAAGCCTTTTATTGTCGCCACTGCGCGTTCCGCTTCCCCGTTTGCCTGTGCATACCTCGGGCTGCTGGTGCAGTGGGTAAATCCGTACTCCTTTGCAAAGTCTCTGAAAAGTTCACAGCTGTACTGTGGACCGTTGTCTGACATTACCGTCTCTGGTATGCCGTGCCGGCTGAATGTATCCTTTAAAGCTGCAATGACAGTTTCAGCTGTGGCAACGCTGAGGTGAGCTACCTCAATGTAGCGTGAAAAATAGTCCACTACTAAGAGATATGTCTTTTTCTCCCAAAAGAATAAGTCTGTACCCACTCCATGCCAGGGCCTGTCCTGGACTGGTGTAGGCATCAGAGGCTCTCTGTGTTCTGCCCGGTGCTGTGAGCTGATGCTGCAATTTTCCACCAGCTGACTGATGTGGACAGACAACCCCGGCCACCATACAGACTGCCTGGCTCTTGCTCTACACTTGACTATCCCCTGGTGGCCGCTATGAAGGTCCCTGAGAACTTCTTGCCTCATGCTTTGAGGAACCACCATTCTTTGGCCTCTCAGTAGCAGCTCCCCTACCAAGGACAGGTTTTCTCTCTCTGGCCAGTATGGCCCCAGATCTGGAGGGAGTGCATGTTTGTCTGGCCATTCAGTTTGACAGTACTTGATTAACTTCGCACATACGGGGTCCACTTTCTGCTTGTCTTGGATCACCTTTAGTCTTGCTTCTGTAGCAGGAAGGCTCTGGACAACCGTATCCACAAACACTTTGACATCTGCTTCATTGTCTTTTTCCTCCTGTGTGAATGTGTGTTTCACAGGAGCTCTTGACAGTGCATCTGGTGTTATCAAGCACTTCCCTGGCACATGGACAATGTCATAGGTGAATTTTAACAGCCTCAGACGGAACCTCAGCACTCTGGGTGGTAACTCATCTAGTGCTTTGGAGCTCAGCAGTGGCACTAGAGGCTTGTGATCAGTCTCTATCTTGAACTGTAGCCCCAGCAGGTAAGGTGACAGACGTTCCCATGCCCATGTCACTGCCAAAGCCTCCTTTTCAATTTGGGCATAATGTTTTTCCGCCTCTGTGAGCCCCCTGGAGATGAACACAATCGGTCTCCACGTTCCATCCTCCTGCTGCTGACTCAAGACCCCCCCTAGGCCAAAGGAAGATGCATCTGCTGATACGCAGGTCTCTGCTGTTGGTGAGTATTGAGCTAGCACTCGTGGTGAACTCAGTTCCTTTTTCAGTCTTTGGAATGCCTCTTTTTGTGGCACGTCCCAACACCACTCATTTTTCTCACTAAGTAACTCTTTGATTGGTCGTGTGTAGGATGCTAAGTGAGGTAAAAACTTGCCCAGGTAGTTGGCCATACCCATCACTCGCCTCACACCCTCTACATTTTGCGGTTCTGGCATGTCCATGATGGCTCTGATCTTATCTGGATCTGGTGTCACCCCGTCTCTTGTCACTCTGTGCCCCACAAACATAATGCTATCTTTAGCAAACTCACATTTCTCGTTCAGCGTGAGTCCTTTTTCTCTTAACCTCTGTAGGACCTTGTGCAGTCTTGCATTGTGTTGCTGCATATCTGATCCAAACACGACTATGTCGTCTGCGTGACATACAACACCTTCACACCCCTCCAGCATCTGTGACATGCGATGCTGGAAATGCTCTGGGGCTGAGGAAATCCCAAATGGAAGACGATTAAATGAATATCTCCCAAAGGGCGTAATAAATGTTGTGAGAAGTGAGCTCTCCTCAGACAATGGGATTTGCCAAAAGCCAGAGGTGGCATCCAGCTTTGTGAACACTTTTGCCCCAGACAGCATGGCCAAAGTATGGTCGACTGCAGGGAGAATGTGTCTCTCATGCCGTACCCACTTGTTCAGGTGTGTGAGGTCGACACAGAGTCTTATCTTCCCAGGTTGCGCCTTTGGTACCACAACTAATCCAGCACACCATGGTGTGGGTTTGGTCACTTTTGAAATCACTCCCATGTCCTCCATGCGATGCAATTCAGCTATCACTTTGTCTCGCAAGGGCAGGGGTACTCGGCGTGGCGTTGACAGAGCATATGGAACCGCCCCCGGCTCTAACTCTATTTTGTAAGGCTCCTTTAATTTCCCCAAGCCAGAAAACACTGTGGGGTACAGTTCTTTAAAGTCATCCTGCTGGCACTGTACGGCATGAACCCGCTTTATCAGCGCAAGTGCTTTTAATGCAGGGAGGCCCAGTAATGGTTTGGCTAGTCCACCAACAACATAAATGTCCTGTTCAGTCTTTTTATTTTCAAAGCTCAACTTGCCTTTGAACAGTCCTTTAACTTCCACCATGTGGTTTCCTGGGCCATACAGCACTTTTCTTGATGGCTGCAGTGAACCGTGGCTTTTGATGGAGTAGGAGCTGCTTGGAATTGCTGTAACAGTGGCTCCTGTGTCCAGCTTGAACACTGCCTTTTCTCTGTTTAGCTGCACCACTTCACACCACTCCTCCTCCTCTTCAGAGCACATTTCTCCCAAGAAAGCAAAGTGCTTCTCACTGCTTTCTTGTTTAGTCTCTGTGATGTTATGGACACGACCACTTGACCTGCATTTCTTGGCGAAGTGTCCTTTTTTATGGCACCTCCTACACTCAGCATCTCGCGCAGGACAGTCTTTCCACAGGTGTTTTTTCATGTGTCCACACCTGCTACATTCAGATGGCTGTGTGTCACTTTTCCCCTTTTCTGGTTTGTGACGTTCACTGTTCTTTTTAAACATAGTCTCAACTCTGCCTGTCAGCTGCTCTGTCCCCCGTAGCACCGGCTGCTGTCTTTTAACTGCTGCACTCTGTCTCACTCTCGTCATGGCTGTCTCTAAAGTCAGCCCACTATCCAGCTGTAAGCTTTCAGATAGCTTAGCATCCCTTATGCCAACTACAATTCGGTCCCTTATAAGCTGGTCTCTCAGCGCCCCGAACTCACAGTGCTCTGCCAGCGTTTGCACTGCTGTAATAAAAGATTCCACACTCTCACCCGGCTCTTGGTTCCTCCGGTTGAAGCATGCTCTTTCAAATATTACATTCCTTTTACTCACACAATGCTCCATGAACGCCTTTGTAACCATCTGGTATGACTTTTTCTGCTCCTCCGTCAGCGGCAGCACGTTTAAAATGTCCTCGGCTTCGTCACCGGCAGCATACATGAAAGCATTCACTTGAAATTCCTCTGTTTTCTTGTCCAATTCCGTCGCTATTCTATAGCGCTCATATCGTTTTAGCCATCTTGGCCACTCATTCGCGTTGGTAAAGTCGAACTTGCCTGGCGGTGCTAACTGCGGCTAACTTTTTTGCTTATTTCTTTCTAAGTGTTTTACTTCTGACACCATGTTATGTTGGCAGCAGATTGTGATTGAAAAGGGACAGGGACTAGGGAATAGCCGTGCTGTAACTCACGTGTGCTTTATTTTTACCCAGTCAACAGGAAGCGTGTTACACTTAACTGGGTCCGTGCTACAACTCCCTTTTGTAGCTCCATTCCATTACGCTTTACAGAACACCGTACTAGTCCCTTATTATGTTGGTGGTGCTTCTGAGGCATTAGGCCTTCAGTCCTGCTCCTGAATGTCAGTGGAGAAGCTTGACTCGCTGGACAATGGAGAAAACAAAAACCCAGACTGTTGAGGACAAACTTCTATTGGTGGTTTCAAGATTTTAATCCTTTTGTTTTTTTGTTTTTTTTAAATAAAAGGTATTATGATATACACAGTTTAAGAGTTTAATACAACAAGCACGATGATTCTAGTCCGGTTCCGGAGACATGGCTGACTAGCTCCACTCCGGACTCTGCCGTCCAGCTCGAAGACCTGCTCTGCTTCCGGGCAGATAGGAACCCTGAACTCTGTGGCAAAGCTCGAGGTGGAGGAGTATGTGTCTACATCAACACGGAATGGTGTGAAAACGCTGTGCTAGTCTCCAGTCACTGCTCACCGCTGGTGGAGTTCGTTATTGTCAGAACCAGACCTTTTTATTTACCCAGGGAGCTGACGACCGTGTACATAGTAGCAGTGTACCTAGCTCCTAGCGCTAATGCTAACGCGGCTCTGAACGAACTGTACAGCGCTATCAGCGACCTCCAAAACACAAACCCCGACAGACTGTTTATTGTTGCTGGAGATTTCAATCACACAAATCTCAAACTGCTGCTCCCTAAATTTCACCAGTATGTGGATTTTGCAATGCGGGGGCGAACGTGCTGGACATGGTGTATACAAACACCCCGGCGCGTTCCGAGCTGAGCCCTGCCCCCACTACAGCTTCTCTGACCACGCCTCTGTAATGCTCATCCCAGCATACAGACCCCTCATCAGACGTGCAAAAACGGACAGGAAACAGGTGAAAACCTGGCCCCCAGGTGCTGTCTCTGCTCTTCAGGACTGTTTTGAGCACACTGATTGGAAGATCTTCAAAGAAGCTGCAACGTCTGGTGATTCCATCAACCTGGAGGAGTATACAGAGTCAGTGACTGGCTACATCAGCAAGTGCATTGATGATGTTACTGTCTCCAAGGTTCATCACATCCCACCCCAACCAGAAACCATGGATTGCAGAGGTGCGCGTGCTGCTGGAACTCGTGACAAGGCGTTCAAGTCAGGGGATAAAGCAAGCCTCAGAACAGCCAGAGCCAAGCTCTCCTGGGCCATCAGAGAGGCAAAGCGCACCTACCCACAGAAAATCCACAGCCATTTTCAAGACACTCCAGACACTCGGTGCATGTGGCGGGGCACCCAGGCTGTCACCAACTACAAAACACCATCACATACATGTGATAGTGATGCCTCCCTTCCCAATGTGCTAAACAGCTTTTATGCTCGGTTTGAAGCACAGAACTGCACAACAGCTAAACTGGTGGAGCGTCCAGTCTCCAGTGTCCAGGAGTTTAAACTTGATCAGCTGTTTGACTGGGATCAGTTTAATAAACTAGTAGTATCAGGAGCTTCTGCCTGTTTGGAAAGAAGACCTGCAGCTACACCGGCCCACTGCAGGTGAGACTGGACTCTCCTGGACTAATGAATCACCGTAGAAATGTGCTGTGTGTGTGTGTGTGTGTGTGTGTTTTATGTGTGTTTGTGTATCAAGTCAAGTTATTTTATTGTCAATACTTCAATATATACAAGACATACAGAGGACTGAAATTGCATTACTCTCCATCCTAAGGTGTAGCAATGACATGTGCACTACAAGAATTAAGATGCAGGATTAAAGTGGGTATGACAGTGCCAGTATAAACAGTAGTGCAGGTTGAATAACATTAAGGCTGTTTAAAGTGGGTGTGCAAGGATAAGTTCTGTATTGATGCTGAGTTTGTGTGTGTGTGTGTGATTCATCATTATACAGTAGTTAAGCATCATGGATCTCCATCCTCATCATCAAATTGGGGTCGGGATGGAGCTGAAAACTATTCTGAGGTATCTGCATTGTGTCCGTGTTTTGAGGAGGCAGTATTCAGAATACAGTTACTGTTTATATTTGTAGAAGGATGGTTTAGAGTAGTGAGACGGATCACTCCTTCCTTTTAACTCATTTATCGGGACTTTGTCAAATTATGAAATGAAATGGAAGCTGCAGCTGCAGTGATGAATGTACATGCTGTATACATCTCTACACATCATCAAACATATCTAAACACATTAAAACCCCTCAGACACTTTCGGAGATCTGTTAGCCTGCTTGTGCACAATGTGAGAACAGAATACATGCACAACGTTTAAGGAGAATGAGAGAAGGAACTGTTCATCACTGGAGTAAATAATAATAATAAACCGTGTATATGAACTGCAAAAGGTTCCCTCTAGTTAATCTGTATGTGCCTGTGTTCCCTCCGGAGCTCCAAGTTCTTAATACTGCTACACCTGAGATCTCCTCCTGGACAGTGTGGCTGGCTGAGTCTGTAGATTTCCGGGACAGTTCAGAGTGGAATGGTGTTTAGGATCTCGTCCTCCAGAATGTGTATACTAACCTATAGACTGTTCAGTTACTACTTTATTACTGAATTTGAGCTTCTACACACCAATAAACCTGCAGTAATTTAGCAATGTTCAATCTTATAACAAATTAATTTTAAAAAATAAAATATTATTGTTATTAAAGTCATCTGACACTCTTCTCTCTCTCCACATCATCCATCTCTTCTAAACACTCAAATGTCTCACATGTTAATGAAATTCCTCCTTCTGGAAATTTGTTTCAGAGACATTGTCTGATTCTGACAGACATACAGATTCTTGTTTGGGGAAAAAGAAATATCAAATAATCAATAACAAATACCTGCAGTTTATCAACCACTTTTTGATCTCATCTTCGTTGGTGGGAAAGCATCTCAGAAGTAAAAGAGTTTTAGCTCTCCCAGTTCCTGAGCAGCTTACTCAAACATAACTACAGGTGATGGTCATACAATTAGAATATCATGAAGAGTTGGTCAGCAGCAGGAAGCATGAAGTGCTCTAAAACTTCCTGGTAGATGGCTGAGTTGACCTTGAACCTCAGAAAATAAAGTGGACCAACACCAGCAGATGACATGGTACCCCAAACCATCACTGACTGTGGAAACTTTACACTGGACCTCAAGCAATGTGCATTCTGTGCCTCTCCTCTCTTCCTCCAGACTCTGGGACCTTGATTTCCAAAGGAAATGCAAAATTTACTTTCATCAGAGAACAGAACTTTGAACCACTCAGCAGCAGGCCAGTCTGTTTGTCTTTAGTCCAGGCGAGACACATCTGACGCTGTCTCTTGTTCAAGAGTGGCTTGACACAAGAAATGCGACAGCTGAAACCCATGTCCTGCATGCGTCTGTGCGTGGTGGTTCTTGAAGCACTGACTCCAGCTGCAGTCCACTCTTTGTGAATCCCCCCCACATTTTTGAATGGGTTTAGTTCCACACTCCTCTCCAGGGTGCGGTTATCCCTATTGCTTGTACACTTTTTCTACCACATCATTTCCCTCCCTTCGCCTCTCTATTAATGTGACTGGACACAGAGCTCTGTGAACAGCCAGCCTCTTTAGCAATGACCTTTTGTGTCTTGCCCTCCTTGTGTTACTACTCCAAAATGTCATTATTTAATTTTCTTACTCTTGTTTGATATGACCCTACAAAGGCCTTTTATGATCCTTATGGTGCATTAGGTTTAAAAGTCAGAGGCAAAGTGTCAAGAAAGTCCAAAGTTACTGTAGGAAAATCAGTCAAGTCCTGCTATGCATCAACAAGTCTACTATGAAATCATGATGCTCTAATTCCAGCTTCCACATTTAAATCAGTTAGTCAATAGTGCTGGACAGATAATCCGCTTCTTACAATACATATAATAATTTTACAGTAATACTCAAAAACATAACTATTTAAAGAAATTAAAGGGAAAAGCTTCCCAAACCAACTCCTTTTCCTTTTTTATCTATCTGATGTTAAGACCATTAAAAGCTTAATGTTTCACCATTTAGATTTGATCTTTTTTTGGCCAAGATTATATACACTTTATTACTTATATATTTATTTCTTAGATCTTTTATGATGGGGCAGCTTCTTTCCTCTAAGGATCTCTCATTAGTTTGTGTTTTCTCTTCTTTATTGAAAATGCTCATCCCCTTACCAGTCTTAATTCAACATTCAAGATTCTAGCGTTTATTACCATAGCACAGGGAACTCGCTCCCGGACTAGTACTTAACAATTACAATTTATAAACACTATATAAATATAAATACTAAGTACTATATAAGAAAGAAAAAAAACTAGAGAGAAGAAAAATATATGTATGTATATAAATAAAAAGAAATGCACAATATATGCTATATACAGTGGTGTGAAAAAGTGTTTGCCCACTACATGATTTCTTATTTGTTTTGCATGTTTGTCACTCTTAAATGTTTCAGATCAGAAGCCAGTTCTAAAGTTTTGGGACTCCAGCAAACCACAGTGAGAGCCATTTTCCACAAATGGTGAAACATGGAACAGTGGTGAATCTTCCCAGGAGTGTGGCCGGCCAATCAAAATTACCCCAAGAGCGCAGTGATGACTTATCCAAAAAGTCACAAAAAACCCCACAACAACATCCAAAGAACTGCAGGTCTCACTTCCCTTAGTTAAGGTCAGCGTTCATTACTCCACCATAAGAAAAAGACTGGGCAAAAATGACCTGCATGGCAGAGTGCCAAGATGAAAACCACTGCTGAGCAAAAAGAACATTAAGGCTCGATGATCCAAAACACACCGGCAAGTCCACCTCTAAATGGCTGAAGTGAAAACTTGTGTGTGGCCTAGTCAAAGTCCTGACCCGAATCCTATTGAGATGCTGTGGCATGACCTCAAAAAGTCGGTTCATGCTCGAAAACCCTTCAGTGTGGCTGAATTACAATAATTTTGGGCCAAATGGGTGGGCCAAAATTCACAGCGATTCAAAAAAGCCACAACACTAAGACCCCATCCTTGGACCCCGACACTACTCAGGACTTTTCAGATGCTTGTGGCGGAGGAGCATGAGGTAGAATGGTTGTTGGAGGAAGCGAGGTGTTTAGAGCTCTGTTAGCCAGGGGGTAGAAACTGTTCAATGATCTGGTGGTCCTTGAGTTCATGCTCCTGTATCGTCTGCCAGAGGGGAGAAGTGTGAAGAGGTTGTGTCGAGAATGGACTTTGTCCTTGATGATCTTGTGGGCCCTCCCACCTCGGTCACATAACGGAGATTACTGGATTGAGAAACATCTCTCTGTGAAGTAAAACAATCAGGATCTAAATGCAACAAAGTAACACCAATACTTTTACCACTAATTAACCTGCCAAGCAATTCAACATGGAGAAATAACATTATATACTGCCTGTGTACAATCTACATTCATTAACCATTTCTAAAGCTCTATTTGACTAGTTTAAATCTATTGTATCTGGTATTAACTGGACAATTTTTTTATCAAGTTAGTCTTTATTATAAACATGTATCATAAGAGACAACATAGACAACAACAATTTAGAGTACTTAAATGAATCAGTTTTTAATCAATGAGAGCTTTTTTGCCAGTGTGAAACATTGAAAAGCACTGAGGATTCAACCCCATGCCTTTGTCTTCAACAGTGTTGGCTGAAGAGTGTTGTTTGACTGGAAACCCTGAAACCAGTCTGGCAGGCAGTGAATGTTAAAGTAAAGCAGTTCAGGTTCAGATCAGGAAGATAAAGCGGAGAGCGGTGTGCAAGACTAGTGTAGAGTTTAAACTCGGTCTTATTATTATGGATCTGCTGTTATAAGATATAAACCTGATATGAACTGATTTAATATGTGGACATATTTCACCTACAGCAGCGATATGACTATATGAAGAACAGCCAAGGTAAGAGCAGTTAGCAACATGCTAATCATTATAAGCACTACTGTAAACATCCTGTTGTATTTAAAATATACAAAACATGGTAATTTCTCTGGAATAATGGATATATTTCCCTGTGTGTACAAGGAAGCATGTTTGAGTAAAACTCTCCCCACATCCACCTCGGTGGGACTGTGGGTGGGGGTATTGTGGGTCTTTGGCTCTGAGATTGTAGGGTTGTGTTTTGGTTCTGAGGATGGGTGGAAAATGAAAAGTCTCTTGTTTGTGTGCACGCTTCTGTATGTATCCCTTCCCTCCTGAAATTGGATTCTGGGTCTGGTGTCGGGGTCCAAGGATGGGGTCTCACCTGGACTGTGCCGTCCAATTCCTCTCACTCCACCACCGGGTGCAATGTGAAAGAGAGGTGCCGGTGGAGGATGTGCCTCTGGCAGTATGAGAGCGAGTGTGTACAGCACCCGGGGTGTGTTAGGGAAAGACAGGGAGAAATGGAAATGTTTGTGTTTTGAAAAATAGAAAACAAATGTTGTACTACAACTTTTACATACTACACCTCTTAGAAATTGTAACTTCTATGCATCAGGATGCATCAAATGTTTGGCAAACCAAAATTATTCGACCGAAAATGGTAAAAAAACACTTTAGGTGTTCGGCTGAACAAGTGAAAAGACTGAATAGTTTATGCTGAACAATGACGTTTTTAATGACGCTGTTACTGTTTTCTAGTTCCCGAATGTGGACAGGAAAACAGAGAATTTTTACTCCTTAGCTCCATATTTTTCCACTGCGAGTCACATCAGAGCATGCTGAATTTCCCATCTTTTATTCAGTTTCAAACATTTGAGCCAAACTCCATGACAGCAAAGACACACACTATTTCTCTCTCTAGGGCGTTTTTTTCTTTCTTACACTCTTACGATTTGATGCACATGCCCATGTCCACTATAGTGGTTCAAAGCAACATGGTTCAAACTACTGCAGTACGAAGGGTAGGACAGTTTTGGAAAACGTACACCTGCATAAGATGTGCATGGGCATGCCAAAGTGTTGGCTGAGAAATGTTGTTCGACTGGAAACCCTGAAACCTGTCTGGCTGGTACAGGGTGTCATGTTTGAGAGCGCTGTGCGGTGGAGGATGTGCTTCTTACAGTAGGAGAGCAAGTGGGTGGATTGAAGCAGATTAAAAGCTACAAAATGTTGGGTGGTTAGGGAGTTCCATACAGCTGCAGTCATCACCAAAGCATTTGCCAATTCTGACGCATTGACCGTTCTGAAGTGCATGTAGCAATCAGTGACAATGCAAGAAATATGACCAAAGCTATGGAAGACATAGTCATCTGAAAGGTATACAGTGTATGGCCCACATTCTTCAACTAGCAGTCAATAAGGGACTGTTGTGTCAGCGCGTGCAGTGTTAGAGATGTGATAGCAATAGGCAGGAAAAGTGTAGGCCACTTAAAACATTCTCCACTTGCCTATGAGCACCTACAGTTAATCAAAGAGCAGTTCGGAATGTCTCCAAAATGTCTCCAACAAGATGTGAGCACCAGGTGCAACAGTACGTATTATACACTGGAAAGTCATTTTGTTCAAAAGCAAGTCCAGGCTACACATATAGCAGATTATGGTCTGCCTGCAACTTTCACTTCATACAACTGGGTGTTTAACTGGGAACATTCTCTCTACCTGCCTGTCTTGAGCATCTGACAAGGAGATTAGCTATCTGATGCATCTGTTGCAGATGTTTTTCCCTTGCTTGCTGCAGTAAAGCATCTTCTGAGAGAAAAGGCAGGAACAGACCACGGAGTAAGAAACTACTGAAAGTGCAGTCTTAGAGGTGATCCATACACTCTTTAGTGAGGCACATTCTGAAATACTATTTTGTATCGCTACAGTACTTGATCCATACATTAAAGATCACTACTTGCGGGGCAAAAAGCAGCATGCATAAGAAATGATCCAGGCACAGTTGGATTAGAAAAGCCGCTTTTTAGTTGGGGGGTTAGAGGGGTTCCATACAGCTGCAGTCATCACCAAAGCATTTGCCAACAAGTTTGACACTTGGCGCATTGACCATTCAGTGCATGTAGTAGTCAGTGACAATGCAAGAAATATGACCAAAGCTATGGAAGACATAGTCATCTGAAAGTTGTACGGTGTATGGCCCACACTCTTATGGCACACTCCGAATTCCTATTCTGCATCATTACATTGATTTGGGCACAGTTGGATTAGAAAAGCCGCTTGGTGGGGGAGATGCTCACGGCACAGAAGATGTGTGTGACAGCATGGAGGTACATATGAGCCCTCGCTGTTTGACATGTTCTATAAGATTCTCCAATAGAATAACCCAAATAGCAGGCAGTTGACAAACTCAACTGTTCAATAGCAGAGAATCCTTTCTGCAATTTTCACTTGAAACCCAAGACAAAACTACATTTAGCCCAGTTAATTTATGCAATATTGGAAAAAGCTAAATTAATGAAAGACAGTGAAAACCCGTTTTAAGTATTCAGCATTCGATCAAACTACAAACTATTTGTTGTGACATTCACACCTGAGCTCCTGTACATCCAGCTTTTATGAACGATCCTCCACAAATTAAGTCGAATTCACCTGATTTATTTCTTTGGACATAATTGAGAGGGACACACATCTGTCTAGATAAGATCTCACAGTTGATGGTATATTTAGGACAGATCAGGATGATGGATAGATGTATGTTTCTGCCACAATGAAAATACTGCACAATCATTTATAAGTGAAAGAAATCTGGAACCACCAACAGCCTTCCTAGATCTGCCTGTCCAGCCAAGCTGAACAACAGGGCATGAAGGGTCTTAGTCAAACAGATAACCAAAGAACCCAGTGACAAGTATGAATAACCATTAAGGACATAAGGACAACCATCAGAGCAGCACTCTGCTAATCAGGCTTTTTACAGTAGCATGACTGAATAGAAGCCATTCCAAAATAAAAGGGAAGACAGGCTGTCTGAAATCTGCCAAAAGGGACATGAACAGCTTTTAGACCATGAGAAGTAAAATCCTGTTAAACATGAGCAATTTGGCTACATTTAACAATGGCTTGTGTAGATGAAACCATTCACTGTGCATCGCCTGATTAATACCTGTCAAAGCCCAGACCTGAACCCACTAGGGCACCTCTGGAGAGACCCGAAAATGGCTGTGCACGGATGCTCCCCATCTACCCTAGTTGAGCTTGAATGATTCTGCCAAAAAGTGTGTGTATAACGAAGTACTATGTAAATACCAATGCGGATATTTCATTAAATCATTCCTCCTGGGCAATAGGCAGGAAACAGCCTGGACAGGTCACCAGACCATTGCAGGGCAGACATACAGATGTACACACTAACACATAGTGGGCACTTTAGCCCCAGATGCCCCAGCCAGGAATTCAGGCCCTGCTGCCCACTTGCTCCCAGGTATTTCAATACAATTCAATACATTTACAAAACCCTAGCTGAAGTACTGTGTGCAGAAAAATGTTGAATGTGACAAATTTGAAAAGGTCAAAAAATTTCTGTAGGCAATTTATATACAGCTGTGGCTTATATGGCTACCACTGAACTGTAAAACACACATCCAGACAGACTTTCTATTGTCACTGATTTTAATCATGTGAATCTCAGATTAGTGTTCTCTAAATTTCATCAGCATGTGCACTTTGATAAGGGCTAAAATTGTCATGTACTATTAGAGATGCAAAACACTTGCACAGAGAATCCACTTCCAGAACACAGATGACACATGGTGTGTGTGACAGAGCATCCATCATCTTACTGTGTGGTTCTTGTAGCTCTGAGATGCTGGAGTATGTATGAGGTACTGTACTTAAATTTAATATCAGTGAACTTTTATTACAGACCAATAGGGGATAATGATACCAATATAACAGGTGTAGTATGTAACAATTAGATGCTGGTTAATTATATATTCACATTAGTTGTCAGACAGTACAGCGTAGCTTATTTTAAGCACAAACAATTATTGCCATCTGATCCAATCTTAGGGTCAGGATTCATACACGAGACATCAGGGTTCTGTGGAGAATGAGCAGAGCTGAAACATAAATCTGAATGCAATAACTGATCTAAAATCATATTATCAAAAAGCAGAACATCAATAAGCACAGCAGGGAGGACTGGGACATAGAAGTGAGTTTGTGCGTGGTCACATAACTGGAAGTTCAGGAAGTGTACCGCTGGTCTGTCTATAGGAGGGCCTGGCAGACTCCCTCGTGAAGTGGGGGGATTGGAAATGAGTTGATCAGGCTGACACACACATGACTGGTCCTGTCTTCTGGTAGTCAGTGCTGGCTTATTTGATCCGCAGCTCTTGCCTATATTCTTGCTAGATTTGGCAATGGACCACAATAGGCCAATTTAGATTTATAAAGAAAAAGAAAAGACTTAAGCTCACAGGTTAAACATATTCATTTAGGTTTATTTATTTACTATTTTCTTGTTATACAGGTCAAATAAAAAATTTAAACTTTGTTAAGCAACAATTAATGCTGAAGTGCAGCTCCTGTTTATTTCTCTTTATGTTCTGTTTACCATTCATCTTGGAGCTAGCCACGGCGTCTCCACACACAGATTTGTTAGTCATCTCCACCAAGACAAAAGTCACCTCATGACGGAACGATTCTAGTCTTTGGTGAAGTTGATGTGGTGTTAAGGGCCGTCGTCATAACGGTATGCGTGCATGTAGTCCTGCATTGTGCAGCCATCTACCTTGCTAACAGGATGACTCAAGGATCGTATCATCCTTGGCCCTTGGCTCCACCTACTCTCACACACCTGCAGCTGATCTAGGACTCATTAGAACTCCCATTTATACACCATTGTTTGCTTTGCCTGGTAGCAAACTCTCTGTGTTCCACGTTTTTGTGTTTTTGATCTGAGTATCTAGTCTTCTATTTGACAAGTTAATAGTCAAGCACAACACAGTAAAATCAAGGCAATGATAAGAGAGGGGGTAATGTAGGGTTGTCGACAGTGAGACAAGCGGAGGTCGAAAACCAGGAAGTCAAACAAGCCAGCAAAAAGAATCAGATGGAGAGAATAGTCAGGAACACAGAGGAAGAGTCGAATCAGCAGGGATCAGAATAAGGCACACAGAACCAAGGGTGAATCGAGAGAGCAAAAAAAAAAGAAAGCAAAGGAAAGTGGAACCCAGAAACAGCCATGAGAAAGGCAAGGGGGAAACGCTCAGAACTTCAAACAGGGGTTTGGCAAAACTTTGCAATGTGTGTGTGTGTGTAAGGGGTATATAAGCAGGTGTGTGATGGGCAACAGGTGTAAAAAATTACGGGTAAGCTAGACTCTTGAAGTTGTAAGGGTGAAAAGGTGCGATGCAAGAGCCAGACACGGAAAAAGGCACTGGTCCCTGGACTCTCTAAGGATGCACGCCCAAAAATCACAAGGTCATCAAAAGTGAACTTCATGTTCTCTTCTGTTGAAAAGTCTACAAAAGATTAGTTGTACAACACAAAACCATAATAACAGAAAGAATGTAATGTACACACAAGTGTCAGACAATACGGCAAAATGAACAGGCAGCACAGACGAAATGTACAGTGGCTCTTTATACTGACTACAGATAAATTAGTGTCCACTTGCTACTTCTGTAATGCGACATTAGCCAGCATTCCCAGAGGAAGATGGTGTCCTCTTCCTGTTCTCTATACAAACTTCCTTGTGGACTCCAGTTTATTGTGAGGAGCTCCCAGGCATCATATCTAGAGAGTTTACCACCTGTGGAAGGACCTTAACCAGAATTTCACCATCAGGCTTTCCTGGCCTCATAAAGCATAAATATTCAGCAGGAGGACAGTGCAACTGTGTATGTCACAGAAAGCCAGATGACAGTAACCGGTAGCTATTTACTGTAAACAGCAGTACACAAGGTATTATAAATAAATGTGCAGTCTTAAAGGCATAGACAAAGTGGCAGTGCACAGTGATATGAGTATGGAAAGGTTTAAATCTGAACATCAGTGTTAAATGTACTCTGTGTGTAATGTTTATGTCCAAAAATGATGTAGAGTTTTATTGGTTTCTTGTTATTAATGTGTTATTAATGTTCAAATCTGGAAAACACCGTAAAAGGTGAAAGTGAAAGTAGCTGCTGCTTCCGCTCTGGACGCTGAAATGGAGAGCGGTGTGTAAGACTAGTGTAGAGTTTAAACTCGGTCTTATTATTATGGATCTGCTGTTATAAGATATAAACCTCATATGAACTGATTTAATACAGTGAGGAAAATAAGTATTTGAACACCCTGCGACTTCTGCAAGTTCTCCCACTTAGATATCATGGAGGGGTCTGAAATTTTCATCTAAGGTGCATGTCCACTGTGAGAGACATAATCTAAAAAAAATCCAGAAATCACAATGTATGATTTTTTTATAATTTATTTGTGTGTTCCTGCTACAAAATTGCATTGCAGCAACTCAAAATGGTACTCAGTAGTTTGTATGGCCTCCACATGCTCCTAATGAGACGACAGATGGTGTCCTGGGGGATCTCCTCCCAGATCTGGACAAGGGCATCACTAAGCTGCTGGACAGTCTGAAGTGCGACCTGGTGGCAGGGTGCCGTTGTCTGGCTTTATAGGTCTGCGCGTCCTTCCAGGGATATGCCTCCCCAGACCATCACTGACCCACCACCAAACCAGTCATGGTGAATGATGTTGCAGGTGGCATAACATTCTCCACGGCGTCTCCAGAGCCTGTCACGTCTGTCACATGTGCTCAGGTAAAGCCTGCTCTCATCTGTGAAAAGCACAAGGCGCCTGTGGCAGATCTGCCAATTCTGGTGTTCTGTGGCAAATGCCAATCGAGCTCTACGGTGCTGGCCAGTGAGCACAGGGCACACTACAGGACATCGGGCCCTCAGGCCGCCCTCATGAGGCCTGTTTCTAATTGTTTGGTCAGACACATTCACAGCAGTAGGGCTCTGGCAGTGCTCATCTTGTTCTTCCTTGCACAAAGGAGCAGATACCGCTCCTGCTGATGGGTTAAGGACCTTCTACAGCCTTGTCCAGCTCTCCTAGAGTAACTGTCTGTCTCCTGGAATCTCCACCGTACTCTTAAGACTGTGCTGGGAGACACAGCAAACCTTGTGGCAATGGCACATATTGATTTGCCATCCTTCAGTAGTTGGACTACCTGTGTTGGACTAGACCCATAGTGATGAGGAGGACGAGGTCCAGTGGAGGATGTGGTGGAAAGGGCCTGTATTTTTAAGTAACGGCACAAACGTAAGTGCAGGCCTGGCCATTTTAGTCTCACCTGGACTGTCTTTTAGTCTGATTTCACAGAAGGAAGTGTGCAGAGGCCGCTTGTTTGTACTACATGCCAGCATATATGAGCAGGAGTTCATATTTGTGAATGTCTATGCTCCTAACACAGGCAGAGACAGAGCAGCCATGTCCACCACTCTTAGGAATGAACTATCCCAGTATAACCAGGACGCATCCTTGTACTGGGAGGTGCCTGGAACTGCACCTTGGATTTTACTATGAACAGGACAGGGGACGAGTCACACATGCTACCAGTGAATGTTTTAAAAGGGGGGGTGACGGATAATAACTTGGTGGACTGCTGGTCGATCATGCATCCTACTCTGAAGCAGTTCACTTGGCTGAAAACAGTGGACGGTAGGACGAGTGCGGCTCGCCTCAATCGCTTTTATATCCCAGCTCCCCACTGTAACCGGCTGGTGGGTGCTCAGGTTGTGCCGGTGAGCTTTTCTGACCACAGTGCTGCTGTTATTCATTTAGCCATCTCAGCAGAGCACAGAAGAGCAGCATACTGGAAGTTTAATGTGAGTCTTTTACGGCACATACTGATAAACTGCCGCTCCTCAAGAGGTCGGGAGGCGTACAGTGGTGACTTATACATGGAGCCATCGCCACAAACATACACACTTCCCACTTTGTCTCAGTCTGAGACCATTCAGCACCTGTTTATGGACTGCTCCTGGCTGAATGTATTGTCTCCTACACAGGATCTGCCTAATACTGGGGATGACCTTCACCATTGGCCTGTTCATACTGGGGCCAAAGTATACTTTCGGCCAGCGCTTCAGGTGCTGTTTGCTTAACTTTGTCTTCGGTCAGGCTAAGCTAGCGATCTGGCTAACCAGGAGAAACAGAATCCGAGGCCATGGCCTTACTGAGCCGGACCTGTTGTTAAAGAGTCTGATCAGTGATCACTCTCTCTCTGTATCTGTATCTGTCTCTCTCTCTCTCTCTCTCTCTCTCTCTCTCTCTAGGACTGTATTAGTGTGAGTCTGTAGGAGGAGGTAGAGAGATAAAGATGGCGACTGCAAGTAACAGTAAGTGAAACTTCCAGAAGCTACAAAAGGTTTTACTGTGAACATCATTAAATAATATTCTATCAGAGAGTTTATTTTTACTGTGGAGACACACGACCTACAGCTATTAATGTGTGTGTGTTTCTACACAGAGCGCTTTACACTCACTGGACCACGTGGTGTAGAGCGTCAGTCTGGCTCTGCGGTCACTCTCTCCTGTCACCTGTCTCCTGAACTCAGTGCTGTTACCATGGAGATCAGGTGGTTTAAGGGGACGGACTGTGTTTGTCTCTATAAGAACAGGCAGGTGACAGAGGGGAGGGGCTACAAGGGCAGAGTGAGTCTGTTCACTCAGGAGCTGCAGAGAGGAAACGTCTCCTTACAGATCAGAGACTGCACAAAGTCAGATGAAGGAGATTATCTGTGTCAGGTCACCAATGAAGACACAACAAAGGAGTGTACAGTAGGAGCGTGTAAGTATCCAGAAGTTCACTCTACATAAACTCAACATCATCATCAGAGTCTGATCTCAGAATGAAAGATGAACAGACAGAAATGAGAAACACAGATGTTCTGTATCTTCTGTTCAGTCCTTTTCCAGTTTAAAATCAGAACATTTATTAAAAACTAAAAACTAAAACAGAGTGTTTCCTGTAAAACATACATAGTTACAGGGATTTCCAACATCACATCAGTTTACAAGCGTCTGATTTCAAATTTTTAAACTTACTTTAAAAGCAGTTAAAGAACTTAATAAATCAATAAATCTAAATATATAACTATAAATAAAAATACTAAATAATACTAAAAATCTGTTCAGTCTGTCAATCAAAATCAGTTCTGGATCTAGTCGAGTCTTTATTTCCTCTAAAGGGACGAATCCTTTCTCCTCCAGACTTTCTCCTCAGTAAGGACAGTTCTGTCTGATCACTACAGAACAATGACAGATGTGCTGTGACTCCTTCATTGTTTAATCATATTTGAACATGAACTATTTAACTCTACACACAATATAAACCCAGTAAAACAGTAAATAGAGAAACACTAAATGTACAGATTCATCTTTATACAGCTCCAGAAAGTCTGTGTTCTGTTTGAGGGCTGATATATTTGATGTCTTGTTGTTGGGGATCAGAGTGTCTTACTGTGGTATAAACAGTGACCAGTGCAGCCAGTGCAGTGACTGTAACACTGATTAATCTGTTAGTCTTTACATTCAGTTTATTCATTACTGTTCATTTAGCTCATTTTCTTTATTCATTCATTGTCATAATTCAAATCTGCTTAGTTTATTAATTATGTATTTAATGTATCTGTTCTCTGTTGCTGCTATATATTAGTTAATAATAGTTTATGATTTTGTTTAATCTTTTAGATACTATATCAGCTAATCTGCCTGTTTAATCTGTAAATGTATCTGATGTTAACTACTGCAGAAAAACATCTCATCTTCATTTATTATTAATAAACATATTAAAAAATGTGTTACTGATAATGAGGAAAGTGTAAAGTGTTACCAGTCATTTCTATCAGTGTTGAGTTTCTGCTGTAGGTTTAACCGTGTAGCTGAACATCTTCATGGAGTTGTACTGAGAGCACTGAGTGACAGTGCAGTAGTGAGGGATGATAAACTACAGTACAGATGAGAAAAGGAGATTTCTGATAAGGAGATAAAGAGCTGAAAAGATTGTTTATTTAGTTTCTAACTGTAGAAAAGTATCTCATGGATATTTCTCTAACTTTGTGTTTCCTTCTGTTTCTATTCTACAGCTGAGTCGGTAAGTAAATAAGTGTATTTATTCTTTCACTGCTGGTAAACGACTTACACGACTGATTTACACACTCATCACATACATTACACTCTGATACAGACGTCTAACACACACATCATATTGTACTTCAGTTCATATTCACACCATCAACAAAGTCTCTGATCTCAGAATCATCACTTCCTGATCACCTCCATCTCCCTCCTTCCTTCCCACAATGCTCCTGTGCATAATCCCACTGCACTGCAGAAATGTAGAGACAGTGAAGTTTACTGAGGAGAAAAAGACACTACAAGTAAAAGCAGTCTGGAGCAGTCTGAGAGTGATGTCACTGTTCCTATGTTCCCTTTAGAGATGTGATGTGGTGTTCATCTTAAAGCTTCTTCTCTCCGTCACAAAACTGGTCATATCTAAACTCTGCGCTGGTGTAAACAGTGCACTGGAGGTGCAGGGTCATACAAAGTTCAAAAGTCCAGGTCAGACTAGCCTTTTGTCCATGATGCAGGGACTTCCAGAAATACCCTTTTGTTGGCTGTGCTGAAGGCCAATGAAAATTTTAAAGGGAGGCTGAAAACTGTTAAACCGCGCAGACAGAAGTTCAGTAATGCTGTTATTCACAGCTGAATGTGACGATGCAGAGACTGTGAGAAAAGTAAATAAAACTAAATATAAATTTTACATTTATACACTTAATTTTGTGCTTTGTATGTTCTGCTGTCTGTTGAAACAAACTTCTACAATCACAGACATGCATGAAGACATGACTTAATGGTTACGGCCTTGTAACTCAGCACTAAGTGAAAGTATTTGTTTGGTACATACAGACCATCATATCCTTTCTTACTGTTCTCTCTGTGGGAAGAAGAGGATGTTTATGATTTGATCAGAGAATCTGTTCTTCCTGGTTTTTCATATGTAACTCGTGAGTTTGAGCAGTAAAGCTTGAGGCTGTGTTCTTCATAGATCCACTGTATAGTTAAATCTCCAGACCTCCTGATATTCAAATACAATAATCAGTTATAGTTCCATACATGACATGCTCACACTGTACTGTTCACTTAACAGGATTCTATGAGGAGAGCACTAGGTGAGTATAAATCAGTGTGTAATGTCTTTATGTTGGTGTGTTGATTGTTGATGAAGAATGTTGTTGGTGTACAGATTTAATGTATTTATCTGTACTGAGTGTTCAGATTGTTCAGCTGAACATCATCAGCAGAGAGAGTTTACTAACACACACTTCAGCACTGTATGTATCAGTATAGTGTAGAGCTCACAGCAGTCTGAGTCACTGATACATTACCAACACTGTTACCTCATTTACATACAGTCACACACACACGCACACAAACCCAGACACACACACACATATCTAGACACTGATACTGACAGATTATAAAGTGAAGTTCACAGTAAGAGATGTGTTCCACGGCGGCAGAGAATTGCAAAAAAAAACACATTTCAGAAACAAAATTACAAAAGTGAAAACA
Organism: Prochilodus magdalenae; assembly: GCA_024036415.1. Taxonomy (NCBI): domain Eukaryota; kingdom Metazoa; phylum Chordata; class Actinopteri; order Characiformes; family Prochilodontidae; genus Prochilodus; species Prochilodus magdalenae. The sequence goes on along the minus strand of JAMWET010002221.1, from coordinate 33,837 downwards.
AATTTACAAGAGGTGAAACACTTTTACCAGTACCGAAACACTTTTACAAATTCTGATGGAAATAGGAGGTCTAACACACAGAAAGTGCTTGTTGCAGACCATTGTCAATCTGTTTTGCGTTAATAGAGTGAGTGTAGTGTGGGATGGTCATGATGCTAAAGCATGATTTGTCCATTTTGTGGTACACTTTTTAGCCACCTGGTACACTATTGTTTTTCCTGTGGAAGGTCTTTTGAGCTTTTAAAAGAGCAGATGGAAGAAAGAGATAAACAAGCGATGTCTAAACCACGTGGGCTGTAAAAAGTGGGCTGTTTTGCCAAAGCTCTCAGCCATTTTAAGCTACTTAGCTGGTTATCCACTATAGCTAGCGTTACAGCCCACTTACTTTCCTTAACATTTCCAACTCCACTTTATGGTTAGGGCTAGGTTGTGCGGGTTAGGGTTAGTGTTAGGGTGTGTGGGTTATTTCATGTAGCTCTGGTGTTAACCATAAGGTGAAGTTCTATGGCTATTGGTGACAATGCCCTGCAAGTCAGTAGCCCTTGCCTTGTGGCCATTAAAAGAGCCTTTGACTGTAAACAACTTTGCCTGCCATTATTGGATCTCTAGGCAAGTTCTGTCCCTGAAGTCTACGTTTATGTTCACTTGAGAATTCCAGCCCAGGTTCTCTGAGATGAAGAATCAATTGAGGACATGATTTGCACTCGCACACAGAGCTTTGTAGCTAATTAAGTGCCAAGGCTACCTGTTTGTTTGTTATGGACATGAATAGAGTCAATGACACAGTGAATTCCACAAAGAAATGTATTCAGCTTAGATGCAGTAAGCCATGCATCGCACTGAACAACAAAGCGGCACCCCGTAACACTGAATTCTCTAAAGCGCTGAAGGAACGTGCTCTGAAAAAGCACAGAGCGAGCTGTGAATGCATGCACCAGCAGTGAATGGTATAAGGAAAAGTTTGATTGACAAGGGTCCGCAACAAGCACTTCCTGTGTGTTAGACCCACCCTAAGTTTGTAAAAGTGTTTCGGTACTGGTAAAAGTGTTTCACATCTTGTAAATTTGTTTTTACTTTTGTAATTTTGTTTTCTGAAATGTTAATATGTTTTGTACTTCTCTGCCACCGTAGTGTTCAAAGTTGAGCTGTGTGTAGTGAGGAGTTCACACTAAACCTGCATCTAAGACATATTAATTTCTACATGCAGTATTTTAAGCTACAGGACTAGTGTGAATCAAAATGTCTTCACTACTAAAAATCTATTTCTGGGTCTTGTTGAGTCTTTATTTCCTCTAAAGGGACGAATCCTTTCTCCTCCAGACTTTCTCCTCAGGAAGGACAGTTCTGTCTGATCACTACAGAACAGTGACAGATGTGCTGTGACTCCTTCATTGTTTAATCATATTTGAACATGAACTATTTAACTCTACACACAATATAAACCCAGTAAAACAGTAAATAGAGAAACACTAAATGTACAGATTCATCTTTATACAGCTCCAGAAAGTCTGTGTTCTTTTTGAGGGCTGATATATTTGATGTCTTGTTGTTGGGGATCTATTATGTTCAGAGTTTCTTACTGTGGTATAAACAGTTCCAGTGCAGTCAGTGCAGGATGGTAATGATAGAGGAAGGTGAACAACTCAGACCAACTCAGTTACATCTTACTTTCCATCATTGGTCTAAGATATTTAAATTATTCTCTCCATTATTAATATTTTATTTAGTTTAATCTGATAATATTCTCTTATTTCTGAGAGATATTATGAGTTGATATGTTAATTGTTTTCGAGTATTAGGACTCTATCCTAAAGCTCAATTTCTGACTGTTACACTGATTAATCTGTTAGTCTTTACATTCAGTTCATTCATTACTTTTCATTCAGCTCATGTTCTTTATTCATTCATTAAGTGTCATAATTCAAATCTGCTCAGTTTATTAAATATGTATTTAATGTATTTGTTCTCTTCTCTGTTTCTTCGGAGAAGAGAACATGCTCCATTATATTAGTTAATAATAGTTTATAATTTAGTTAATCTTTTAGATACTATATCAGTTAATCTGTCTGTTTAATCTGTCAATGTATCTGATGTTAACTACTGCAGAAAAAAATCTTCTCATCTTTATTTATAATTAATGAAGCATAATAAATAATTTATTACTAATGATAAAGAAGCTTAATGTAAAGTGTTACCAGTCATTTCTATCAGTGTTGAGTTTCTGCTGTAGGTTTAACTGTGTAGCTGAACATCTTCATGGAGTTGTACTGAGAGCACTGAGTGACAGTGCAGTAGTGAGGGATGATAAACTACAGTACAGATGAGAAAAGGAGATTTCTGATAAGGCGATAAAGAGCTGAAAAGATTGTTTATTTAGATTCTAACTGTAGAAAAGTATCTCATGGATATTTCTCTAACTTTGTGTTTCCTTCTGTTTCTATTCTACAGCACTCTCGGTAAGTAAATAGTGTATTTATTCTTTCACTGCTGGTAAACGACTGATTTATACACTCATCACATACATTACACTCTGATACAGACGTCTAACACACACATCATATTGTACTTCAGTTCATATTCACACCATCAACAAAGTCTCTGATCTCAGAATCATCACTTCCTCTTCCCACAATGCTCCTGTGCATAATCCCACTGCACTGCAGAAATGTAGAGACAGTGAAGTTTACTGAGGAGAAAAAGACACTACAAATAAAAGCAGTCTGGACTCTGTTGGGAGTGATGTCACTGTTCCTATGGGATGATGGGATATTTGAGGTGTTCCATCATCAGTACATCATTATCATTAGAGTGTCTCTCATTACTGTAGTTCTCCTCTCCTCCGTTACTGAACACAGCCCTGAACACTCACACAGCAGGAGCTTCTGCACACTCACACACACTATCTGCCTGTTTGGATGAGTCTCTATATCAGTGACTCACAACAAGCAGCACATAATGAAGAATCAGCAGCACTGAAAGACCTGATTACTGAGATCCTCTCATCTCCTGCACTTCCATTCAGTTCCAGTGTTCTAGATCATATTTGTACGTGCACAATCATTTCTGAACATTTCATGTAGAGTAGATTAGATCTTCTAAATGAACTGATCTGGGGTGAGTTTCCTGAAAGTGATCAGTCTTAGTGAATAACGAACCAACAAATGCAGGACGTCACAAAATAATGAGTCAGTTCATCAAGTGTTTCTCAAAGAGCTCCACAAATCCAAACTTAACAAATGAACTCAAAGAACGTCTTTGATATTGATCAGCTCAGTCAGATATACCGTATATATTCACTGTTACAGGTGAAAAACATAAATGTGTTCAAATCAGTATGATTATGCAGATTCTAAAACTGACGGTCAGAGGGATTATAGGTTCAGAGGGATCTTTCACGTAGTGAATAACAAGCAGGCCGGGTCACCCTCCTTTATTAACGACCAGGCCTAAGTACTAGAGGCAGGCAGGACAGTTTAGCACCTGGACCCTTTAACACTGCATTTGTAGAAACAGTGATGAGCAGATGATGGTGTTGGGAAGTGTTCCTGAGCCCATGCAGTGATTTCACTATTATTTTTAATATATTAATATATTACATTTACATTTATGTCATTTAGCTGATGCTCTTATCCAGAGCGACTTAGTCTAAAACTCTCCATGAGCTCAGACACTGCCCAAACAAGGGCCAGTGCTGATACCTAGAGAGAATAATACACAGACATATATAAGCATAAGTGCACTACCTGGCAACCCAACCCAGCACTCATACCTAAAAAGAAAAAAAGGTTATGGTGAGTGTAAGTGCAAAACAAAGTATTTCAACATACACGTCTATTAGTGCTCAGTCACTTAAGTGTTTTACAAATAGATGGGTCTTCAGTCTGCGCTTGAAGACTGCAAGAGATTCAGCTGTTCGGACAGCCAGTGGGAGTTCATTCCACCAAACATTCGTTTTTCTTCTTTAGAAAGTCACATTTGTGTTTCATTACACATGAGCTCCAGCTTCACTTCTACAGTCTGTAATAGACAGATAAGACAGGAGAGAGTGTAGAGAGAGGAGTGTAAGACAGACTGAAATAGAGAGGAGTGTTTCTTCATGAATGATGGTTTCATTAACACAGTAAAATATTGTGGTGTTGAGTCTCTCTGTGTTCAGTTGGGAATTATAACACATACACAGTAAGATATGAGCTGATTAATGTTTTTCACTGCTCCCCAGTTTATAATCAGCCACAGAGACACACATATAATCTAATCAATGTTCCAGAAATACATGATGTTCAGTTTGTTCACTAATCTGTTTTTCCTCCCCAGGGTTTGGTGTTCTATGTCCAGCAGGTGAGTTCACTGATATTAATGTATATTAAATTAATAATAAAGTATTGTTTTTTTCAGTACCAGTATAATGTTTCTAAACACTGTTATATCAGCTCTCAGTGATTAATACTGACACATCAACCATCATGAAATCATCACACTGTTTTATTCACTTCCACAGAGAAACAGAGAATGGACAGAAGAGGAGAGAATGAAGATGAAGGAGTCTGTTCTGCTGACCGGTGAGTTTTAAAGGAGATACAAAATCAGTGACTGTCAAACCTGTTTAATCAAACCTGTTAAATTCTAATGTTCTGAAAATTACTGAAATCCATCTTTAGTTTTGATCTAGTGAATGAATCAGTTATTAATTATTAATAATGTTGTTACAGTGTAAGTTATTATACTATAATATTTCATATTTACAGTCATATGTTCAGATCACTCTGCTACACTGTTAGAGACTTCTTGCTATCATGCTGTTCTGGTAAAGACAGATTGGTGGTTTGGACTACTGTAGATATGTTATGGCAGATGCTGCAGAGGAGCTAGATACACTGTAAGGTCTTTAGTATCTGCTGTTTGGTACTAGACTGAAAGGTTCTGGTGGTTCAGCTTCTTTTGCTGTTCTGTGCTGCAGTTCCTGATCCTAATTACCAGCAGGCACTGAGTTTATGGGGACATATGTTCAGTTATATATGAGTGTTGTTTCTTTTCTTGCTTGCACAGAAGGGTTGAGTCATGAGACTGAAGGCTGGAGATGTTGGAATAGTTTATTTCAAGGCGATCACAGTTCACTCAGAATGTGTCCTTGTCTGGTTTTTTGTCAGCTCTCTTCCAAATTACTTTTTGACCCATAACCTGTAAACCCCTGATGGTAACATTCGCTCAGGGGCTCTGACCCCATCTTAAAAGCATACAATTCAGGTTTTGTTCTAGGAATGCTGTTTCCACGTGGGAAACTTACAGTATACACACTTTATACTGATTTATACACTTATACAAAAACACTGATATCCAATATGAGTCAGTGTGCTGCTCAGTTGTGTCCTGAATGTTGAATGAATGTGTTTCTCACACAGAGTTATCAGTAGAGGGCAAACATTACAAAGACAAAGAGAGCATTTTACTGGAGAGAGATACTCTGATGGAGAAAGACAAACTAATCCAAGAAAAAGAAAAACTTCTGATTAAAAACACAGAGACTCTTCAGATGAAGGAGAAGATGCTGGAAGAGAAAGAAAAACTTCTTCAGGAGACGAAAGACAAACTAGAACAAATGACCAAAGAATCTGAGATGAATCAGAAGCAGCTTAAAGATAAAGAGACACAACTGGAGAATCAGATCAAAGAGAGAAAGAGACTCTACTGGAGGACACAGTGAAAGAGGTGGACAGCAGTAAAGAGCAGCTGGACACACTGAGAAAGGAACTGCAGGACAAGAGCAGCAAACTACAGGAGATGATGATCCTACTGGAACAACAGAAAACTGTCATTTCATCACAGATGAGTGGTGAGTGTTCAGGTTTATTCTCTTTTTAGCTGTGTTAATATATGTGACCAAATCGTCAAAATAGTATGTATTAGATTAATATCTGAACAGTTACATTTAAAAGTTCATTATATATACAATGAAAATTAATCACTATAAAAAGTAAAATCTAAAATTCTCTTTGGTGTTTTTAACATTTATAGCATATTATTTCCAAGAGCCGTGTTAAATTATAACTTTTTATATACTTTTAAAATATTTGTCTTCTAAAAATTCACACAGAGAAGTCTAACAATTGTAAATGCACAGGAACAGCAGAGGAAAAAGGTAGAAGGAAAAGTAGTTCCTATACTACACCATCACTTACAGCAGCATGTTTATTATTTCCGTTGAGAGAGATAGGACACACATCCACCCTACAAACAGTAAACAAATGATATTGATATTTTTGTGCCAGAATCGATTTTTAAAGTAAACACTAGTTTTGTAAGTATCAGTCTGCCCCATCCTCAATAGCTAGCTATAAGAAGAAGCTCAGTGTTCCCAACATAGACATGATGGCAGAAGCTAAGAAGAGATGGAAGACGACATTGTCAGAGAAAAAAAGACAGAGAAAAAGAGAGACTGACAGAGACCAGACACGAGTTAATGTCGGACTAGCTTTCATCTCGTCCTCGAGAGCTAAATGAGATAAGAGGATGTAAGAGAGTCTCAGCGGCTAACTGGAAAACAATGAAAACTGACGGTAGAGAGTTCACTCCTGCTAATAGGTATTTATGAACGATGGTGATGTAGGCTGTAACTTTCTCTGTGTCAACCCTGTATCACAGAGTGTTGAGTCCCGTTTCAGGCTGCACACAAAGGAATAAATTCACCTCACGCCAAAAACTTTAATCAGTTTTGTCAATCCTGCATCAAATAAGAAAGTTTGAAAATCTTGTTTATAAAACTGATATTGATATCTGTGCTGGATTCTATATCCTTCAACTTGTCAACAAACACATACATAAATGATAGGACTCAAAAAGTGAGTTGTATTTACAAAAGTGGAGTAAACAGCAAATTATGCAAATTCTTATGCAATTTTCATAAAATTTTTAATTTTCAAATTATGCAAAATTTCATATTGCCTTATATACACCGGTCAGTGGATCAGACACAACAGTGCTGCTGGAGTGTTTGAACACTGTGTCCACTCACTGTCCACTCTATTAGACACTCCTACTTTGCTGCTGCACCTTGTAGATGTACAGTCAGAGAAACGATAGCTCATCTGCCGCTGCACAGTGCAGTGTTGGTCATCCTCTGGTCCTTCATCAGTGGTCACAGGACGCTGCCCACAGGACGCTGCCCACAGGACGCTGCCCACAGGACGCTGCCCACAGGACGCTGCCCACAGGACGCTGCCCACAGGACACTGTTGGCTGAATAGTTTTAGTTGGTGGATGATTCTCAGTCCAGCAGTGACAATGAGGTGTCCAGCAGCACTGCTGTGTCTGATCCACTCACACCAACACAACACACACTAACACACCACCATGTCAGTGTCACTGTAGTGCTGAGAATGATCCACCACCCACATAATACCTGCTCTGTGGTGGTCCTGTGGAGGTCCTGACATTTACATTTACATTTAAGGCATTTAGCAGACGCTCTTATCCAGAGCGACTTGCAAGCGTGCTTAGTGTTCCATTGGATAATACTCCAGCTAGTACAGGAAGTTTAGAGCCTAAAACTCACCATGAGCTCAGACACTGCCCGAGCAGGAGGCCAGTGCTGATACCTAGAGAGATCAATACACACATATATAAAGCAAAAACTGCACTACCTGGCAATTCCAGCCCAGTGCTTACACCTATAGAAAAGAAAAGGTCATTATAAGCGCATTATAAGTGCAACACACTGACCATTGAAATAAAGGTGATGTGGGGGCTAACAAAGTATGCAGAGAAACAGATGGACTATAGTCTGTAACTGGAGAACTACAAGATGAACCTATGTGGTCAGTGGAGTTGATAAAGTGGATAAAGAGTGTAGATACACTGAGGTGGTCATAATGTTATGTCTGACCGTTGTATACTAATGTCAATGAGCATTAACCATTTTACTCAGCCAATGACCTAATCTGTTGACCAACCAATCAGCACTTAGTAGCAGTAGCGCTAGCATGTATTAAAACTTAGCATGTTTTCAGCCATTTGGCTCTGTTAACAACAATTTAGTGAAGAATTGCATTCATGAGTGTAAAGGGAGTAACATGAACTGGCCATGATGCAGATTAGACTTTATCTTGTGAAAATGTTAAGAGTGTGCACAGCAGTAACAATACAAGCCAGGACAATAAGAAAAATCTAAACCTGCAAATATACACTTCTTTGGTGTTTATAGTTTATAATTTTCATCTTTTCTCACTATGATTGTAAAATGTTAAATCTAGTATAATAAGGAAAAAAGTTTGAAGTGTGTCCAAACTTTTGACTGGAATAACAATTGTTATTAATTAATCGCCAACATTAATTTCCTCATTTGAACTCATGATTACTTCCAGAAGATATTTTTATGATTTTTTACATTAATATTGGCCGGTCTCTGTTTTTATGTGTTAATTCACTAGATTTTTGTTTTTTCTAGTATATTGGTTGATTATAAATTTTTACAATTAATTTATCTATTAATATATTCCAGTTAATATTTTCCAGGCTTTATGAGATAGATAACATCTATTCCACTTTACTGTAAACTCACTGCTGTTAAATCTCAGTACTGTGTGTCTGTAAACTTGGTAATCTGTGAACTAAGAAAGTCTGAACTGATGTTTCTTACAGATTTAACTGAAAAGACCAAACAGCTTGAAGAAACAACCAGCATCATAACTGAGAGAGACACACAGCTAATGGAGAGAGAACAACAAGTTCAGGAGAAAAACAGACTCCTGATAGAAACTACAACAGCACTTCAGATGAAGGACAAACTATTAGAAGAGAAAGATAAACTTCTCACACAGACACAAGATGAACTGATACAAACAACAAAGACATTAGAGGAGAGTCACAGAACACAGATGGAGGAAATGGAGAGAAGACTTGTGGAGAAAGATGGAGAATTAAAAGAGATAAAAGAAGAACTGAATGATAAAGACGTAAAACTGGAGAGAAAGGAACCTGGCAAGGACAAGAGTCAGCAGAAACTAACAAGGAGATTGATGATCACTGACTGGGAGACCAACAAAAAAACCTGGCCATTTATCATCACAGATGAGTGGTGAGTGTTTTCAGGTTTATTTCTCTTTTTAAGCTGGTGTGAATTAATAATAAATGTGACGCAACATCGGTACAAAGATAGTATGTATTAGATTAATATCTGAACAGTTACATTAAAAGTTCATTATATATACAATGACAATTAATCACTATAAAAAAAGTAAAATCTAAAACTTCTCTTTGGTGTTTTAACATTTATAGAGCATATTATTTCCCAAGAGCCGTGTTAAATTAATAACTTTTTTATATACTTTTTAAAATATTTGTCTTCTAAAAATTCCCACACACAGAGAAAGTCTAACAATTGTAAAATGCACAGGAACAGCAGAGGGAAAAAGGTAGGAAGGAAAAAGTAAGTTCCTATACTACACCATCACTTACAGCAGCATGTTATTATTGATTCTCCGTTGAGCTGAGAGATAGGACCCACACATCCACCCTACAAACACGCTAAACAAATGATATTGATATTTTTGTGCCAGAATCGATTTTTAAAGTAAACACTAGTTTTTGTAAGTATCAGTCTGCCCATCCTCAATAGCTAGCTATAAGAAGAAGCTCAGTGTTCCCAACATAGACGATGATGGCAGAAAGCTAAAGACAGAGGATGGAAGACGACATTGTCAGAGAAAAAAAGACAGAGAAAAAGAGATACTGACAGAGATCACAGACACGAGTTAGATGTCGGACTAGCTTTCATCTCGTCCTCGAGAGCTAAATGAGATAAGAGGATGTAAGAGAGTCTCAGCGGCTAACTGGAAACAATGAAAACTGACGGTAGAGAGTTCACATGCATCCTGCTAATAGGTATTAATGAACGATGGTGATAGTAGGCTGTAACCTTCTCTGTGTTTCAACCCTGTATCACAGAGTGTTGAGTTCCCGTTTCAGGCCTGCACACAAAGGAATAAATTCACCTCACGCCAAAAACTTTGTAAATCATTTTTGTCAATCCTGCATCAAAAATAAGAAAGTTTGAAAATCTTGTTTATAAAACTGATATTGATATCCGTGCTGGGATTCTATATCCTTCAAACTTGTCAACAAACACATTACATAAATGATAGGACTCAAAAAAAGTGAGTTTGTATTTTAAAAAAGTGGAGTAACACAGCAAAATTATGCAAATTTCTTATGGCAATTTTTCATAAAAAATTTTTAATTTTCAAATTATGCACAAAATTTCAATATTGCCTTATAATACACCGGTCAGGTGGATCAAGAACACAACCAGTGCTGCTGGAGTGTTTGAACACTGTGTCCACTCACCTGTCCCACTCTATTAGGACACTCCTACTTTGCTGCTGCAACCTTGTAGATGTACAGTCCAGAGAAACGATAGCTCATCTGCCGCTGCACCAGTGCAGTGTTGGTCATCCTCTTGGTCCTGTTCATCAGTGGTCACAGGACGCTGCCCACAGGACGCTGCCCACAGGGACGCTGCCCACAGGGACGCTGGCCCACAGGACACTGTTGGCTGAATAGTTTAGTTTGGTGGATGATTTCCTCAGTCCAGCAGTGACAATGAGGGTGTCCAGCAGCACTGCTGTGTCTGATCCACTCACACCAAAAACACAACACACAACCTAACACACCACCATGTCAGTGTACACTGTGAGTGCTGAGAAATGATCCCCACCCACATAATACCTGCTCTGTGGTGGGTCCTGTGGAGGTCCCTGACATTTACATTTAAGGCATTTAGCAGACGCTCTTATCCAGAGCGACTTGCAAGCGTGCTTAGTGTTTCCATTGGATAATACTCCAGCTAGTAACAGGAAGTTTAGAGCCTAAAACTCACCATGAGCTCAGACACTGCCCGAGCAGGAGGCCAGTGCTGATACCTAGAGAGCTCAATACACACATATATAAAGCAAAAACTGCACTACCTGGCCAATTCCAGCCCAGTGCTTACACCTATAGAAAAGAAAAGGTCATCATTAAGCGCATTATAAGTGCAACACACTGACCATTGAAATAAAGGTGCATGTGGGGGCTAACAAAGTATGCAGAGAAAAAGATGGGGACTATAGTTCTGTAACTGGAGAGAACTACAAGGAATGAAACCTATGTGGTCAGTGGAAGTTGATAAAGTGGATAAAGAGTGTAGATACAACTGAGGTGGTCATAATGTTATGTCTGACCGTTGTTATACTAATGTCAATGAGCATTAACCATTTTACTCAGCCAATGACCTAATCTGTTGACCAACCAATCAGCACTTAGTAGCAGTAGCGCTAGCATGTATTAAAAAATTAGCATGTTTTTCAGCCATTTGGCTCTGTTAAACAACAATTTAGTGAAGAATTTGCATTCATGAGTGTAAAGGGAGTAAAACATGAAACTGCCATGATGCAGATTAGACTTTATCTTGTGAAAATGTTAAGAGTGTGCACAGCAGTAACAATACAAGCCAGGACCAATAAGAAAAATCTAAACACCTGCAAATATACACTTCTTTGGTGTTTATAGTTTATAATTTTCATCTTTTTCTCACTATGATTGTAAAAAATGTTAAAAATCTAGTATAATAAGGAAAAAAGTTTGAAGTGTGTCCAAACTTTTGACTGGTTATACCAATTGTTGTTATTAATTAATCGCCAACATTAATTTCCTCATTTGAAAAAACTCATGATTACTTCCAGAAGGATATTTTTATGATTTTTTTACATTAATATTGGCCGGTCTCTGTTTTTATGTGTTAATTCACTAGATTTTTGTTTTTTCTAGTATATTGGTTGATTATAAATTTTTACAATTAATTTATCTATTAATATATTCCAGTTAATATTTTCCAGGCTTTATGAGATAGATAACATCTATTCCACTTTACTGTAAACTCACTGCTGTTAAATCTCAGTACTGTGTGTCTGTAAACTTGGTAAACTGTGAACTCAGCACTTCAGATGAAGGACAAACTATTAGAAGAGAAAGATAAACTTCTCACACAGACACAAGATGAACTGATACAAACAACAAAGACACTAGAGGAGAATCACAGAACACAGATGGAGGAAATGGAGAGAAGACTTGTGGAGAAAGATGGAGAATTAAAAGAGATAAAAGAAGAACTGAATGATAAAGACATAAAACTGAAAGAGAAAGACGCGACTATAAAAGATCATTTAGAGATTATTGATAAGAGAGATTCATTATTAAAGGAGAGAAATGAAAGATTTGAAAGTGTTAATAAACAGCTTAAAGATAAAGACACACAACTGGAGAATCAGATCAAACTGCTGAGAGAGAAAGAGACTCTACTGGAGGACACAGTGAAAGAGGTGGACAGCAGTAAAGAGCAGCTGGACACACTGAGAAAGGAACTGCAGGACAAGAGCAGCAAACTACAGGAGATGATGATCCTACTGGAACAACAGAAAACTGAACTGAGGGAAAAAGACAAACAGCTTGAAGAGAAGGAGAAACTTCTAAGTGAGAGAAACACACAGCTAATGGAAAGAGAGAAGCAGGTGGAGGAGAAAGACAGACTTCTAGAGGAGAGAAACAAGCAGCTGCAGGAAAGAACAGATCCAGACTCATCAGTTCCAGCCAGGAGAAGAAACAGCAAAGAGAGGATTCCTCCAGAATGTAAGTAAATACTAAAGTTACAAACAATAAATTAAAAGTATTACATATTAACATATTTATGTTACTATCGTATTATATTAATGCACATAGTAATACATCATAATCTATAATCTCTATAGTAATTAATAATTAGATGAGAACATCAAAACATTACACAGCAGAACATTAAACTCATATAGAGATTTCATACTATATACCATCTACAAACTGCTCAATAACAGTCTTAATTATATGTGGTTCTTCTGTTTCATAGTGAGTGGAGAGACTCCAGAATCTGCAGCACCACTCAGGAGAAGACACAGTAAAGATGAACCTCCTCCATCCAGTAAATAATTCCAGCTTCATATAATATCTTCTACATTTCTCTGAACAGAATAATCATCAGCATATAATAAGAGATTAAATCCTCATTCTTGTTGATCTGCAGTGAGTGGAGAATCCTGTAGTTCAGCCTCTCCAGTGTCAGTTCCTGTAGCAGAACTCCGGCTGGTGCTGCTGGGGAGGACTGGATGTGGGAAGAGTGCAGCAGGAAACACCATCCTGGGCAGAGAGGAGAGGAGCCAGGCTGGAGCGTCTACAGTGAGGCAGCAGAGTGAGAGCAGACAGGGGGAGGTGGCTGGGAGGCAGGTGACTGTGGTGGACACTCCTGACTGGTTCTGTCCTGGACTCTCTCTGGAGGAGCTGAGACAGGACGTGGGACTCTGTGTCCGTCTGTCTGCCCCAGGACCCCACGCCTTCCTCCTAGTCATACCAGTGAAGCAGTCTACAGGAGAGGAGAGAGGGATGCTGGAGAAAATGGAGGAGATGTTTGGAGAGAGATGTTGGAGGAACACCATGATCCTCTTCACTGTTACTGATGAAGTCCAAGAGAAGAACATTGAAGAGTTTATCCAGTCAGGAAACCAGGAGATCCAGAGACTTGTAGAGAAATGTGGGAACAGGTTTCACTGTCTCAACATTAAGGAGAGTGGAGATGGTTCTCAAACCTCAGAGCTGCTGGAGAAGATAGAGAAGATGGTGGAAGGAAACAGAGAGGAGTTCTACAGCAGTGAGATCTACCTGGAGACAGAATCTCAGATCAGAGAGATAGAGAGAAGAATTGTGGGAGAAAGAGAGGAGATGAAAGAAAGAGAAGAAAGAGAAACTAGAGAGAAACTAGAGAGATGTGTAGAGGAGACTTTCATGAAGTTTACAGAATCAACTGCTCACTTTCATACCAAACTAAATCAGCATGAAGAACGAATAACTAAACTAGAGGAAATGCTGAAAGAGGAAAGAGATGAGAAGAGAAAGGTAGAACTGGAGAGAGAGGTGGAGAGAGAGATTCAGCAGAAGAATGAGGTTCTGTTGGAGTTAGAGAGACTGAAAGAAGAGACTGAAAACGAGAGGAGTGAGATGGAGGAGAGACACAGACAGGAGATGGAGGAGATCAGGGAGGTGTATGAAGGAGAAGCCAGAATGGAGGCAGAGAGAAACCTCATGAAGATCCTCCTGCCTGAACTCCAGCAGAGAATCTGGGAACTTCTAACAAAGAAACAGAAAGATTTTGATTGTAGGATGGATGAAAAGGAGAGAGAGATAGAGACACTGAGACGGAGACTCAGAGAGGGGTTCAGAGAGGAGATCACAGCAGGAGGAGATGATCATCAGGAGGACACTAGAGGACGGTTTAGCAGGTTAACACAGCTGCTGTTTTGGGGAACACTCAGTGATCCAGTTATAATCACTCGGTCAGATCAGTGAGAGCTTCCTAACTGACTTTCAGCCACAGCAGATCTACTGTATCAGTAGGAGCTGATAGAGGCAATACTGCAGCATTACTGTATTTCATATTACAGTTATTATACGGTATATGACTGTATTACTGCAGCGTTAATGTATTTCTGTATTTATGGTTTATGTATAATTCAGAAACAATTGTATAATAAAAGCTGTATATGAGTGAGATTGCTGCAGTCACATTTCTCTTTATCGTCACTGTAAAACATGAATAGATTTATCTTTCATTCCCACTCATTCCATTTTTCATTCCATAAATTAGATCTACATCATCTACAAAACATATTCTGTAATAATTCAGTTAGGAACAGTTTCTGTTATAGGACTTTTACATGTTCTGTGTATCATAGTTTTACGCGACCAGCGGCGGTATGTACACGTTGGCATGGAGACAGTATTAATGATGAAATGGATTATAATAAGAGGAGAGCTTTATCAGTGTTGGTTGTTTATTTAAGGTGAAACCCTTAACAGATGTTCCAGAAAGATGTTCTGTACTATGTTATGTCTTTATTTTATTACAGTGGAGTTTGATAATGAAATGTTTGGTGTTCGTGGCTCCCAAACAATCAACATCTGGTTTATATCAGCATGTGGTCCACAGCAAAGCTCCTGATGGAACGTTCCTCTTATCACTGCTGCTGGAGGTGGTAGAATTAAAACCTATGGAAAAAAGGGGAGGAGCCCAACATACTACTGGTTCTTACTGAGTCCAGATTTAAACCCTATAGAGAATATTTACTCTCACATTAAACACAAACCAGTCTGAGTGCTTTTCAGCTGTTGCTGAGTGGTTCTCCTTCCTGTATTAGACCGTCTGCATGTCTGTAAGTTCACCCACAAAACTTCATACTAACTTTCTGTTTCTGTAATGATTTGCTGTTAAGATCTTTACAAGCTATTTCAGGTTTTGCCCTTTCATATACAAGTGTGACGATGGACAAACAGATTGTGACGCGCTGAACTAAAAGCAAGGCACAGTTTATTAAACAGGTTTGTACTAAAACACAGCAACACCAAGAACAAGGAGATACAATCAGAGGGCTAAACTGAGTCAGAGTCAGTAAACAGGCAGGAGTCAAACCAAGCAGACAATCAGACCAGACAGAGGTACCAGAGGGAATAAACAAGAGGAGTAAACCAGAGAATCAAAATAGAGTCAAAGCCAGAGTAACACAAGATCAAACAGAGAGAGAACGCTCGGTTAGCTACAGAGTGGCAATACTTCATAATGAGCCAGTATTTAAACTAACAGACTAAACAATGTCAGGTGACTAATCAATATTCAGGAGACCGAGAACGAGGCAACGGGGTGTGATTGGACAAGGATGGACACATGACATCAGGTGGTGGGTTATGGGAAATGGAGTCCAGGAGATCGGAGGTGAGAGGAGAACCAGCAGGCAACAATGATCACTCGTTTATCAGTTAATGCTTAGACAGTTGGTGCACACTTACTGTCCCTTCGAGATTAAACACAGACATTTAAAGCTTGTAAAAGACGTTTATATGTTTTATTAAATGTATAACAAACATTATCATATATTTTATCCTGTACGCTTCAGTTTTACACTCTTTCAGTAAAGAGGCCTGACATGGAGCTGCCACCACTGTTTTACATCTCTAACAACTGACTGAAACATACACTACTGCTCATGCTCACACTCAGTGATGTATCTAGAACCTCCAGAAAGCTGAGAGTGACATTTCCTCCTCTCCAAACTGATCCCACCCTTAATCATTCCATTGTCAGTTCCTTATTATGTTGGTGGTTAGTCTGAGGCATTAGGCCTTCAGTCCAGCTCCTGAACGTCTACCCAGTGGAGGAGCTCGACTCGCTGTTCATACCTAGAACCAATGGAGAAAACTAAAACCCAGTCTGGACAAATTTCTGTTGGTGGTTTCAAGATAAGAATAATAAATAAGACAGTATTATTAAAATACTCACAGATTAAGAGTTTAATACAAGGAGCCTGATGATTTTATTAAATACAAATGAATATAAAATATGAGCATATAAATTATAGTATATAATCACCATATAGTGTATCAGTGATGTGGCTGTCATGACTACCAGAGTGAAGAGTAGAGTGCGATCATCTTCAGCTCTTCTTCCCTCCCTGATCAGATCACTGTGTGGAGGGAAGAACAGAGAGATCAGAGATCAGAACTGCTTCACCTCCTGCCTGTAATCACTGATTCAGGATCAGCTCTCAGGACTGCAGTGAATGTGGAGCAGCATGTTAGAGATGGAGGTTATGTGAGCAGCTCCAGTCGCTGCTGCACTACATGGAGCATGTACAGCTTCATGCAGCCTCTGGCTGGAAACAGCAGCTGATGCCTGAGCTTGTTCAGTTTGATCAGAGTGCAGTGTGGAAAGATAATCAGATCCCACCTGTTCAGAGAGAATCACACAGAGAAGAGGAGAGAGAGGATGGAGTGCTGGAGAGGAGAGCAGGAGCGCTGAATGTTTATTAATGATGTTTATGATGTTTATGATCTTCAGTGGTAAGGTGTTTAAGACTGTGATTATATAAGCATATAGATTCTACAGCAGATGAACATCACTCTTCAGATCCAACTAATAAAGACTTTCCAGCCTTAAGATCAGAAAATTCATGTTTGTGGGAGGAATTAATAATAAAACAGCACAGATTAAAACTGAGCCTGAATAAACACATACTGATGAGAGAATGCTGACCTCTGTTCTCTTCATCGCCGCTGGAGGACAGTGGGCTCTTATCTCTGATAGACGTACAGCTGTATGTGCTCTGTGGAGTTACGTTTGCTGTGATGGTGCTTGTTGGCTGGCCGCTGCCTAACGCTGTCCACTTGCCTTGTCACCTCACAGCATCCATTTCATTTCAACAGACCACTGAGGTCGGGTCATAATTTGTGGTTGTATGATTTTCAATGGTAAAAATGAATGGGGTTCTCAAAAAATCGCCTCCATTACGCTCTGTGGTAAATAAATATGTTCAGAACTCCATACGTTGTTCTGTGCACGTTTTCCTCTTGTACATCACTGGATCCTCCGAAATACAAACTCGTTAAATAGTCAAAATATGAACATTGCTACATGTAACCTAATGCTGCAGTGCACGGTATTGACATCAGCCTCCTTAAAACCATGCAAGCAGCTCGTTTTCCCAGTGTGTGTCTGAGGTCCACTGACGTATACACATTTAGTCTGCTTTAAAGGAGAGACTTGGCAACCGACTGAGCAGCAAATGTATATCCTGATAATATTCTTATTGAGCTACTGGGAGAGGAAGAAAACCCGAGGGCCTGTGTGTCAAGAGCCCACCAAGCGTAGAAGAATGTCACAGGAAAGAACCTGGATCTGAATTTAGATGGAGCAGTCAATTTTGAGACACAAAATACAGACAGGGCTGCCCCTACCAGTGAGGAGCAAACTGGCAGAGGTGGTTGGTCTTGGAAGCATGGAAAATGGTGTATTTGGATCATATAGCCCACCAGGTGGAGCTATACAGGAAGAAGGAACATGATCAGAAAGAACAAGACCAAGAGACTCTCAGGAAACTTAATCAGATACAGTTGGTGGATAGCAAGAAGAAGGAGACGAAGCAGGCACTGGTCATACAGAGTCAATCTCCGCCAAATCAACCATTGTCACAACAGCAGCCGAGTCAAGTTCAGCTTCAGCCATCCCAGCCATCACCGGTGGTACCAGTTGTTTCTTACCCACAGTCAGTTTTTGGTCAAGTGCAGACCTGGAGAGGAAGAGGACGAGGAAATTTAGGAAGAGGAAGAGGAGGAAGATTGATTCCAAATTTCCAACAGTCCTTAGAAGCGTGTTATAATTGTGGACAGTTTGGCCACTTTGCCCATGAGTGCAACATGCTAGGAGGAAACTTCAGAGGAAACTTTAGAGGAAACTTTAGAGGAGGATTCAGGGCCCAAACAATGCCCTTTCAGGGGCCCGGAACCGGGATTTTAGGGGTGCCCAGAAAACCTAAGAGGGGGTGTCAGCTGGTAGCATCAGGACCGGAGAGAGATTCAACAATCGAGGTAAAAATAAATAATCAGTCATTGGAAATGATGGTGGATAGCGGAGCTGCTTGAAGATGCTATACATCTCCCCATGTCTGGTCAATAGATTCGGACAATCGGGTTTGACGGAGTGAAACAGCTGATTCCTCAGACTAAACCAGCTGAGCTCTGCTATAAAAATCAGAAAACTACAATACCCATACTGGTGTCAGACCATACACCTACTGCACTCTTGGGAAGAGATGCTTTGGGCAGATTGAACTGTACAATAAAGGACGGCTGTCAGTTCTTGATAACATCAGAGACTGAAGCTTCTGATGTATTTTGGATTGGAAATCGTAGAGCAGAATTTCTGGAACCAGCCAAGTTGTGGGAGAAGTTTATTGTGGTAACATGCCTGATGCAAAGCACCCAGAGTATCCCTTCCACTGTACGCTTAAGTATTTCAAGAATGCTGCCCAATCAAACTCAGAGGAACGGTTGAGTCGTCAACCAAAGCAAGTTCAACTTCGTTCATGCTGCATAATTCTGGGACCACAAGGAGAAGCTATGAAGATAGATGGAGGGCTTTATGTTGAGAAGAGTGTGTCACATGTGGCTTTGCTGGTGTCTGAGGAGTTTGAGCAGAAGCATGTAGGAGAAATGATGGCAGAAGCAGAGGAAGCTGTTTTTGCACCAATGAAAGAGAATCTTGCCATTTGGAGAAGTGAGGATCAGAGATTTCTTAAGATTATGATTACTGAAGGACAGCCACAAACTGTGGGGATGACACATGAGTCAATCTGCAGTGTCAAGATGGACTCAGACTCTATGAGGGAGGAGATGCTCCGACAAGTTCCAGAATGTTTGTGGTTTCAGCATAGTGCTGATATTGGACTTGTGAAGTCAGCCCAACCAGTGAAAGTTAAGCTCATGCCAAGAGTCAAACTTCCTTGGAGGAACCAGTATTCCCTGAAAGAAGAGGCAGTTCGAGGGATTGAACCACAGATTGAAGGACTTCTGAAAGCAGATGTTTTGATGATAACACAGAACCCTCAGAGTAACACGCCTTTGTTACCTGTGAGGAAGCTGGATGATTCTTATCGCCTGGTACATGATCTGAGAGCGGTGAATGAAGTAGTAGCTGATTTTCCAGCAGAAGTGCCGGATCCGCACATTTTGTTAGCCCAAATCCCTCCAGATGCGTCACATTTCACAGTGTTAGATCTGTGTGGTGCATTTTTCAGTGTTCCACTGAGTGTAGAGAGTCAGGGTTTGTTTGGGTTTACGTACAGTGGACAGTCCTATGAGTATAAGAAACTACCACAAGGGTTTAAACATAGTCCACACATTTTCAATAAAGCATTGAAGCATGATTTGGCAGGGATAGATCAGGTATTAAACAGCACTGTTATTCAACATGTGGATGACATTATTATTTGTTCACCAGATGAGGAAACATGTCATAAGGACTCAATTAAGCTGTTACAGATACTGGCAGAAAAAGGGGCATAAGGCCTCTCTGAGAAAGCTGCAGTACTGTCAGGAGAAGGTAGTTTATTTGGGTCCGACAATAACTAATAACTAGAAGCTATTCGCAAGGCTCCAAAGCCCAGAACAGTCAGAGAGATGATGACGTTTCTTGGTATTGCTGGCTATTCCTCAGCATGGGTAGAGGATTACGCTAGTTTAACGGGACCATTGAGAGCTATGATTAAAGATACTGGGAATGCCCAACTCCATTATAATCTTTCCTGGACACAGGATGGCCTATTGGCATTTGAGACAATCAAACAGAGGTTACAGGAGGCTCCAGCGCTGATGCTTCCAGACTATTCCAAGAATTTCTTGCTGTATGTGTCCACTTCTACTGGGGGTAAATATGCATGTGCAGTTCTTTGTCAGCCAACAGGTACAGGAACAAACCCTCAACCTATTTCTTACTACTCCACTGCTTATTCAGAAGTAGAACTGGGGCTACCGCTGTGCTACAGAGTAATGGTGGGAGTTTATTTAATGTATGATAAAGCATCATCTGTTACGATGGGTTATCCAGTGACGATTCTTACCCATCATAGTCTCAGGAATCTCCTGAACTATGGCAAGTATAGATGACTATGTTTAGGCTTAGAGACTATTATAGGCTTTTAGAGCAGGAAGACGTCACCCCAGCGAGGTGTGTCACGGTGAATCCAGCTGAGCATTTACCAACTCCAGAAGATGGTGAACCGCATGACTGTGTTCAAGAAGCAGAGAAATAGACTTAGATAGGCGTAGATCAGATTTGCAAGCCCTTCCACTGCATGAGGCAGATCTGGAGTACTGGACTGATGGGTCCTGTTATCGTGTGGGAGGTAAATTGAGTGCTGGCTATGTAGTAGTAAAAGCCCAAGGAGATGGATTTGTTGTTGGGAAGGCTGAAGTAGTACCGCCGCCTGCATCTGCACAGCTTGCTGAACTTGTGGGTTTAACTGAAGCATGTTTGTTGGTGGAAGGTAAGCGAGTAACAATACGGACCGACTCCGCCTATGCACATAATGAGTGTCACTTGTTTGGATCAGTGTGGAAGAACTGAGGGTTTAAGAAAATGGATGGTTCTCCAATTCAGCATCACGCGCAAATAATGAAATTGTTGCATGCTATGATGAAGCCTAAAGAAATATGTAACCCATGTTAAAATATGTCATGGCAAAATCTCATTAATAAATAAATAATACTAACTAGTTCATATTAAAAGTCTGTACGATTAATAAAGGTGGTTAAAATATTAAAAGCATTCATTCAATTAAACGCGCCATAGAAAAGGGTGCACTGCCCCTTTAAGACGACTTGGCCGAAAAAAAAAAGAGACGAGCAGTGAGTGGAGAGCTCCGGAGCAGAGTTCGAGCAGAGGGGAGAAGTGTTAGCACAACCTGAAAATACAGCCTATTTTCTGGAAACAAATAGAGACTAAATCAGCTCTATATGTGGGTTTTTACCAGTTCCGTACCCAAAGAGGACGACAATTCCCCGTTTTTGAATGTATTACGTTGGTTTTTGGTCAGGTTTTTTTCCTTCTCTGAAATATACAGTAGTTCCTGTGTACAACTGTGTGCCTCATACACCGTAGCCTGTGGGGGTGCAGTGGACACTGGATGGCGAGCCAACCCCGGACCTTGTGCCTATTAACAGTTAAGAAGTGAACCCGATCCTCCTGTACGGTAGGACCTGGACTGCTCTGAGGTTTTTTTTGAAGTTTGAATGGAACACTTTGGAGTGGAGAAGCTACATTAAGGAGGGACATGGACCCGGTGTTGTTCACTATTTTTTTCCTTACCTGGAACATCCTGGAACATTTAAGGACAGAACTGTTCTAGAGCACGATCAAAATATTGAGCAAATTGTAAATTCACTTAATGGACTGACCCAAAAGCATTCTTTTCTCCCTGTTTTGTTGATTGGTTCTGGAAAAATATGTATGTGTTATGTTAATTGTGCATTGGTTAAGTGAAACACTGAACAGTAAGGGAAGTTATACAGTACTCTTTTAGTTCTAAAAGACAGACAAGGGTTGCATTTTGTTTTCTATTTTTTTTATTTCATTTTTATTCATTGTTGTATTTATAAGGGATTCCAAATGGTTGGTTTAGCAAAAAAGTTCCTGTGAAACCTAGGAGGAAAAAGAAAAATTTGTTAACTCTCACAATACTCAACCTACATAGGAGAGAAAAATAATTGTAAATTGCCAACATAAATATACTTACTGTTTAACCGTCGAACCAAAAAGAATCCGCAGTCACACTAGAAAAATAAACAAACTAGAAAGAACCAGTATCGATTTAACCTTGTTGTAAACTGACTAATCTAAACTAACACAAATAAATTCATAGTGAATATAAGCTCAACCATTAACTGAACTTGAACTAATACGTCCTAAATAAAGCATAAAGGAAGCATAATAACTATAACCATAGTATAAAACTCAAAATACAACACTGTTGGTTTTCTGATTTTCTTCAATTTGATAACAGAAACATTTGTGCCAGTTGTATATAAATGTCTGCCTGTCAAATTTTTGTTTACTAAACACCAAATGACCCTTTATACTTGTGTCTCTGGTTGTTTACTATTGCACCACTCCCAACGAGCCTAGAACTGGTCCACAAACATAACCCTTTGTGATAGCCCCGGCACACAAGTGTTACAAATAGCAATAGCTAAATGTGCAGCACATAAAATGGATGCGTCAAGGGTCACGCGAGGTGATAAAGCGGCTGATGAAGCTGCAAAAGCAGTTACAGGAGCAGACAAATTGGGTAAGGTTTTTCTGGTCACTCATGAAGTGAAAATTACGCTCAGGGATGTGATTTTAATGCAGGAAGCAGTTCCTGAAATAGATAAACAGTTGTGGCGAGACCGAGGGGCCACACAAGATTCTACTGGTCTTTGGAGAAATCATGAGGGGCTGATAGTAGCTCCTCCAGACCTGTTGGGTCTGATGATTCATGAGGCACATGGGTTAGCTGATGTGGCAAGGGGGGAATCTAAGCCTCGCATATTTCTCTGCTTCCAAAATATTCGAGAAGCCAGCCCCTGTCCTGGATCTACTAGCTTAATATTATCTACAGTATATCGCCCCCCGGGCCCTTACTCCCCCTTACAGAGTTTGCAGAGTTTCTAACAGATATAGCCCTCTCTGCGGATAAGGCTCTTATAGTCAGAGATTTTAACGTTCATTTTGAAAATAACCAAGACCCCTTAAAAATAGCATTTAAGGCTCTTATTGAATCTATGGGCTATACTCAAAACATGATAGGACCCACTCACCGCTGTAACTATACCTGAGATTTGATATTATCACAAGGAATCAGGGTAGAAAACTTAGACACGGTCTCTCAGAGTGAATGCATCTCAGATCATTACTTGATAATATATGAAGTCGTTCTAGACCATAGTGTCTACATGCCGCCCCTCTACCGATATAAACAAACTATCACTGCCTCTACTATAGATGCCCTTATAAATAGGCTACCAGATCTTTCAAACGTCCCTGCTATGCTGGGCCTCGATGAGCTTGAAAGTACCACTGAAATCCTGCAGTCCACTCTTCAGTCCACTCTTCAGTCAACTCTTGATAGTGTGGCTCCCATAAAGAGGAAAAATTGTTGGAAGGAAAACGCTTGCGCCGTGGTGCAATGATCATACTCACACACTCAAACAAAAAGCTCGTAGTCTGGAGCGTAAATGGCGTATAACAAAATTAGACTGCTTCCGAAGTGAGTGGAAGAACACTGTCCTGGAATATAAACACGCCCTACACACAGCTAAAACTGCTTACTTCTCATCACTCATTGAGAAAAACCAAAATAACCCTAAAGTCCTGTTTAGCATGATATCTAAACTAACTAGTAACATTAGACAGATTAAAGATTGTATTCAAACTACATACAGCTGTGATGACTTTAGCAGGTTCTTCAATGACAAAATAGAACAAATTAGAACACTAACCCAACATACATCTGTAAATCTTATAACACAGTACGACGTCTGTCCTGTCAGCCCAAAAGGTGAACTGGCATCCTTTAGCTCCATCACCCAGGAAGAATTAATTAAGCTAATTAGCTCTTCCAAATCCTCAACCTGCATCCTAAACCCAATACCGCTAAAACTTCTCAAACAGATCATCCCTTGCGTGGTTAAACCTCTGCTCTCGATTATTAACTCGTCCCTCAGTCTTGGACATCTTTAAAACTTGCAGTAGTTAAATCCCTAATTAAAACACCTGAGTTTGATCCCAATGAGCTCGCCCACTATAGACCAATTTCCAATCTCCCATTTTTATCAAAGATCTTAGAAAAAGTGGTCTCGCAACAACTTTGCTCCCACTTACACGAGATCTCTCTTCATGAGATTTTTCAGTCTGGCTTTAGACCCCACCACAGTACTGAAACAGCTTTAACTAGAGTAGTGAATGATCTCCTGATGTCACTTGATAATGATCAAGTCTCTATATTAGTTCTCTTAGATCTCAGTGCTGCTTTTGATACCATTGACCACACTTTATCCTGGTTCTGATCGTATCTCACTGACCGCTATCAGTTTATTAGTCTCAACAATAAGCACTCTAGTCATACACTAGTAAGATATGGTGTCCCTCAAGGGTCAGTGCTTGGGCCACTTCTTTTTTCCCTTTACATGCAGCCTCTTGGTAACGTAATCCGTAGTTTCGATGTCAGCTTTCACTGTTATGCTGACGACACACAATTATATATATCAGCCAAACCAAACGAGGCTTTAAACCTAAATAAACTAGAAGATTGCGTTTCTAATAATAGAAACTGGATGGCCAAGAATTTCCTTCAGCTTAATCCAAGCAAGACTGAGGTCCTGCTACTTGGCCCTAATGCAGAGAGAACTAAACTTTCCCAGTTTGTCTTGAATATAGATGGCCACGCTATTACTCCTAGCTCAACTCTGAGAAATCTAGGCGTTATCTTCGACACCAGCTTGTCTTTTGATGTACATATCAGTAACATACTTAGGACGGCATTCTTCTATCTGCACAACATCGGTAAGCTACACAATATCCTATCCTTAAAAGACTCGGAAAAGCTGGTCCATGCCTTTATAACTTCTAGGCTGGATTATTGCAACACCCTTTTAGCCAGATGCTCAAATAAGGCTCTACATAAGCTCCAGCTCGTCCAGAACGCAGCTGCTAGAGTCCTTACTAGAACTAAAAATATGTTCACATTTCCCCAATACTGTCCTCACTACACTGGCTACCTGTTAAATTTCGTGTGGACTACAAGATTCTACTCTTAACGTATAAATCAGTGAACGGTCTGGCCCCCCAGTATCTCAGTGAACTACTTCACTCATACGAACCCACACGTGCGCTCCGCTCACAAAATAGCAGCCTGCTGACAGTACCTAGGTTCAGAAGAACCACAGCAGGTGGTCGAGCCTTTTCTTGTGTAGCCCCGAACCTCTGGAATCTTCTGCCTTTATCCGTTTGGGAATCAGACACACTCTCTACATTTAAAACTAGACTTAAAACTTGTTTGCACAACATTTAGCTGCTACATTCTGTTTTCCTCTATAATTTACATTTCTCCATAAATGGACCAAATACCCATATCTCCCTCTTATCTGTCTTCTCTATGAGCGGATCAACCCTGATGGATAACACTGAGGAGCTACAAGCGCAGAGAAATTCTCTCCAGGACTCCACACACTCAATTCATGCAAGTTACAATGTGTACCTCTTAGTCCTACTAATCAGTGTCTGTCACTCTGTTTCTCTCTTACTTTCTTTCTCTCTTTCCTTCTTTCTCTTTCCTTCCTCTTCTTTGTTAAGCACTGGAACAACATTTCTCCGGAGCGATCACCTCAGAAGCCCCAGAGCAGCTAGAGGCACCTGAGCATCAGCTCCACCGTGGGTCTCCTTCCCTGTTTCTGCAGTTCATCACCTGGCATGCATGACCACCACCTTTACAATGACCAGCGTCTAAGGGACGGCTCCATCTTTGCTGTTACTCCATCCTGGACTAATCAGAATGGATCTAATAGATGTTCTTCTCCTGTTAGTTCTGTCTTTCTCTCTTCATCCAGGTTCGACCTGAGGAGGTTGGGTTCCGCCCTTGAGCCTGGTTCCTCTCGAGGTTTCTTCCTTACTCGAGGGAGTTTTTCCTCACCACTGTTGCCTCTGGCTTGATCAAAGAGGGCTTGGCCCCCACCCCTCCCCCATCCTATGTCTGTACATTAACTCCGTGTTTTTTCTTTTCCTTTATAACAAATTGATTTTCTGTGAAGCTGCTTTGAGACAACGTTGGTTGTAAAAGCGCTATACAAATAAAGATTGATTGATTGATTGATACATGTACATACTGCTCTCCCATGGCTGTTGCTATGTCAGTGTAAAGCACACAGTGAAATATTATTTCAACAACTACACGGTACAGAATGGAGCTGAGAACGAGTACAGAGGTCAGACCAAACCAGTTTAGAGGCTGCAGGAGAGAGACACTAAAACTGCTCCCATGCTTAATAGCATACACACAGGCAGATAGTGTGTGTAGCATTTACACAATAGAGAACACTTATTAGTTACTGCTATAATAATAATAATAATAATAATAATAATAATAATAATAATAATACTATAATATGTAATAAACTATAAAAGTAATAATACGAGTAGTAACAACAATAATTATTACTATTGAATTAAAAAATTGTGGTATATTTGTATTGTCTGAGTTGTAGGAAATGCGGTATTATACATTAGAGCTAAAAATTAAAATGCTTTGCTGTGCTGTTGCAGCTGTTATCAAACTGGGACAGCAACATCCCAGAACAAGTTTCCCCTGCTGTGGCAGACCACCTTAAACATTCCCTGAACAGCCTGGTGATGGTATACAACACAAAGTAGTCAGCAACACAATTTCTTTTTTTAATATATTGTCTTAAGTTATGTTACTGAAATTAATCTTTAATAATTGAATAAAAATTACAATTAAATCTTGTACTGTCCCTTTTTGGTCAGTTGTCAGGTTTTTTTCCGTTTTCAAAAAAATAATTGTCTACATAAACACTGAAAACACATTCAGGTGTGTTTGTGGGGCAGAACGGGAGACTAAACAGCACAGGAAATCCTCGTACCAATCTGGCAACCCAGACTGACGCTCACACGCAGCGACTGGAATGAAGGTGAAAGTGAAAGTAGCTGCTGCTTCTTCCGCTCTGGACGCTGAAATGGAGAGCGGTGTGTAAGACTAGTGTAGAGTTTAAACTCGGTCTTATTATTATGGATCTGCTGTTATAAGATATAAACCTGATATGAACTGATTTAATATGTGGACATATTTCACCTACAGCAGCGATATGACTATATGAAGAACAGCCGAGGTAAGAGCAGTTAGCATCATGCTAATCACCATCAACACCACTGTAAACACCCTACCTGATCTAACCTCGCTCTCTCTCTCTCTCTCTCTCTCTCTCTCTCTCTCTCTCTCTCTATCTCTCTGAATGCGCGGAGTGGCGACGGCGCGTGGTTATCTCGTTTCTGCCAACTTTTCTAAACATTGTGAACTTTTCTTCTTTCTTAGCCCCCCTATCGTTTTAGCACGGTTAAGTAACCGCGGTTGGGGGGATTTCGGATGTGAGCTAGCTAGGCCGCCAGGCGGTTCGGTAAATTCGCCAGCGCCATGAAGATGATCCCGCTGGGCTGTAAGAGCACAGCGGTTAAACACGTCCTGTCGTTCCCGCTCTTGAAGACGTTCTCCTGTCGTTCCGCAGGCAGGTATTCATGTTCTTAGCTAGCTGTGACCAGCACCTCGACATAAGCTTCAGGTGTAAACATGGTGATGACTCGTATGTGGTGTTCGCCAGCACGGAGAGACTCCGCTGTTTTGAGTGTGGTGACATCGGCCACAAACAGTTCGGCTGCCCGCACAGAGCAGCGCAGCGGACCGATCAGCAGGCAGGGAGCAGCGGCGGGAGTGTTGGTGAGGCCGCTGCAGCCTCTGGGCCTGACCGCCGGTCTGTACCTGCATGCGCCGCTGCTGGTGACGGGGTAACCGGCTCTCGTGCTGAACTCGCTACTGGTGATTCTAATAGAGATGAGGGCGTGGCTAGCGACAGTGTCATTAATGAACAGAATAACTCCTCTTCCACTAACGCTGTCGAACCTAGTGCCGGGATTCACCGGAAAGCTGTGTGTAAAACTGATAGACCTGTGAGTGAGGACGCTGGTCCTGCTTTGGAGCAGCCTGAGGGTGCAGAGGGTGGTGTACATGAGCGCATGGGTGATGTGGAGGAGGCTGAGTCTGATTCTGAGGTGGAGAGTGTGTTGTCAGACTGTTCGGGGCTCTCAGAAATGAAAAGTCAGCTGGCACTGTCTGACTGCACCAGTCAGCCTGGGACTTCTGCTGGAATGCTTGGGCAGGCCGGTGATGTCTACCCACTCTCAGAGATGAACAGCTTTCTAAGAGCCAATTTCACAGAAGGAAGTGTGCAGAGGCCGCTTGTTTATACTACATGCCAGCATATATGAGCAGCAGTTCATATTTGTGAATGTCTATGCTCCTAACACAGGCAGAGACAGAGCAGCCATGTTCACCACTCTTAGGAATGAACTATCCCAGTATAACCAGGACGCCATCCTTGTACTGGGAGGTGATTGGAACTGCACCTTAGATTTTACCATGGACAGGACAGGGGACGAGTCACACATGCTATCAGTGAATGTTTTAAAAGGGGTGGTGACGGATAATAACTTGGTGGACTGCTGGAGGATCAAACATCCTACTCTGAAGCAGTTCACTTGGCTGAAAACAGTGGACGGTAGGAAGAGTGTGGCTCGCCTCAATCGCTTTTATATCCCAGCTCCCCACTGTAACCGGCTGGTGGGTGCTCAGGTTGTGCTGGTGGGTTTTTCTGACCGCAGTGCTGTTTCCACTTCCCTCATGCACACCTTGTTCATTCATTGTCATCAGAGACGTAGCCATCTCAGCAGAGCACAGAAGAGCAGCATACTGGAAGTTTAATGTGAGGCTTTTACAAGATGCAGCCTTTTGCTCCAGCTTTCAGGCCTTTTGGGCCAGATGGTCTGAGCGGAAGGCTGGTGTCAGTTCTCTGAGACAGTGGTGGGATGTTGGGAAAGCCCAGATTAAGTTATTTTGTCAGCTGTATACCGCGTATACTACCTCAGAAGGTAAACGGGCTCTAGCTACTCGAACACAGCATAGCCCAGCTGCAACAGCAAATTGCAGGTCAATACTGCGAGGGTCTGCAGGCGGAGTTGGAGGAGTTACGCCGCGACCTGGGTGCTTTCTTCTCTGACAGGGCAAAAGGTGCACTTGTAAGAGCCAGATTCCAGATGTTGAGAGAAATGGATGCTCCAAGCTCTTTCTTTTTTGATCTTGAAAAGAAGTGTGGTGAGAGCAAACACATGCATGCTCTGTACATGTCTGATGGCCGATTATCATCTGACACTAGTGAGGTACGAGGACGGGCATGTGATGATGCATGTGTTGACACGCTAGTAGCAGATTTGCCAAAATTGACCATGGGAGATGTGGACTCGCTGGAGCTCCCCCTGACGCTGGATGAGCTTCAGACTGCTGTTTCTCAGATGGCACCAGGTCGTGCTCCGGGCATTGCTGGTCTGCCGGTGGAGTTTATAAGACTTTTTGGGAGCAGATTGGGCGGGACCTGTTTTTGATGTTTGACAGAGTGTATACAGGATGGTGGTCTGCCGCTGAGCTGCAGGAGAGCGGTGCTGACTCTGTTGCCTAAGAAAGGAGACCTATGTGACCTGAAGAACTGCCTTCCTTTAGCTCTTTTGTGCTCGGACTATAAAATCTTTTCTAAAGCCTTGGCTAACAGACTGACGGGTGTTCTAGGCAGCATTGTGCACAGGGACCAGGCCTACTGTGTTCCAGGCCGCTCGATAGCAGACAACCTGTTTTTAATAAGGGACGTGATGGAACTGGCCAACCGCGTTCCTACAGACCTGGGTCTGATTTCTTTAGACCAGGAAAAGGCCTTCGACAGGAGACCTAGGACTTTTCTTAGGCGACAGAGTGGACCATGGGTACCTTTTTAACACCCTCTCAAACTTCAGCTTTGGAGAACATTTTATGAAATCTGTAAAGTTGCTGTACACCGCCGCCTCCTGTGTAGTGAAAGTGAGAGGTGGCCTGGCTGGGCCAATAGAGCTGGGGCGTGGAGTCCGTCTGGTCTGGACAACTCTATGCCCTCTCCATAGAGCCTCTACTACAGCCAATACGGAAAAAGGTCAACGGGCTGAGCATCCATGGGTTACCGAGTATCACTGTATCAGCTTATGCGGACGATGTGTCTGTATTTGTACGGAACGGGACGGATATACGGGAACTGGAGGAGTGCCTGCATGCATACAGTGCTGCATCTTCTGCAAAAGTGAACTGGGGGAAGAGTGGAGCTTTGCTCTGTGGTCCATGGAGAGACACTGAACTGCCCCAGCTACCCGGGGGCTTAGGGTGGAGTACGGTCGATCTCCTGGACCAGCCACAGGGAGACACTCCCCCAACGTTTCCCCCATTACATGTGACTGCTGCGGATGGAAGATGGCAGGACGGTAATGGCGCCCTGCTGACCTTCTCATCTCCAAGCCTGGGTCTGTTTGAGGAGATCGACGGTAAGGCCCTGTATGTGGCCTGTGTAAAAGTGAGGCACCTGAAGGACTTGGTGGAGGTGCGTGAGCACAGGTGGCAAAAGCTGCTGAAGGATCACACCACTGCTGGGTACAGATGGAAGGTACTGTATAAACTGCCGCTCCCCAAGAGGTCGGGAGGCCTACAGTGGTGACTTATACATGGATCCATCGCTACAAACGTACACACTTCCCACTTTGTCCAGGGGGTGGAGGCTGGGTGTCCATTCTGCTCTCAGCCTGAGACCGTTCAGCACCTGTTCATGGACTGCTCCCGGCTGAATGTGTTGTTCGGTCTCCTACACAGGATCTGCTTAAGACTGGGGACGACCTTCACCTTTGGCCTGTTCATACTGGGGCCAAAGTACACTTTCGACCAGCGCTTCAGGTGCTGTCTGATCAACTTTGTCTTTGGTCAGGCTAAGCTAGCGATCTGGCTAACCAGGAGAAACAGAATCCGAGGCCATGGACTGACTGAGCCGGACCTGTTGTTAAAGAGCCTGATCAGTGCACGCGTCAAGCTGGACTCGTTTCAGCTCTGTCACTGATCTCATGACGTTTGAGACCATGTGGTGTGTTAACGGAGCACTGTTCTGTGTACATGATGGAGAGCTGGTGGTGTGTGTATGATTGCTCCGTCTTGGTGCCGTGCACATCCTTTTTAAATAAGGTGTCTGGGAGGGCATGGGGGTGGGGGTTAGGGTGGAGGTGGGCAGGGTTTATTAAT
>JAMWET010002220.1:132500-154084 GCA_024036415.1 Prochilodus magdalenae | reverse complement strand
TTAGCATGCTCAGATTTCACCCCTCCCCGCCACATCTCCCACCCTGGAGAGCAGAAACACAGCTCCATGTGAATGGCACTCTGGCGCTGATTCAGACAGGCCAGCGCCGCGGACGCCATTCAGCTCTGTTCGGCTTTATTCGCTCTGCCAAAGCGCAGGAGGAGATCACTGCGAACAAATAAAGGCCCTTTTAACTTAACCCCTACATGCCTCCACCCAGGAAGATGGTCTGATCTGAAGGAGAGTTCTGACAGCGGTTTCGAGGAGAATGTTTCACAGCCATGTCACATGCTGGATCCTGGCTTTCAGAACCAAGCCTTGTATCTCCTGAGCGCTGACAGCGAGACCCCTAGCAAGCACTCGCCAGCGATCCACTCTGGCCTCGGTCTCTTAGGAGTTACGGTGCATGCATCCAGTTCTGTCACAGAGAAGCAACCAAAATGGTGGACTATGTGAAGAACCGTAGAGTTCCAGGCTGGGATGGGAATGTCGGCACCTCTCGCTCCCACCAGTCAACCCACCTGTCAGCGGTACATGGCTGATGTCCATCTTTAAACCAGGCTGAAGTTGCTTCCTATTCAACAGCTTCCTAAGCCAATGTTCTGGTCCACCTTAAATGCTGCAGCTTGTCCTAGTGCCAGAATGCAACTGCTGCAGCATTTAAGGTGGAATGGAACATTGGAACATGACTGATCTTTAAACATTGAAGTTGCTTCCTATTCAACAGCTTCTGAATCATCCAATGTTCCGGTCCACCTGTGGGTTGAATGGTACATGGCTGATGTCCATCTTTAAACCAGGCTGAAGTTGCTTCCTATTCAGCAGCTTTTTAATCCAATGTTCCAGTCCACCTTAAATGCTGCAGCTTGTACTGGTGCCAGAATGCAACTGCTGCACCATTTAAGGTGGAACGGAACATTGGAACATGTGGGTTGACTGGTATATGGCTGATGTCCATCTTTAAACCAGGCTGATATTCTTTCATATTCGACAGCTTCTTAATCCAATGTTCCGGTCCACATTAAATGCTGCAGCTTGGTGCCAGAATGCAACTGCTGCAGCATTTAAGGTGGAACGGAACATTGGAACATGTGGGTTGACTGGTACATGGCTGATGTCCATCTTTAAACCAGGCTGAAGTTGCTTCCTATTCAGCAGCTTCTGAATCCAATGTTCCGGTCCACCTTAAATGCTGCAGCTTGGTGCCAGAATGCAACTGCTGCACCATTTAAGGTGGAACAGAACATTGGAACATGTGGGTTGACTGGCACATGGCTGATGTCCATCTTTAAACCAGGCTGATATTCCTTCATATTCAACAGCTTCTTAATCCAATGTTCCGGTCCACCTTAAATGCTGCAGCTTGTCCTAGTGCCAGAATGCAACTGCTGCACCATTTAAGGTGGAACGTAACATTGGAACATGTGGTTTGACTGGTGCATGGCTGATGTCCATGTTTAAACCAGGCTGAAGTTGCTTCCTATTCAACAGAGTCTTAATCCAATTTTCCGGTCCACCTTAAATACTGCAGCTTAGTGCCAGAATGCAACTGCTGCACCATTTAAGGTGGATCAGAACATTGGAACATGTGGGTTGAATGGTACATGGCTGATGTCCATCTTTAAACCAGGCTGAAGTTGCTTCCTATTCAACAGCTTCTTAATCCAATGTTCCGCTCCACCTTAAATGCTGCAGCTTGTACTGCTCCCAGAATGCAACTGCTGCACCATTTAAGGTGGAACGGAACATTGGAACATGTGGGTTGACTGGTATATGACTGATGTCCATCTTTAAACCATGCTGAAGTTGCTTTTTATTCAGCAGCTTCTTAATCCAATGTTCTGGTCCACCTTAAATGCTGCAGCATGGTGCCAGAATGCAACTGCTGCACCATTTAAGATGGAACGGAAAGAAGCTGGAGAACAGGAACTCCAGCTCCCACCTCTTTAACAGGATCCTGGAAAACTTTAATCCTGCATTGTGCACATTCCACTCCGGACAGCTTCCCAAACCTCTCGCAAGAACACGAAGCAAAGACTGAGAGAGGAGCAGCTCCACCCTTACTAGCATCACAACCCCAACAGCATCCTGTAAGTAGCAGCCATGCTGTGTGACTGTATCCATGTTCACCGGTTAAGGCAGATCATCCTAAACGGAGAGCTCCATAGTAAGGATAACTTTAGTCCACAGTGTGTTGACGTCCAGATGCTAGTGTAGGTAACGTTAGCGACTAGCAATAGCTCTGAGCAACTAGCATAGCTAAGTAAATAGTATGAGGGCGGAGCTTATTTGCACAGGGGCTCATTTTATTTAGTCTAAACCAGCCAATCAGTGCAGAGCACATTAATTATTCACAAGCTCACTAAAAAATAGGAAACAGCCCGGTTCATTGTAGAACCAGATCAAAGGGTCCAACTAAGACTGTGGTGGCTCTTGCGGAGGTGCAGAACAGGCCGGTGACCCGGGAGAGCGGCGGACTCTTTCCTGCAGCATGGGTACCACTTTTACTCCTCCCTCCAGCATCCATCCTTTCCTTGGGGTAGCAGAGGGGATGCTAACGGTACCACCCACCAAGTTTGGTTACGTCTAACTAACCACAGAGTAGCATGTGGGCGTAACCGATTGGTGCAGCCCTCTGAGGGTTAGCCTGGTTGTTGGGTTACGCCCAGCGATGCCACCGCTTGTCCAAGAGGCCAAAGTGATGCTAGCCAGAATGTCTGTGCTAGCTGACGTTACAGGATTGGCAGAACGCGCCCCCCCGAAGATCAACGAGGCCGTTGACCTCCCCGAAGACCTTTCATTGGAGGCAGTCCAAACCAAAGTGGTGTTGCTTCCTGTGTCACTGAGGAAGAGCATGCTAGCCTTCGTCTTCCCCGCTTGACATCCTCCAGCCTGCAGAGGGAACTCTAGCCACCAAATAGGCCGTTATTAGAAACGAGCCGCAGTATTAATTTGGACTCCTGACTCGAGTGTCCTTTCCCTTCCAATATGAGCTTCTCTTGCAACGTAGCACAAGCTATGACATGCTCCAGAAGCTAACCCAACACTGCTAACGCAGGAGCTTACACTGCTTCAGCACCAGACTGTGTCAGTTCCACATCAACTGCTGCCATGTCCATAAGACCAACGGCTTGGGGAAAGGCTCAGCTCAGCTCCCTCCCGGCACCCCCCGCGCCACAGCTGGAGAGCCACTGATGTGGATTCCATAGGGGCGGCTGAGTTCTAATCTCCTTCCTGCTTCTCCCCGACCGGTGCCGTCATGTCCTTGAGCAAGGGATTTGAAGCTGTAGCTTTAGGGCTGGTGCCTGTCCTATCTGCCCCACTTCTCCAGCAGCGAGGCAGGCCCTCCGAAGAGCGGGCCCCGGCTCGGCGGCCCCGGCCGTGATTAAATAAAGGTGAAAAGAGTGTAATGCATTTGTAATTCAAGCAGTTACTTGCTGAGTGGATGTGGCTGATTTTTATCAGATGCTGAGAGAGAGAGAGAGAGAGAGAGAGAGAGAGAGAGAGAGAGAGAGAGAGAGAGAGAGAGAAGGTATGGGGGGGCGGTGCGAGTAGGTGGGGGTGGCAGGAGGGTGGGGTGGTCATGAAGCCTGGAGCATTTGCATTCCTATAGACGTCCTCATCTTCATTTCAGTATTTCAGAAATCACAGCCTGCTAACGGAGACCGCAGCGCCTCCGGAGCTCAAGGGAGCGAGGGGTGGGGGGAGGAGGGGGGATACAAGCCTCATTTGCAAATGCCTGAGAGGGAATTGTGTACTTAGAGTTCTCTCTCTCTCTCTCTCTCTCTCTCTCCCCCTTCCCGTTCTTTCTCCTTCTCTGTCTCTTTCTCTCCCTCTCCCTCCCTTTCTCTTCTTCCCTGTCTCTCTCCCTTTCTTTCTCTCTCTCCCTCTCACCCTATCCATCTCCTTCTCTCTGCCCTATTTCTCTCTTTCTCTCCTTCCCTTTCTTTCTCTCTCTCTCTCCCTCTTTTTGCCCTATTGCTCTCTTTCTCTCTCTCCCTGCCCTATCCCTCTCTTTCTCTCCCTGCCCTATCCCTTTCTTTCTCTCCCTGCCCTATCCCTTTCTTTCTCTCCCTTCCCGTTCTTTCTCCTTCTCTCCCTCTCTGTCTCTTTCTCTCCCTCTCCCTCCCTTTCTTGTCCTCCCTGTCTCTCTCCCTTTCTTTCTCTCTCTCCCTCTCACCCTATCCATCTCCTTCTCTCTGCCCTATTTCTCTCTTTCTCTCCTTCCCTTTCTTTCTCTCTCTCTCCCCGTCCCCTCCTTTCTCGCTCTCCCTCTCTCTGTGTCTGTCCCTCTCTGTCGCTTTTGCTCCCTCTCTCTCTCTCTTTCTCTTCCTCCCTGTCCCTGTCTCTCTCCCTTTCTCTCACCCTCTCTCTCTATGTGTCTCCCTCTTCCTCCCTGTCTCTCCCTCCCGTTCTCTGTCTCTATTCCTTTCTCTCTCTTTCGCCCTCACTCTCTCTCTCTCTGAGTCTCCCTCTTCCTCCCTGTGTCTCCCTCTCTCTTTCTGTCTCCATTTCTTTCTCTCTCCGCCCTCTCTCTCTCTAACCCTCACTCTCTCTCTGTGTCCCACTCTCTCTGTCTCTCTCTCCCTTTCTTTCTCTCTCTCTCTCTCCTCCTCCCTGTGTCTCCCTCTGTCTGTCTTTGTCTCCCTTTCTTTCTCTCTCTCCTCCTCTCTCTCCCTCTCTGTCTCTCCCTCTCTCCACCCCGCTCTCTTCTCATAATAAAAAAACTAGCCTATTAGCATATCCTCCTTCTCAAGTTCATAAAGAGGCACATATGGACCCGCCGCTCCAAATACCGCTACTTTAATGAACAATGCCTCGCATCTTTGATATCACTCGGCGAGCGCGCCTGTGACATATTGCATTGAGCTGCCACCCCCACATGCTTCCACCACCCCCCTCCCCCTCCTTATTTAATACAAGGCACACATGGCAAAAAGAAAAAGAGTCGCACTGCATTTAAATGTGCGTGTGGCAGGGAACAAGAGGGCTAGTCTTGTTTAGCTGGCCCTCGCATGCTGCCTCCCCATCTCCCTCGGTCTCTCTCCCCTCTGTGACTCAGCATAGCTCACTACTGGCACATACGGTGTCCACAACAGCTGCGCCTGACTTTTCCACCAGCCGCAAGCACAGGTTGCGTTCGAGTGTGGCGTGATGGAGGGTTGCGACTCCTGTCGACTTCTCTGGAGCCGCAGGTCTCTGGATGGAGTGTAGGTGGACTTGACTGGCGCCCTTACAGAATGAGCACACGCATAGTTTGTTTCTAAATGCTAATGCTACACTCATCGTCTTTAAGAACAGCTGCACCCAGAAGGAGGTGTGGGAGTGCGGGTCTGTTGGGAAGGAAGATAAAGGTGACCAGGATCAATAACTGGTGATAAATTTAGACTGATATGATCAATATTTACTGAGCTACACATACAGAAGTCTGTCTCTCAGTATGGCGTCGGGCCGCCGTGGTTGCTAACCCAACACGCCAGACGTCTCGGTATGGAGCTGTAGAGGTTCCTAATGGTGCCCTGTGATAATCCATCCCATGCAGCTTGAACATCCTCACACAGTTCCTGAGATGGTGCGGTAGGGGTGGAGATGGAGTGACACCAGGCCTCCTGGACGTCACAACAAACCGTTCATCTTGGTGCTGACCACGGTGCCTCCACACACGGATTCGTTGGGCGTCTCCACCAAGACTAAAGCGGGACTCGTCACTGAAGATGACCCGCTGCCATTCTGAGTCACTCCATGACAGTCTGGTACGACACCACTGCAGTCTTTGGTGACGGTGACGTGGTGTTAAGGACAGTCATGGTAACGGTCTGTGTGCATGTAGTCCTGCGTGGTGCAGCCGTCTGCCGATGGTGCTGAACTAACAGGATGGCTCATGGAGGACACCACTGTCCGTAATAGTGGTCAGTCAGGTACAGAGATAAGGACCGTCCTTGTTTATGTCACATGTCCAGCTAAGCATGTCTCACGATGTCAAACCTACCCACCAAGCTGTATTCCTGTCATGCTGCACACTCACTAGTAACGGAACAATGGGAAAGGACTTCACTCAAATAGAAACATCCTGAGGGCTGGACGGACATCTGCAGCCCAGGCTAGCTGAGGAAACTCTAATCCTCCATAAGTCCTAGGAAGGTCTGGATTGGGAAGGAACAGGAAGTGTCGATTCCATCCTTTTGATTGCACAAAGGCAATCTATGGCAGCAGAGGAACGAAAGAACAAGGGAAATTATGCACACTTCATATGATTTCTCCCTCTTCTGCAATTTAGGCAAAATTGGAACATTTTTCACCACGTTTTTCTTCCTTGCTCTCTTTTTTTCCTCCTCGCTTTCTTCTACACTCTTTTTTTTTAAAAAGGAAAGACATATTTTGATTTGCATTCACTCATACATCAAGGGCGCATTAACATAGAGGGCAAAAGTATTCAGCGATCTTTCTGAATCTGCTCTCGCTCCAACACCACCACCACTACCCCCCACCCCCCCACCTTATCTCCAGCAACTGTGCTAGGCTTCGCATAGAAAAGTGTTGGGGGTGGGGGGGGCTACAATGAAAAAGAAGACTTGTCGGAGGGAGGGGGAAAAAAAAAAAAAGCCCTGCCGTTGCATAAAACGGCAAGCGAAGGAAATCTAAAACAGTTGCTGAGGAACTCTAAATAATCACCGCACTTTTGGAGATGAATACATTAGCATAACTTAGCCAAGTAATCACTTGACTCCGCGTACGAGGATCCCCCACGGCCTCATTTCCATTCTGTCTGGCCTGTCTCGAAGAGTTCACACCCTGGCCGGCTTGGCCGCTGGAGTGGGGGGTGGACGACTGTATGCGGTGGGGCTGGGGTGGGAGCTTCTAGGGTCCTCTGGCTGCTGATAAGACGTCACCTAGAGATTAGGAGGCGCGGAGGTTTACCACAAAAGAAAAGATGAAGCCAGCAAACGGGACGGAGGGAATCCGAATACGGACCGAGTGAGGAAACGCTCTCCTGCCTCCAAGTGACTTTCATTCTCCTCCTTCATCATAATAATGCCTCTTTCACTCAGAGACGGCAGACTTGGCGAGGTGACTCATCTAGACCTGCCATCTCAGTTACAGAGTTATAGAAGAAAGGAGTTGTAGGGTTATAGAGCTCTACAGTTATAGAGGGAAACAGCTATAGAGTTAGTCATACAGCTATATGTTATAGTACAGTATATAGTGTTATAGAGGAAAATATTTAGAGTTATAGATGACAAGAGCTGCCGAGTTCTAGGTTATAGAGGAAAAGGGGTATACAGTCGTATACAGTTATACAGTCATAAGGTTATAAGCTATAGAGTAGTATAGTTATATGTTATGGGGTTATAGAAGAAGAGAGTTAGAGCTATAGAGTGTAATAGGTTATAGAGAAAAACGAGTTAGAGTTATAAGTCATAAAATGATATAGTTATATGTTATATAGCAATAGAAAGAGTTTAGTTTATAAAGGAAGAGAGTTATTGATTATAAAGTTATAGCTTAGTTATAGAGTTATGGGTTATAGAGGAAATAAGTTATAGAGTTAAAGGTTATAGATTGGTGGATGAAAAGGGTTATAGAGTTATGGGTTATAGAGTTGTAAATGAAGAGGGTTATAGAGTAATAGATTATAGACTTATAGAGTAAATGAGTTGTAGATGAAGAGGGTTATAGAGTTAAGGGTTATAGAGTTATAGAGTAAATAAGTTATAGAAGATATTAGCTGTTAATGGCTATAGAGTTATAGGTTATAGAGGAAAAGAGGTATAGGTTATATAGTCGTAAGGATATAAGCTATAGAGTAACAGTTATATGTTATGGGGTTATAGAAGAAGAGAGATAGAGCTATAGAGTGTATTAGGTTATAGAGAAAAACGAGTTATAAGTCATGAAACAATATACTTATATGTTATATAGCAATAGAAGAAAAGAGTTTAGTTTATAAAGAAAGAGTTATAGAGTTATGGGTTATAGAGGAAATGAGTTATAGAGTTACAGGTTAAAGAGTTGTAGATGAAGAGGGTTATAGAGTAATAGGTTATAGAGGTGTAGAGAACAGGGGTTATAGTGTTGTGGTTTATAGAGTTATACGGATATAGGTTATAGAGTTATAGAGGAAATTAGCTGTAGAGTTATAGGCCATAGAGTTATGGGTTATATAGATATAGGTTATAGAGGTACAGAGGAAATGAGTTGTATAGAAAAATATTTGTAGAGTTAGAGGTTATAGAGTTATGGATTATAAAGTTAGGTTATAAAGGAAATGAGTTATGGGTTATAGAGTTTGAAAGTTATGAGTTATAGAGAAAATTAGTTGTAGAGTTATAGGTTATAGAGTTATGGGTTACAGAGTCAATTTATAAAGGAAATGAGTTATGGGTTATAGAGGAAATCAGTTGTAGAATTTTAGGTTATAGAGTTATGGGTTATAGAGTCAGTTATACTAGTTATAGAGTTATTGGTTTTAGCTTTATAGGTTGTGGAGTCATAGAAGAAAAAGAGTTATAGAGTTATGGGCTACAGATGTATAGGTTGTAGAGGAAATGAGTTATAGAGTTATAGAGAAAAAGCGTTATAGAGTAAAGTTATAATGAAAATGAGTTACAGAGTTATGGGTTATAGAGTTATAGGTTGTGGAGTCAGAGGAAACGAGGGAGTTATGGGCTACAGAGTGATAGGTTGTAAAGAAGATGATTATAGAGTTATAGGTTATAGAGTTGTAGAGAAAAGGGTTATAGAGTTATGGGCTACAGTGTTATAGGTTATAGAGGAAAAGGCATATGGAACATTCCAACATGGAGATACGTGTTACTCCTTTACCATGCCTCACAATCTACCTGTACCTATAAGGATTAGCATCCTGTTACCTGCCCGTACATACATCTCCATCCACAGCACATTAAAACCTCCTCAGATACGCAAGAGGACAGATCAAAGACGGTACATCACCTGCACGTCACCTGCCTCCACCCTTCTGACCAATCTGATCACTGGAATCCCTATAACTGTACAGGCAGCTGACTGAGCCACAGCAGCAGGAGCCTCCCATTAAACTTATCGCTGACTAAGATGTGCGTCTGATAAGTCAGAAAGCAGTTGGTAATGGACTAGACGGAACAACTTGCTGGATGCACCAAGCCACGGAGCCCATACTAATCAGCGGGGGTCTTTTAAATTTACATTTTAATTGACTCACTCCAGAAACATGGCATGACATGGAAACCTGCATGATGCTCCGAACACGCGGCTCCATCTCGACTGAGTTTCATAACAAGTGTTTGTCATGCCGTGCAAATCAAAGAGACTTCGGAGCTCACATATCTCACTTCCAGTCGCACTGTGCTGACAGGTCAATCACGGCGGAGCTTATAAACGGCATGAGGCAAAGCGATCTGACTTCATTCCCAGGTTTGAATGAGCCCACCCCCATCCCAACCACCGCCACTCCTTTTGGTTTCGTCATACCGCAGCTATAGGTCTTCCCGTGGCACACAACGGTAATCCAGTTGGTAGGGTAAAGTGGAGGCAGTGGTGCCTCCATGAGTCATCCTGTTAGTGCAGCAGCATTGGCAGTTGGCTGCACCACGCAGGACTACATGCACACAGACCGTTACCATGACTGTCCTTAACACCACGTCACCGTCACCAAAGACTGCAGTGGTGTCGTACCAGACTGTCATGGAGTGACTCAGAATGGCAGCGGGTCATCTTCAGTGACAAGTCCCGCTTTAGTCTTGGTGGAGACGCCCAACGAATCCGTGTGTGGAGGCACCGTGGTCAGCACCAAGATGAGCGGTTTGTCGTCACACGTCCAGAAGGCCTGGTGTCCCTCCACCTCCACCCCTACCGCACCATCTGCAGGAGCTGTGTGAGGATATTCAAGCTGCATGGGATGGATTATCACAGGACTCCATTAGGAACCTCTGCAGCTCCATACCGAGACGCCTGGCGTGTTGGGTTAGCTTCGTCGTCAGTGGGTTTGAGTCTTGTTCTTATGTAGGCGCTACAAATTAATCAGTAAAGGCCTGTGAGTCATATAGTTATGGGAGGGAGTAGTCGAAGCGTGGCCAGAGTTACAGGGATTAATTCATAAGCGCCACAGATTTACGGATTAACAATCTGTACATGACCCACGTGTTGTGCCCCACGAGTGTCCAGCTAAACCACTTCAAAGTGACCCAACATTGGAATAATAAACTCAACACAACACAGCATCACCATGCCAGAGAGCCTCCGAAACTCTGCCGAGTGTCTGGAGAGCTGGAGAGAGATACTCAGCCTAAAGTAGGTGGCGGGGGGATGCTCCTGGGGGGGCTGTAGGGAGCATATGCATGTTTAAGTGAGTGTGTGTGTGCGGCCCTTGCTTGGCAGCAGAGCGGATATCAGGCTGGGAGCACGCGGAATGTCCCACTAATCCCAACACGCTGTAATCAGAGGAGACTTCGGCTGCTCTAACTGCTCTGACAGACCAACACACACACACGTTGGTTTTTATACAATGTCAGGACACTAAAATCATATGCACTGTGTTGCATGAGAAACACACCTGCATGTCATAGTAACAGGTCACATGAGTATTAGGTTCAGTGTTGCTGCCAAATGAAAACCATGTATGTCTATTTTTGTGCCCAGGCATCATTTGCATTGCTTAAACATTTCGTGATGAATGGACGATATACGACAGTCGAAATCTGATCTTTATTTTTTTTTTTAATGTAGAACACAGATGTGATACCATAGCAACTGCTTAACAAGCTGCTTACACCCAGCTTGTATCATAAAAAAAATAAAAGTTCATTAACAATGTCAGATTAACCATGAAGGGCACATTAGCAACCACCTGGAATACCATAGCAAGCACCTAGCAATACCGAAGATCCCTGAGATACCAACAACCTAGCACCAGCCTAACAACCCTCTGGAACACCAGAGCAAAACACAAACATCTAAGCAACCACCTGGGATACCTGAGCAACCACCTAGCAATGCCTTAGCAACCACCTGAGATGGCATAGGAAACACACAGCAAGACCATAGCAACCACCTGGGATACCCAGCAAGCACTCAGCAACCCATGCAGCAAGGGGACTGACAGAGGTAGTACAGAGAAACCGATGGATGGAGTAGTGAGAAGAAAGTGTGCACGAATGGTAAATAAGTGAGAGTGAAAACACCCAGGAACTGTAGAACATGTAAGGATGAGGTGATGCCAGAAGGAACGATGCTGGAAATACGGAGGGCGTTAGGCACAAAGACAAACATGGGAAGGAGAGGAGTGGAGAGGAGAACTTAAACAAATGGAACAGGGAGATAGGAGAGGGAGGGGGAGAGAGAGAGAGAGAGAGAGAGAGAGAGAGAGAGAGAGAGAGAGAGAGAGAGAGAGAGAGACAGACAGACAGACAGACAGACAGAGAGACAGAGAGACAGACAGAGAGACAGACAGACAGAGAGACAGACAGACAGAGAGACAGAGAGACAGACAGAGAGACAGACAGAGAGAGAGAGAGAGAGAGACAGAGACAGAGAGAGAGCGACAGAGACAGAGAGAGAGCGACAGAGACAGAGAGAGAGCGACAGAGAGAGAGAGCGACAGAGAGAGAGAGCGACAGACAGAGAGAGAGCGACAGAGAGAGAGCGACAGAGAGAGAGCGACAGAGAGAGAGAGAGAGCGACAGAGACAGAGAGAGAGCGACAGAGACGGAACGAGAGAGAGAGAGAGAGAGAGAGAGAGAGAGAGAGAGAGAGAGAGAGAGACAGAGAGAGAGAGAGACAGAGAGAGACAGAGAGAGAGAGAGACAGAGAGAGAGAGAGACAGAGAGCGAGCGACAGAGACAGAGAGCGAGCGACAGAGACAGAGAGCGAGCGACAGAGACAGAGAGCGAGCGACAGAGACGGAACGAGAGAGAGAGAGAGAGAGAGAGAGAGAGAGAGAGAGAGAGAGAGAGAGAGAGAGAGAGAGAGAGAGACAGAGAGAGAGAGAGACAGAGAGAGAGTTAAGTGGATTTCACTGGACTGCAGGGATTTGAGGAGAATTGGGAAGAAGGTTGGGAATTGCCAGAGGATCCCAGCCGTACTGCGGTGACAGGGAGCAGCAGCAGGTTACAGTGAGGAGTACACCCTCCTCATGGTGCCCAAAAGTATCCAGACAGCCCTTCTAGTCAGTGAGCTCAGCTACGTACAGGTGAACTCCTTCCTGGTACAGATGGAGAAGAGCCCAGGTTGGTTTGTACTGAAGGAACATACAGAACCTCAACATGTGGTGTCAAGATAAGCTGTCACAGCATCACGCAGTATGCCATCTGTCATAACCAATACCAGCGATGATAACTCGACACAGTTACAAAGAAGATCAAAATCTGTCATAATAACGCAACGTGTGATGTGTGTTGTGACTCAATTATGACATGGTTATGACAACGTTATATAGAGGTTTATATATAGGGTTTAAAGAAACGTGTTATTGAGTTAAACAAAAGCTTTTTTAATTAATCTGAAATTACACATGGCAGTTACCCACCAGTATCCACCTCGGCAATGACCTGCGATACCACAGCAACTACATAGCAACACATTAGCAGCCCCCTGAGAGGCCATAGCAAATACATACAATACAATAGCAGCCACCATAGTAACACCATAGCAGCCACCATAGTAACACCATAGCAGCCACCTGAGATACCATAGCACCTACATACAATAGCAGCCACCATAGTAACACCATAGCAGCCACCATAGTAACACCATAGCAGCCACCATAGTAACACCATAGCAGCCACCTGAGATACCATACCAACTACATACAATACAATAGCAGACATGGCAACACCTTAGAAACCATCTGAGATACCATAGTAACACCATAGCAGCCACCTGAGATACCATAGCACCTACATACAATACAATAGCAGTCGCTTGGCAACATCTTAGTAGCCACCTGAGATACCATAGCAACACCTTAGCAACC
The DNA here is from genome assembly GCA_024036415.1 of Prochilodus magdalenae. NCBI lineage: Eukaryota > Metazoa > Chordata > Actinopteri > Characiformes > Prochilodontidae > Prochilodus > Prochilodus magdalenae. The sequence continues at coordinate 141,117 of JAMWET010002220.1, read as the reverse complement.
ATCTGAAAGACCATAGCAAATACATACAATACAATAGCAGCCACCATAGCATCCCCATAGCATCCACCTGAGATACCATATCAGCTACATACAATAGCAGCCACCATAGCAACACCTTAGAAACCACCTGGGATACCATAGCAACACCTTAGCAACCATCTGAGAGACCATAGCAAATACAATACAATAGCAGCCACCATAGCAACCCCATAGCATAAAAACTACTTGACTCGACTTGACTTGAGATACCATATCAGCTACATACAATACAATAGCAACCACCTGTAAACACCTTAGCAACCATCTGAGATACCATAGCAATACATACAATACAATAACAGACACCTGTAAACACCTTAGCAGCCACCTGAGATACCATAGCACCTACATACAATACAATAGCAGCCACCTGGCAACACCTTAGCAACCATCTGAGAGACCATAGCAAATACATAGAATACAATAGCAGCCACCATAGCAACCCCATAGCATCCACCTGAGATACCATATCAGCTACATATAATACAATAGCAGCCACCTGTGAACACCTTAGTAGACACCTGAGATACCATAGCAACTGCATAGCAACACCTTAGCAGCCACCTGAGATACCATACCAACTGCATAGCAACATCTTAGCAGCCACCTGAGATACCATAACTACTACTTAGCAAGACCTCAGCAACCACCAGAGAAACCACAACAACTACATACAGTACAATAGCAGTCACCTGGCAACACCTTAGAAACCATCTGAGATACCATAGTAACACCATAGCAGCCACCTGAGATACCATAGCACCTACATACAATACAATAGCAGTCGCTCGGCAACATCTTAGTAGCCACCTGAGATACCATAGCAACACCTTAGCAACCATCTGAAAGACCATAGCAAATACATAGAATACAATAACAGACACCTGTAAACACCTTAGTAGACACCTGAGATACCATAGCAACTGCATAGCAACACCTTAGCAGTCACCTGAGATACCATAACTACTTAACGCCTTAGCAAACAGCTGAGATACCACAGCAACTACTTAGCAAGACCTCATCACCCACCAGAGAAACCATAACAACTATATACAGTACAATAGCAGCCACCTGGAAAACCTTTAGCAGCCACCCTGTAATAGATCGGTGTTTCCAGCTCGACCTGTTCTTTCCTCCTTTAGTCCAAGAATTAATTCAACTCGGTAACATTTCCTCACCCGCCAGAACAGAACCAGAGAATCTGCTAGAACAGAAAAGTCTAAGCAGCTGGACAAGGACGCGGGTCAGGCTCATTCCTCAGTGACCACTGACCTCTTCGTGAGAGGCGATGAACACAGATGAATGTGGATCATGAGTTCAGAGACCCAAAAGCTTCTGTGAGAGTATGAATACAGGTGTGTGTGTGTGTGCGCGTCATGCAGCCCAGATTGCACCGAGTCAAAGGTCCGAAAGGTTTCTAAAGAGGATTTGCGGAGTGTGGAGGAGAAATGGAGAGATGAAGGTTGAGATTTCTTCCTTCGCTGTATTGCAGTGCCATTTATATCCGACCAGGCCAGATTAGCGGCTTTGATCCAGCGTAATGGGAGACTGGAGTGCTTTTACTAGCCTCTAAAAAAGAGCCAGCCAATCAGAGCAGGCCTCATCAAAATATTCATGAGCATACCATCAAAAGCAAAACAGCTCATGTAATCTAGAGCCAAAGCATAGGACACAGAACCGCATCTGGGTTCTTTATATATACCTTCTATATAGAACCTCAGAGAACAATTTCACTGAATACATCCGTGGCACCTTCCAAGGAGGATCTCAGGTGTGACTGTGGGGCATCTGTAAATAGCTTATATGGTTTAAGGAGCAGGTAGGTGGGTCCCTTTCCTGCTTAGGGTCCCAGAGAGGTCAGGACCAGCTCTGATCTGATGATACACTGGTAATCCATTGGACATTAGGGTTTAGAACTATTGAGCGTCTGTGCTTGGACACATTCGATCTCCTTGCTCAACCCATTCGTGTGGTGAAACTCCCACATACGTACACTCTACTGTACACACAAACACACTAGGGGGCGCTGAGCATGCTGGCCCAGAGTGGACAGCCTTGTCCACAGTGCCTAGGGAGCAGCAGGAACCAGTACGGAGCATGAGGTGCCATGCCCAAGGGCTCTTCAGTCATTTCTTGTCAGTTCAGGGAACCAACCCAGTCCCTAACCTCTAGTACACGACCGCTCAACGGACAATAAACGAGTCCCCTGTGACTGAAACCTACCTAATAGTGTGTAACACCTCCACCAGCACCACTAACCGCCGTGTTTGGATTGGGCATGGACTGGACAAGTTTCTGGATGTAGGCCCCATCAGTGTTCAGACACTCTGACGTCAGAAAATTGGTCAGTTGGGCCGGATTTGGTGGATGGTTCCCCTGGCATTTCATAGGCTGTTCCAGGTAGGCCCACAGAGTTACAGGAGGGTTCATATCTAGAGATTCTGGGGGCCAGTCTAGATGTGTGAATGCTACCAAACGGTCATCATGCTAATAGTCACATTGGCAGCCCCGTGAATGCTGGAATAGTCGTCTTGGAATACTGGGATTTGAATGTTACGTTCCTTGGTGGTGGTGGTGGTGGTGATGGTGAGCAAAAGGCAAAACCTGGTTGTCCAGTAGGTCAATCAATGTTTATTTGTATAGCGCTTTTTACAACCAACGTTGTCTCAAAGCAGCATCACAGAAAATCAATTGTGACATATAAAAGAAAAGAACAAGAAAAAAACAAAGCTAATGTACAGACATTTGAGGGTGGGGTGGGGGCGGGGACCGGGTCCAAGCCCCCCTTGAGCAAGCCAGAGGCAACAGTGGAGAAGAACATCTACTGGATACAGTCTGAAGGTCCATGTGGACACTGTGGACTTTCCTGTCACCTCAACCCAAGAACCCATTACCACATAAAAACACCCCCAGAACATCAAAGGCGTGGACTAGCTAGTCTTCTATAGTACTGGAGGAGCTACCGGTTCTCTTACCACCACCACCATGACCATCATCATCAGCATCATCATCATCATCATCATTCAGAACATAGCCAGGCATGCTTCCAACTATACAGATGTAAACACCTGGTAAAGCAGTCGTGGGCTGGAGGTTAGGGAACCAGCCTTGTGACCGGAGGGTTGCCGGTTCGATTCCCTGAGCCTACGGTAACGACTGAGGTGCCCTTGAGCAAGGCACCTAACCCCCAACTGCTCCCCGGGCGCCGTGGATAGGGCTGCCCCACCGCTCCGGGTAAGTGTGCTCACTGCCCCCTAGTGTGTTCACTAGTGAGTGTGTTTGTGGTGTTTCACTTCACGGATGGGTTAAATGCGGAGACTAAATTTCCCCACTGTGGGATCAATAAAGTAAAAAAAAACAAAAAAACTGGACAAACAAAAAAGTAGAAATATGTAAATATATGTAATTACATAGTTATAAATATGTAATTACATAGATATTGACTAGCATTATGAACTTAATACCTCTCCTAGTACAACACAGTGAGCCAACCATAATGACATCGTCAGTGGGCCAAACTAGAGACACCAAGCCGACTGCTGGTCCTACTGTAGTAACCAGATACACGCTGGTACTACGATCACAACACTTTATTTAAAAGCCTGTTTATTTTATTATTACTGTTTTTTGACAGACACAACTCTGACATCGCTGCACCCTCGGTACCCCCACATGGTGGGCCTGAGTTCTAACCGGCTTATCAAAGTTCCTGAGTACAACAGTAACAGTGTCCAGGCTACACTGTAAAGCCCCGTGTGGTTATTCCGTACTCCTCTGCAGTTTTTGAAGCTCTGGCCACTCTGAGGATCGAATCTCTCTACCGCAGCCTCCTCTGACCCGAGATGTGAACGAGCACTCTAGCCTCAATCCAACGATGAGCAAGGCAATCCTGCACCGCCACTGCCAGAAACTGTGATAACAAAAAGACATTCGAACCACGAGACGGAGGAAACAGAGGAAATTGCATTCTCCTCGTCTTTCGGCATCTGCCGCCGGCCCTGCTGACCTCCTGCCGAGAACCGGAGCCTTTAATTCTCCCAGTGATGTTCAGAACCAGAAAAAAACACAACTACAGAGAATAAACAAGATTAGCAGCACGGACACACCAGTACATCTGATCACTCTGGAGGAAGGAGGGAGGAATGGGGGGAGAGGGGAGGATTCAAAAGAATAGACGAGGAAAAGAAAACAAGAGAAAAGACAAGAAGAGAAAAAGGGGAAGTCATAAATAGGAAAAAAGACAAATGAAGAAAAAACACGAGTAGGGAAGAGAGAAACAGAAAAGGAGAGAATAAAAAGCGAAAAAGATGAGGAGAAAAGAGGGGATTCGAAAATTAATAGAGAGGAGGAGAGAAGATAAAAGAATAAAAACAAATAGAAGAGAAAAGAAGAGAATAGAAGAAAAAAGATGAAGAGAAGGGGAAAGAAGGGGAGAAACTGAGAGAAGAGAAGAGAAGGGAGCAGAGAAAAGAGATTAAAAGAGAAAACAAGTGAATGAGAAAAGAAGAGAAGAAAAGAGAAGTGGAGAAGAAAAAGGAAAGAAGAGAAGACAAAAGTATAGGAGAGGAAATGAGGGGAGTAAAGGAGAGAAGAGAAATGAAGATAAGATGAGAGTATAAAAGTAGAGGAGAAGAAAAGAGAGAAGAAATTAAATGAGATCAGGAGAGGAGAAGAGAAGAGAAGAGAAGAGAAGAGAAGAGAAGAAGCAGAGAGCAGAGAAAAGAGAAAACAAGAGAAAGGGAAAGGAAGAGAAGAAAAGAGGAGAAAAGAGGAAAGAAGAGAAGAGAAGACAACAAATGTATAGGAGAGGAGATAAGGGGAGTAAAGGAGAGAAGAGAAAGGAAGATAAGATGAGAGTATAAAAGTAGAGAAGAAGAAAAGAGAGAAGAGATTAAATGAGATCAGGAGGAGAGGAGAAGATCTTGTTAACAGCAGCTCTGTGCTCAGTGCTGAGTGAGTTAAGGTTGGAGCTGCTACACTGTGCAGTATCAGCTATGCTAATCTGTAACTGCACACCTGTATAAGCTAGCTGTTTCTAATAAAGTGGCCAGTGAGTGGACATACAGTGAGTGGACATACAGTGAGTGGACATACAGTGAGTGGACATACAGTGCTGGATGGTGTGTGTGTCAGCTGAGGAGCCAGACAGACCGGGTCGAACAGCAGGGCATAACCCACTCATGGTAGTCATGTGAACAACTGCGGTGCTCAGTGCATTCGTTAACACGAATACCACGTGTCTAATGAGCACTCCCTTGTACAGCCTAGGGACGGACTAGAGCGCACAAGGTCAAAGGTCAAGCCTCCACACCAAACAGGACTTCTGTTACTCATGCGCGAACTTCATATTCATCTCCATCATACAGCAAAACTGGTCAGCCAAATCCATAAGCAGGGTTGGTAATGCATGGGGGTGGGCAGTAATCCAGTGTAATTAGGTGGACGGGGTGAGGGGGGTGGCCGTGGGGAGATGGGGGGCCGTGGTGAGATGGGCACAGTCGGTTAAAATGGATTTGTGATACATGTGGAGAAGCTGCCGGCGGTTTTAGCGACGGCTCCCGCTTTAACTGCCAATTATGAGGTTAATTCCTGATTATGCTTCCGTATGGGCAGGAAATCTGCATAAACTGGTTACCAGTATCATGCTTGGGCATTGACCGCTCGCATTTCGGAGAGCTGGGAGCTATGGCTCAGCATGAATAAACGGCCATATTACTGAATATTAATTAATTGAGTCAATTATTAGTAGCGTTTTTTTATTAGAGGGTGACATTCTGGAGAGTCCAATGAAGAGCTCATTATATCAGGCTGGCCACCAATGCTGTGACAATGTGTATTTAAACGTAACCATAACAACAATAACAACGGCAACAAGAAGTAAACTGAGAATTTAAATTTCAGAAAGGCTTAATAATTATCTGCCAACATAATTCAGAACCCCCTCAGGTACCCTCCTCTTTCCAAACATCCAATACACTGGACGTTAATTCCTGGGTGATGCAGCTCGGTAGAAGTAGGCAAGTCACCATCCACACCTCAGTGTGTGCTAATGTAAACTGCTAAGATTAAAAACAAAAGAGTTTCTAATTAAAAGCTCTAATTAAAAACACAAACAAGTCTGGAAAAATATGGATAGATAGGAAAAAAGGGAAGTGGAAGGGAGACTTCTCATAATCCGTAGCAAACATCATACATCATCTCTAAAGCATGGTGGAGGTAGTTTCAGGATGTTGCATGGCATTTATGGCTTCTATTACACAGTAAGTGTAATGCGTTAGTGTGCTGTAAGTAGTGTGTCGGTGTACAGTAACTCAGTAAGTGTAATGCGTTAGTGTGCTGTAAGTAGTGTGTTGGTGTACAGTAACTCAGTAAGTGTAATGCGTTAGTGTACTGTAAGTAGCGTGTCAGTGTACGGTAACTCAGTAAGTGTAATGTGTTAGTGTGCTGTAAGTAGCGTGTCGGTGTACGGTAACTCAGTAAGTGTAATGCGTTAGTGTGCTGTAAGTAGTGTGTTGGTGTACAGTAACTCAGTAAGTGTAATGCGTTAGTGTACTGTAAGTAGCGTGTCAGTGTACGGTAACTCAGTAAGTGTAATGTGTTAGTGTGCTGTAAGTAGCGTGTCGGTGTACGGTAACTCAGTAAGTGTAATGTGTTAGTGTGCTGTAAGTAGTGTGTTGGTGTACAGTAACTCAGTAAGTGTAATGCGTTAGTGTGCTGTAAGTAGCGTCAGTGTACGGTAACTCAGTAAGTGTAATGTGTTAGTGTGCTGTAAGTAGTTTGTCAGTGTACAGTAACTCAGTAAGTGTAATGTGTTAGTGTGCTGTAAGTAGTGTGTCGGTGTACAGTAACTCAGTAAGTGTAATGTGTTAGTGTGCTGTAAGTAGCGTGTCGGTGTACAGTAACTCAGTAAGTGTAATGTGTTAGTGTGCTGTAAGTAGTGTGTCGGTGTACAGTAACTCAGTAAGTGTAATGTGTTAGTGTGCTGTAAGTAGCGTGTCAGTGTTCAGTAACTCAGTAAGTGTAATGTGTTAGTGTGCTGTAAGTAGGGTGTTGGTGTACACTAACTCAGTAAGTGTAATGTGTTAATGTGCTGTAAGTAGTGTGTTGGTGTACACTAACTCAGTAAGTGTAATGTGTTAGTGTGCTGTAAGTAGTGTGTTGGTGTACAGTAACTCAGTAAGTGTAATGTGTTAGTGTGCTGTAAGTAGTGTGTTTGTGTACAGTAACTCAGTAAGTGTAATGTGTTAGTGTGCTGTAAGTAGTGTGTTGGTGTACAGTAACTCAGTAAGTGTAATGTGTTAGTGTGCTGTAGTAGTGTGTCGGTGTACAGTAAACTCAGTAAGTGTAAATGTGTTAGTGTGCTGTAAGTAGCGTGTCAGTGTTCAGTAACTCAGTAAGTGTAATGCGTTTAGTGTGCTGTAAGTAGTGTGCGTCGGTGTGCTACAGTAACTCAGTAAGTGTAATGTGTTAGTGTGCTGTAAAGTAGCGTGTCGGTGTACAAGTAACTCAGTAAGTGTAATGTGTTCAGTGTCCTGTAAGTAGCGTGTCGGTGTACAGTAACCTCAGTAAGTGTATTATGTGTGTTAGTGTGCTGTAGTAGCGTGTCGGTGTACAGTCACTCCCCAGTAAGTGTAAATGTGTTAGTGTGCTGTAAGTAGCGTGTCGGTGTACAGTAACTCAGTAAGTGTAATGTGTTAGTGTGCTGTAAGTAGTGTCGGTGTACAGTAACTCAGTAAGTGTAATGTGTTAGTGTGCTGTAAGTAGTGTCGGTGTACAGTAACTCAGTAAGTGTAATGTGTTAGTGTGCTGTAAGTAGCGTGTCGGTGTACAGTAACTCAGTAAGTGTAATGTGTTAGTGTGCTGTAAGTAGCGTGTCGGTGTACAGTAACTCAGTAAGTGTAATGTGTTAGTGTGCTGTAAGTAGTGTCGGTGTACAGTAACTCAGTAAGTGTAATGTGTTAGTGTACTGTAACTAGTGTGCTGGTGTACAGTAACTCAGTAAGTGTAATGTGTTAGTGTGCTGTAAGTAGTGTGCTGGTGTACAGTAACTCAGTAAGTGTAACGTGTTAGTGTGCTGTAAGTAGCGTGTCGGTGTACAGTAACTCAGTAAGTGTAATGTGTTAGTGTGCTGTAAGTAGTGTCGGTGTACAGTAACTCAGTAAGTGTAATGTGTTAGTGTACTGTAACTAGTGTGCTGGTGTACAGTAACTCAGTAAGTGTAATGTGTTAGTGTGCTGTAAGTAGTGTCGGTGTACAGTAACTCAGTAAGTGTAATGTGTTAGTGTACTGTAAGTAGTGTGTTGGTGTACGGTAACTCAGTAAGTGTAATGTGTTAGTGTGCTGTAAGTAGTGTGTTGGTGTACAGTAACTCAGTAATTGTAATGTGTTAGTGTGCTGTAAGTAGTGTGCTGGTGTACAGTAACTCAGTAAGTGTAATGTGTTAGTGTGCTGTAAGTAGTGTGCTGGTGTACAGTAACTCAGTAAGTGTAATGTGTTAGTGTACTGTAAGTAGCGTGTCAGTGTACAGTAACTCAGTAAGTGTAATGTGTTAGTGTACTGTAAGTACCGTGTTGGTGTA
>JAMWET010002220.1:102500-127500 GCA_024036415.1 Prochilodus magdalenae | reverse complement strand
GTGTTTCCGGTGGATGGCAATACATTGGCTCAGGTTATGTTGTTAAAACACAATGCATCTTAAAACCATTTATTTCGAAGTAGCTTTGAAATCCAGCTCCATTTTCTACAGCGAAGCTGCACTGACCAACTTGATCATCATCTTGGACGTTGTGTTTGGCATCCCTGGCATTTTGGGGGCATATGGAGCCGCTTTGCAAAATGAATGTGTGTTTTGGGATTGAAATCAAAACCTGAGCTCCAGTGAAAGCAATTCAGGTGCAACAGCAAAAGCTGCTTTAGCACCACTGCATTTGAAAACTCAAGCTGAGCAAACGCCGTCCGTCCATCCATCCATCCATCCATCCGTCCATCCATACTCCACCCAGGAATGTTTTCTCTAGCAGCAACCTTTTGGAACATTGGCAAAAATGTTTCATTCAATCTATTAAGAAACTGCAGTATCAACCTTGATGCGAGCGGAGCTAAAAGATAAAAGCTGGTTTTATTTAGAACATAAAGAATCAAAGCGACAACCGATCAGAGCAAACATACCAGACGAGAAGAGATCAACGCCAAAAACCAGTCAGGTCATAGGTCAAAACCAGTAGATCATCAATGTGTACTGTGTACATATCATTTCAGGTCATGTGCACTTTATCTGGAGGGTCAAAATTCATATCTGTAGATGTTCAGCTGAGAAGCCACTAAACCTGCAACAGGCCATCTCAACAACTTGTTATAGACACAGTGCTGACCTAATCCAGTTCCTGGAGTTTAACTAGGTTAGGCTTTGGTTAGAGTTAACATTAAGGTTAGGATTAGGGTTAACCAGGTTTAGAGTTTGATTTGGGATTGGGTTGATGTAAGGGTCCAGGTTAGAATTAGGATGGGCTTAAGGTTAGGGGTAGGATGAAGATTTGGGCCAGGGTTAGGTTTGAGGATAAGGCTGGGGTTAGAATTAGGGCCAGGTTTAGGATTGGGTAATGGTTAGTGTTAGGACCCAGATTAGGATTGGGGTTAGGGTCAATATTAAGGCCAGGTTAGGGTTAGGTTTACGCTGATGTATGGGTTAGGATTAGGGGCAGGTTTAGAGTTAGATTTGGAACTGGGTTGAGGTCATGGTCAAGGTTAGAATTGGGATTGAGTTATGGTTAGGATTAGGATTCAGGCCAGGGTTAGGGTTGAGGTTAAAGCTGGGGTTAGAATTAGGGCCAGGTTTAGGATTGGGTAAAGGTTAGTTTTAGGAACCAGATTAGGATTAGGGTTTAAATTAGTATTAAGGCATTGGTTAGGGGTAGGTTTACGCTGAGGTAGGGGTTAGAATTAGTGCCAGGTTTAGAGTTAGATTTGGGATTGGGTTGAGTTTAGGGTTCAGGTTAGAATTAGGATGGAGTCATGGTTAGGGGTAGGATTAGGATTTGGGCCAGGGTTAGGGTTGAGGTTAAGGCTGGGGTTAGAATTAGGGCCAGGTTTAGGGTTGGGTAAAGTCTAGTTTTAGGATCCAGATTAGGATTAGGTGTGGGGTTAACGTTAGTATTAAGGCCAGGTTAGGGTTAGGTTAGGATTAGGTTCGGGATTAAAGTTAGGTTTATGCTGAGGTAGGAGTTAGGATTAGGGCCAGGTTTAGAGTTAGATTTGGGATTGGGTTGAAGTTAGGGTCCAGGTTAGAATTGGGATGGAGTTAAGGTTAGGGGGTGAGATTAGGATTCAGCCCAGGGTTAGGGTGGAGGTTTAGGACTGGATAAAGGTAAATTTTAGGACCCAGATTAGGATTAGGATTGGGGTTAAAGTTAGTATTAAGGCCAGGTTAGGGTTAGGTTCACATTGAGTTAGGGGTTAGGATTAGGGCACATTCACTGGTATCAAATGCCGAGGTTGTTGGTTAGAGAAGGGCTGGCGAAGACAGCCATCTTAGCTAAGGCTAGCTGACCTTATATTGGCAGCACATGCAAAATCGGCTAACCACCAAAACACAAAGAGGCAAGTTCATAGCAAGAAGCACCTGATAGCCTTAATTAAGGATGACTGCATATGGCCAGTTTGGCTTTTAGCAAGTGGTGTAACTGTAGCTAAACTAGAGTCACAAAGTATAGAAGGCAACGGTAACCAGCACACATGAGACTGGATTAGACTCTATTTTGGAGACTCTGGAAACCACGAACATAAAAGCATACCAATAAAGTTCACGAGTAAACAGTGAAACCTTTAAAAGGCTTTTAACCTCTATCCAATAACCACATAACACCAACAACAGCTCCGCCTGTAGGCCTCAGGAAAGGCAGTTCAATCTCAGAAACAAGGAACAATCTCACCGGTACTGTGAACGGGTGGATCCTTGATGAACACGAATTCTCAGGAGACATGCAGGGCTCTGGTTATGAGATGTTCTGGTTAAAAGGCCAAGCTCTCGGCCTGAGAGTTCCATCCAAAGTCTGGCTGAAAGTCCAGGTGAGTAAAGTGAAGATCAGTCCTTGCACCAACAGCAGGCCTTACAGGGGCCAAAAAATCTCACCACCACCATGAGAAACCATAGCTTCCTGGTAAGGCAGAGAGACAAGCTGAAGAAAACCGTGCATGTATTGTCCAAACAATTCTCACCTACTTCCTGTTTCACTTCACCTTTATTTCCTGTTCCAACCACTAGGAGTCAGTAGGGCTTATAGCTCCCCTAGTGGCCTGAAGGGGAATTTAAGTTGTAAGATTAGCATACCTAGCTCAACATAGCAAAACATTACTACAACAAAAACCTACTTTAATTTAAAAGTGAGTCAATAAGACCAGACTTTTCACCAAGCAATATTGGGCCATTAATGTTGGAATTTTCATAATGCTGTTTTTCACAATAATAATAATAATAATAATAATAATAATAATAATAATAATAATAATAATAATAATAATAATTATGATGCACAAAAGTAAAAAAAAGAAAACGAAAAAAGAAACGTATATATTAAAATGTCATTAAGATATCTGCACCCAGAAGGAGGTGTGGGAGTGTAGGTGTGTTGGGAAGGAAGATAAAGGTGACCAGGATCAATAACTGATGATAAGTTTAGACTGATATGATCAATATTTATTGAGCTACACATACAGAAGTCTGTCTCTCAGTATGGCGTCGGGCCGCCGTGTTTGCTAACCCAACACGCCAGATGTCTCGGTATGGAGCTGTAGAGGTTCCTAATGGTGTCCTGTGATAATCCATCCCATGCAGCTTGAACATCCTCACACAGTTCCTGCAGATGGTGCGGTAGGGGTGGAGGAGGAGGGACACCAGGTCTTCTGGACGTGTGACGGCAAACCGTTCATCTTGGTGCTGACCACGGTGCCTCCACACACGGATTTGTTGGGCGTCTCCACCAAGACTAAAGCGGGACTCGTCACTGAAGATGACCCGCTGCCATTCTGAGTCACTCCGTGACAGTCTGGTACGACACCACTGCAGTCTTTGGTGACGGTGATGTGGTGTTAAGGACAGTCCTGCGAGGCTGCTAATTGACCTGTCCGAGAGAAAGAAGGGTGATCCTCTGTGTGCATGTAGTCCACCTTCTCAGTGGTGGTCCTTTAGGGTCTTAACCATAGTGTTAAACCGGGATATCAGATTATGTATCATAACAACAAAACGATTATGGTATTCTTCTCCAGTCATCTGGCAATGTTTGCTTCTCTACACTTGCCGGCTTTAGTTTGTTGGCAAACCAAGTGAAGCTTTGCTTAACAGCGGTACACGTGGTCATCCCAGTTATCTCTCTGGACTCTGCCGTCCATAAGTACGTCATGATATGATTACACACACACACACCTCTACATAAACACTCTAAATAGACCTTCTCTGAGGAGACGTGCTTTGTTCCCGAGCCCATATGTTCATCCGCTGCCAAAACATCACCAAACTAATGGATTAGCTCCGTGGAGTCCCCGGAGTCTCAGGTACTCTCCTTCAAGTTTGCTTATTAAGCTTCAGCAGCTGCGGAGAACGGGAGCATGCCGGAGATGAAGAAACAAAATGGCACAGTTTTCCACGTCATTTGGCTACTGAGTTTTCTGGAGTATGCTCACGCCGTCCTGCGAGGCTCCTAATCGCCCTGTCCGAGAGAAAGAAGGGTGATCCTCTCGCAAGGCTTCTACCATCTGTATGCAAATGTCTTCCATTAAGCAGGATAAATAAATAAATTACCCAGAAGCCGCCTGTGCCACGTGTGAACAACACCTGCTCGTTCTGCGCGCCAATCTGCTGCGATTCCTCATTCCAAATAAATAAGAGGCAGGTGAGTACAGGTGATCTGTTTTCTTCCTCGCTGTGGCGGCGGAAACATCAGCCCAGCCCAGTGGAGACAAAGCAGCTGCTAGCAGAAGGCTCAGGCAGAAGGCGTGGACACAGGAGGGGTAATGAAAGCATTCAAGCAGGGACTTCATAAAAACTTCCATATATATATATGTATATACACAGTCGAGTCACATTATTATGACCACCAGCTATTATCCAGGGAACCAGTGTGCAGCACGGACAGCAGCTAGACAGGCTGAGAGTGACTCAGTAAGGTCCTGGGAGGTTGTCTCAGGTATCTGGAGCCATACTGACTGCAGTGCATCCACCAACTGCTGAAGGGGCCCCACCAGGGGTGGACCACTGTGGTCCCACAGATGCTCAGTTGGGTTCGAGTCTGGGAAATTAGGCGGCCGAGGTAGCACTTGAAAGTCTTGGTCATGCTCTTGTTGGATAATCCCATCCGCCCCAGTGACACACTCACACCACCACCATACATACTAACACACCACCACCACGTCAGTGTCACTGCAGTGCTAAGAATGATCCACCACCCACATACTACCTGCTCTGTGGTGGTCCTGTGGGGGTCCTGACCATTGAAGAACAGGGTAATACAGTATACAGAGAAACAGATGGACTACAGTCTGGACCTGTACACCTACAGAGTGTCCTGTATGGTCAGTGAAGCTGATAACATGGACTCGGAGAGACAGTGGTCCATATATGATGAATATCTGTTTCTCTTTAAGCCTGGCCAACCATTCGGCAGCACGTCAAAGACTGACCACTGAGACAGCACAAGGACCAGGAGAGGATGTACCTGCTGGCAGAGCACCTGCACTAGTGGAAGCTTTAGCCACAGTCTCTCAGTAATGCTTCAAGCTGACAGCAGAGCTGAGTACACTCAGCAGGTGTGTGTAGCATTCAACAGGCAGTGCAAAGACATTTGGACTTTTCCGGGACACACTACTGCAGCCTTCGAGTACTCACAGCCAAGCCAATAAGCCAATAGCACCGCCCTTGGAGGTGGGGTGAAGCACCCAGTGCCTCCAATCCAGCGCTTCAGGGGATAAGGACATAATCACTGATTGGCTGAGAGCATACACCCTGTGATATGTGTCTCTGCAGGGACAGTGACCTGGAAAGAGGCTGCAGGAGGCATATGGTGTGTCCGTTGTGCGCCCCAGGGACTCTGCTCAGACTCAGCCCATGTTGGGTAGAGTCACTGGGATTTTGTGGCCTTTGGGTAGCGAGTACAGGCTCATAATAAGGACCAGACTCACAGGACGAGAGACTAGGATCATGTGTACAGGGCTTGTGGATGCTATAGGATGCTTTGTGCGGGGTTGTGGTTAGTGCGTTGTGCCCACTTCACAGCTGTTTCAGCGAAATCAAACCACGTCTGTCATGGATGTAGTCATACATGGTACAACTAGCAGTGAACTGTTTTGATTGGAGCAGTTACGAGGGCAAACAACCTCACCAGCGCCATCTAGTGCTGGGTGTCCAAAGAAAAACAGGTATCTCCAAAATGGCAACTTTACAGGAGAGGCCAAAAACCTCATTTAATTTGAATGGAAGTCAATGGAACCAGACGTCTTTCCAAGCAGTTTTGAGCCATTTCTGTCGGTCCAGTCTTCATGAAATTTCCTCACAGTGTAAACAGCAGCTCCTGTGATCAAAGTAAAAATCAACAAAAACGGAGATACCTGTTTTTCTTGGGACAGTGATGATATGTGTCCTGCTAAGAGAGTTCCTGTAGCTCCTGCAGGAGTGCAGACATCTGGAGTTCACCAGATTTGGGTTTTCATTTCTCATTTTGTACCCGAAAGAGATACAGTTGTACATGCTAATGAATACGCTGTGCAGACAGAATAGACAATATGCCAGAGCTGTAAAATATTTTTTTCCACTCAGGGAATTAAGCAAGGCTACATGTGGCTAAAATAAACATGAGATTCTGCTCGGAGCATCCGTGAAAAAAAGACACGCTCGCCTTCATTTTGTGTCCATAAATACAGTAGCGCCGCTGAGTTCCTGCTCTCTGCAATCTAAATGTCAACATCTTCAAAACAGATTTCTTGCCTCGAGACTTTTCCCATCTCACCTTAGGTCAGGGTCTGAATAAAGAGATCACTCAGAATTGATGCTGGGAGGGCAACGGATCCTTCTAAACCTTGCCTGGTTAGAAAGGGCTAGCAGTCTCATTCCTTATACACACTCATCATCGAAAACATAGCTGCACTCAGAAGGAGGTGTGGGAGTGCGGTGCTGATGGGAAGGGAGATAAAGGTGAACAGGATCAATAACTGGTGATAAGTTTAGACTGATATGATCAATATTTATTGAGCTACACATACAGAAGTCTGTCTCTCAGTATGGCGTTGGGTCGCCGTGTTTGCTAACCCAACACGCCAGACGTCTCGGTATGGAGCTGTAGAGGTTCCTAATGGAGTCCTGTGATAATCCATCCCATGCAGCTTGAACATCCTCACACAGTTCCTGCAGATGGTGCGGTAGGGGTGGAGGTGGAGGGACACCAGGTCTTCTGGACGTGTGACAACAAACCGTTCATCTCGGTGCTGACCACGGTGCCTCCACACACGGATTCGTTGGGCGTCTCCGCCAAGACTAAAGCGGGACTCGTCACTGAAGATGACCCGCTGCCGTTCTGAGTCACTCCATGACAGTCTGGTACGACACCACTGCAGTCTTTGGTGACGGTGACGTGGTGTTAAGGACAGTCGTGGTAACGGTCTGTGTGCATGTAGTCCTGCGTGGTGCAGCCGTCTGCCACTGCTGCACTAACAGGATGACCCATGGAGGACACCACTGCTCGCTGGATGTCGGTAATGGTGGCTGTTGGGTCAGTCAGGTACAGCGATAAGACCATGTGTGGCAGAATGTGGAACCTGAATCATTAGCATGTCTCACAATGAGAAACCTACCCACCATGTTTCATTCCGGCCGGTGGATTCCTTCCGGGTGCAGATGTTTGTGCAGCTGTTCTTCTGACGGTGCCTGTACTCGCTTTATAAAGCTGATCATTTTAGCAAGCCTTATTTGAGGCTTAGAGTAAGACCTAGGAAAGGCTCTGTGCATAATATGGCAACTGTTTCTTCTGATTCCTACTCTAAATTCTAACGCAGTAGATCCCCAAACATGCACTCAATAATCACTCAATAATACATGCGGACCTGAATGTACCATGAGGTGGAAGGGGCCTACAAAGCATGAAGATTTTTTTAATACAAGCATTTAAAATGCATTACACTTCTAAATACAGTCCTGGTGACACCTTCCATGCCTGATGGAACTGCTTATTCATCAGCAGTGGACCCATCGCTGTCTCTTCAGCTGGCTTGGAAATAGTGCTAAGCTAATGACAGTGAGTACAAGCAATTAGGGCCAAAGCTGGTTCACCATCTGAGGTGCTTATCCTTCGAGGATAATCGCTAAAGCCAATCATAACACTCATTGGGAGGAAGGTAAGTAAGACCCTGGAGAGGCAGCCAGTACACTCACAACTAGTTCAACTGGCTACTCATGGGAGGTGACTGGAGCACCCCGTGGAAACCCATTCCGACTTGGGGAGAACATTCAAACTCCACCCAGAAAGAACCCTGGACGTCTGACTGGGGAATCAAAACCAGATTCTTCTTGCTGAGAGGCGAAACCGCTACTCACTGCACCACCATGCCGCCCAAAGATCCCAAGGATACATGTGGTTCAGGCTGTTTCTACTCACTGTCCGCTCTATTAGACACTCCTACATCCACCTTGTAGATGTACAGTCACGACGATAGCTCATCTTCTGCTGCACAGTGTGCACAGCGTCACCCTTTAGTCCTCCATCAGTGGATGCTGCCCTCAGAACGCTGTCATCAGAACACTACCCTCAGAACGCTGCCCTCAGAATGCTGCCCTCTGAACACCGCGTTCAGGTTTCTGCCCTCAGAACACTGCCCTCAGGTTGCTGCCCTCAGAATGCTGCCCTCAGAATGCTATCCTCAGAAAGTTGCCCTCAGAACACCACCCTTAGAACGCTGCCATCAGAACGCTGCCCTCAGAACGCTGCCATCAGAACGCTGCCCTCAGAACGCTGCCCTCAGGTCGCTGTCCTCAGAATGCTGCCCTCAGAACGCTGCCATCAGAACGCTGCCCTCAGAACACTGCCATCAGAACGCTGCCCTCAGAACGCTGCCCTCAGGTCGCTGTCCTCAGAATGCTGCCCTCAGAACGCTGCCATCAGAACGCTGCCCTCAGAACACTGCCCTCAGAACGCTGCCCTCAGAACGCTGCCCTCAGAACACTGCCCTCAGAACGCTGCCCTCAGAACGCTGCCCTCAGAACACTGCCCTCAGAACGCTGCCCTCAGAACACTGCCCTCAGAACGCTGCCCTCAGAATGCTGCCCTCAGAACACCGCCCTCAGAACGCTGCCCTCAGAACGCTGCCCTCAGAACACTGCCCTCAGAATGCTGCCCTCAGAACACTGCCCTCAGAACGCTGCCCTCAGAATGCTGCCCTCAGAACACCGCCCTCAGAATGCTGCCCTCAGAACACTGCCCTCGGAACGCTGCCCTCAGAACGCTGCCCTCAGAACGCTATCCTCAGAACACCGCCCTCAGAACGCTGCCCTCAGAACACTGCCCTCAGAACACTGACCTCAGAACGCTGCCCTCAGAACGCTGCCCTCAGAACGCTGCCCTCAGAACGCTGCCCTCAGAACGCTGCCCTCAGATTGCTGCCCTCAGAACGCTGCCCTCGGAACGTTGCCCTCAGAATGCTGTCCTCAGAACACAGCCCGCAGAACACTGCCCTCAGAACGCTGCCCTCAGAATGCTATCCTCAGAACGCTGCCCTCAGAACGCTGCCCTCAGAACGCTGACCTCAGAACACCACCCTCTGAACGCTGACCTCAAAACGCTGCCCTCAGAACGCTGCCCTCAGAACGCTATCCTCAGAACACCGCCCTCAGAACGCTGCCCTTAAAACACTGACATCAGAACGCTGCCCTCAGAACGCTGCCCTCAGAATGCTGCCCTCAGAACGCTGACCTCAGAACGCTATCGTCATAACGCTGTCCTCAGAACGCTGACCTTAGAATGCTGCCCTCAGAACGCTGCCCTCAGAACACTGCCCTTCAAACACTGCCCCCAAATACTGCCCTCAGAACACTGACCTCAGAACACCGCCCTCAGAACACTGCCCTTAAAACACTGCCCTCAGAACGCTGCCCTCAGAACGCTGCCCTCAGAACACTGCCCTCAGAGCACTGACCTCAGAACACCGCCCTCAGAACACTGCCCTCAGAGCACTGACCTCAGAACACCGCCCTCAGAACACTGCCCTCAGGACGCTGCCCTCAGGACGCCGGCCACAGGACAATGTCGGCTGGATAGTTTGGGTTGGTGGACAATCTCCAGTCCAGCAGTCCACCACCATGTCAGTGTCACTGCTGTGCTGAGAATGATCCCCCACCCACATCATACCTGCTCTGTGGTGGTCCTTTGGGGGGTCCTGACCACTGAAGAACAGGGTAATACAGTATACAGAGAAACAGATGGACTACAGTCTGGACCTGTAGAACTAAGAGGGGTGCTGCTATACGGTCAGTGGAGCCGCTAGGTGTAGATACAAGCTGGGTGCGTCTAATAAAGTGCTCAGTGAGTGCTGTATTGACGTGATGTGTTTTATTCATGTGGAACACATTTAGATCAAGCCTTCGACACAGGCGAGCTATTCCGGTCTAACCGTTCGACTGTTCACTAAAACTTTATTTCAATTTCAGCGCTGCGGAGGCAGCCCTACATCTCGGAACACTCGATATCTGTCTAACGGGCTCCAATCTCAAAGGTAAACACGGAATTTTCCGCAGTCTTGTTTTCACTTTAAGGGAAAGTGCTCCGAGTCGCTGGCGGGTTGCGAGGGGGGCTTTTTTCGTCTGCGCACTCCTGCAGGTTTTTGCGGCTATGAAAGCAGCCGCCGTATAGGAAGGAGCTGTTGATGAAACACGACTGGCTTTATTGAGTGCTAGGCTAAAGACTCGGAGGTAATACCGCTGCACCGGAATGATGAAAAATTCATGCTGCTAAGTTGGGCTAGGTGAAAGCGTCGCTCCCCGGGATTTCATTTTGTTCTGTTTAATTTCCTTATTGGCAGCCCGATTCCGCCGCCCTGTCTTATTCCGCTGCCGAAAGCGAGGGCCTAAGCAGCTCTAATGAGCAAGTGTGTGTGTGATAGACGGTGGGCTAGACTACGCTATGCACGCATGCGCTCCAACTCGTGTCCACGGCATTCCTTATCTGTCTGATAACATTCCGATGAAAGCCTGTGTCCGATCTCGTCTCCTGTGTCTACATCTCGGGCTAGTTGCGTGCAGGCTTATGTGTATATGTGTGGTGAAACCCGGTTCAGGCCGATGGGAGTGTGTGTGTGGGCATGTGCGGAGGAAGGTGGGATGTGTGCCGAATCCCAAGAGGCTGACCTGTCAGTCATAAGAGAGTTAGAGAGCTTGTTGGCCTGTGATAAGTGCATTTATGGAAAAGGCCTGCTTGCCTTTATCTGCTCATTGCAGCTTTAGATCAGGAATAAAGAGACCGAGCTGGTGGGGAGAGGGGGGACGAGGGGGTGGGGTGTTGGGGTGAGTGTGTTGGGAGGTGGGTTTAAGATAAGAGATTTCTTTACCTCACCTGTCTCCTCACATGAGCCGGGCACCAACAGAAGCACCTCCTGAGACCCAGCCCACTCCATCACTCGAGATGAGGGCTGTACAGATGACCACCACGGGCCTCCAGATCTAACGCCGCTGCCAGACACTCCGGCGGGAGCGCGGCCCTGCTGGAAGCCCTGGGAGTAGTCTGTCTTCGGAGTGGGCGGTGGACCACAGCGCAGACCCCTCACTGACCGATAAAGGACGATGGTTCTCCAGGGCTTCCATTCTACCAATGCTCATAATGGAAAACCCTATCTGGTGGAGCTCGTTTCAGCATCCACCCAACTCCGTCTACCCAGCTTAATCTACCCAACCTCATACCCAGCTCCATCCACCCAACTCCATTTACCCAACTTCATCTACCAAGCTAACTCCGCCCAACTTCATCTACCCAGCTTAATCTACCCGACCTCCTCTACCCAGCTCAATCTACCCAACTTCATCTACTCAGCTCCATCCACCCACCTCCATTTGCCCAACTTCATCTACCAAGCTCCCTCCACCCAACTTCATCTACCCAGCTTAATCTACCCAACCTCATTTACCAGCTCAATCTACCCAACCTCCTCTACCCAGCTCCATCCACCCAACTCCATTTACCCAACTTCATCTACCAAGCTCCCTCCGCCCAACTTCATCTACCCAGCTTAATCTACCCAACCTCATCTACCAGCTCAATCTACCCAACCTCCTCTACCCAGCTCCATCCACCCACCTCCATTTACCCAACTTCATCTACCAAGCTCCCTCCACCCAACTTCATCTACCAATCTTAATCTACCCAACCTCATCTACCAGCTCAATCTACCCAACTTCATCTACCAAGCTCCCTCCACCCAACCTCATTTACCAAGCTTAATCTACCCAACCTCATTTACCGAACTCCATCCACCCAACTCAATCTATCCAGCTTTTTCCACCCAACTCCATCTACTCAGCTCCATCTACCCAACTCCATCTACCCATCTTCATCCACCTAGCTCCATCTACACAACTCCTAATGGTGTCCTGTGATAATCCGTCCCATGCAGCTTGAACATCCTCACACAGTTCCTGCAGATGGTGCGGTAGGGGTGGAGGTGGAGGGACACCAGGTCTTCTGGACGTGTGACAACAAACCGTTCCTCTCGGTGCTGACCACGGTGCCTCCACACACGGATTCGTTGGGCGTCTCCACCAAGACTAAAGCGGGACTCGTCACTGAAGATGACCCGCTGCCATTCTGAGTCACTCCATGACAGTCCGGTACGACACCACTGCAGTCTTTGGTGACGGTGACGTGGTGTTAAGGACAGTCGTGGTAACGGTCTGTGTGCATGTAGTCCTGAGTCAGTCATCTGACAATGGTGCTGCACTAACAGGATGACTTACGGAGGACACCACTGCTCGCTGGATGTCTGTAATGATGACTGTAGAGTCATACGTGTATGTCCCATGCACGGCAGAGCGTGAACCGGAAATCATTAGCATGTCTCACAGTGTCAAACCTACCCACCAAGTTTCATTCCGGTCGGCTGACTCCTTCTGGCTGCAGCTACTCTTTGGATGATCAGTGTATGTTAACCGAGTTCCTCAGCTTACATGTGTTTCTGTCTTGGTATGTGTATTAATATTCTATATGCTCACATATATGCACATGCTCCGGCGGGTATAGACTCTACCACACGCATCTCCTTCACCCCTCTTCCTGTCTGTCTGTCCTTCTTCCTGTCTGTTTGTAGACTGAGTTACGATGTTTACCTCCCCATCACCCACAGGGGTTCATTACTCTCTCCCTCTATCTCCTTATCTGTGCCTCGTCCCATCCAAATCTCTGTTTCCCCGCACCTCCCTCTCTCTCGGCCTCGTTTCGGCACACGAGGCTCCAGCATTGAGGAACTGATGGAATTCTGTGCATTGTGCCCGCGGCCGCATGCCTGTGAAAACCGCATGCAGGATGGCGCTATCAGCCGCCAGCTACTGTAGCCGGGACAGAGAACCGGCGAGGAATCGCTATCTGGCCAGCCGAAGCTCAGCACAGATAGAAATGCCCAGCTCGCTCCCCTCTTTTTCAGAACGCCATGCTGTTATACGGTTTGGGGAGTGGAAGGAGGGGAGACGGCATGAGCTGAAAGTATGCTGGCGTACATCCCTTCACGGCGGAACAGCCTTCTTTTCCTCCCTTTTTTCTGTTTCATGTTCTCTGACTGGGGAAATGTAATTTATGGGCATGACGGTGTGTGTGTGAGGGACTTACAAACACACACACACACACACACAGAGGAAGACACGGGTACACACACCGACACAGACAGAAGCATACAAAAGCACTGGCAGCAGTCCACACTCGTATACACCGGCACAGCCGCGCACGAACGCAGCCGTCGCAAATTTGCCGTTAATTCTCTCCGCCAGCGATTAAGCACCAGGTAATTTTCCGGCCCTTTTTCTGTGTTCCTTCTCTCCCTCTCTCTCTCGCTCCCTCCCTCTCTTTAACCTGGCCTCCCATCTTTAAAGAATCCTATTCATTGATTTTTCCCATCTCCCCAGCTTTGACCCTGATGCTTAAATATTCATCAGCCATCTACAATTTTGGGAGTTTGACCTATTGTAATAACGGCCGCCACTGTAATCCATGGCCTCCATCGCTGTGCTCCTCTGTGTGTCCGGAATAGGGCTGTGCCATGGAGCATCCAGCCTCCGTCAGGCCCATGCTCTTTGATCCCTGCTTCAGTTAAGAAGATCCCGGATTCACTTGGTCCCTGGAATCACACCAGCTTCTTAATATCACCGGGGCTAATTCCATTTTTATGAACATCTCTTTGGCCAGACCAGATGTGTCACTGTTTGGGATTAAGGCTTGGTTTTCCGGGTTGTCAGGAGATGGCCCTTCCTCAAATGCCTTTCAGAAAAACGTAGGATATTTCAGCTCGTCCAGTTTTGGATGGGACTCCGTAAACAGATGCCATGTTGAGTGTTGGGAGCTTTACCATTAATGTTTCAGCCAGTGGCCAGCCTTCTTGTCTCTGTCTGAAGGTCTCTGGTGTAGAACAGTGAAGGTTAAGGTTTGGGTTGCCAGGTACCATGACACATGTCCCTCACAGAAACTTAGGAATGTCTATTTGATTGGTCTCACCATGAAGTCTGGAGTTTAACTGGAGACAGGAATGCAGCAGGAGACAAGATCACAAATACGGAAATGGTCAAATTTCAAATTCGGTGTTCAGTTTGGGATCGAAGTCCATTGTACCAAAGACATAGCGTATTGACGCACTGGAATGCACTGCGTCTAACTTGTTGTGTCATAATTTTCCTTGGGAATCTGTTTGAGATACATGTCGGGAATATGCATGACTTACTAAAATGAATGTTCTGCCGGACTCTAAAGCTACATCAGTCATTCATTCATTACCCCCGACCAACCACTGACCTGCACCTCTCTTTACTCTGGATTTGTCTCTTCTGCTGCGGTCAGGTCCCAAGATTTTGATGGCCCTCAACACCACCAGCTTGACCCTGATTGGTCTGATTGTCCAGTGGCATCCTGATCCAGCACCAAGACCTGGAATGAAGACAGGGCCTACACCAAAAACTCTCATTTTCAAACAACTGTATCCTTCAATCTGTGAAAGAAACATTTGATCAGTAAATTGACGAAACTGCCTTCTGGTTCTGATGTTTCAGGTTATCATGGTTGGCTACTGTAACATGGCTTACGTGCCTTTTTAAAGTCTGTCGATGGGTGCACCATGGAGAGCAGAACAATGTAGCATAGTAGCTCTAACTACTACACCATCAAGTCAGTCAAAAAGTCACAGATCTCGTCTCAAGGTAGATTTACAGAAGATCTGGGTCTAAGCCAGTGAGCACGCCGGAGGCAACAGTGTCAGAGAAAACCTCCCTCAGAGCAAGAGGAAGAACCCTCCAGAGGAACCAAGACTCAGAAGGGGAAGTGTTGAGTGGTTTAGGAGGAGTGTTGGGTATTTTAGAGAAGTGTTGGGTGTTTTAGGAGAAGTGCTAAGTGTTTTGGAGAAGTGTTGGGTGTTTTCGGAGAAGTATTGAGTGTTTTAGAAAAAGTGTTGGATGTTTTAATAGTGTTGAATGTTTTAGGAGGAGTGTTGGGTGTTTTAGGAGCGTTGAGTGTTTTAGGAGAAGTGTTGAGTGTTTTAGGAGAAGTGTTGGGTGTTTTAGAAGGTGTGTTCAGTGTTTTAGCAGGAGTGTTGGGTGTTTTAAGAGAAGCGTTGAGTGGTTTAGTAGGAGTGTTGGGTGTTTTAGGGGAAATGTTGAGTGTTTTAGGAGGAGTGTTGGTGTTTAAGAGAAGTCCTGAGTGTTTTGGGAAAAATGTTCAGTGTCTTATGAGAAGTGTTAAGTGTTTTAGGAGGAGTGTTGGGTGTTTTGGGAAAGTTGAGTGTTTTAGGAAAGGTGTTGAGTATTTTAGGAGTGTTGGGTGTTTTAGGAGGAGTGTTGGGTGTGTTTCAGGCAAAGGAAGACATGTCTGATCCGTCTGTGATTAAATAACACATATGCACATATGATATCAACTTCCGAACTCCCTAACTAAGTCACATGGTGACTAAACCGAGGACTAGGCCAGTAACACACAGCGACTGTCTGTTTATCCTACAGACTTAGACTAACCGTCTTGGTTTAAACCTCAAGCCATCTACTGTCAGTTCTTTAGTCTTCTCAGATTAGTTTTATGCACCAGGAGTAAACTGTGTGGTGCAACGTGGTGCTTAGAGAAATAGAGCAGTGTTGGTGTACACCGTCATTAACGCGGTGGTTTCAATGGTTTCACAACATTACTTACATACTATATGGCCAAAAGTATGTGGACAGCTGACAGTCAAATCTGTATTACCAGGCCTTAATGTTGACTATCTCTTTATGACTTACTGCAGGACACCATTAGGAACCTCTACAGCTCCATACCGAGACGTCTGGCGTGTTGGGTTAGCAAACACGGCGGCCCGACGCCATACTGAGAGACAGACTTCTGTATGTGTAGCTCAATAAATATTGATCATATCAGTCTAAACTTATCATCAGTTATTGATCCTGGTCACCTTTATCTTCCTTCCCAACAGCACCGCACTCCCATGTTGTTGGTGTGCGCTAGCTACAGTCCCAGGGTTCGCAGTAGGTCAGCAATGAAGTATGATATGCGGAAACAGTCATGAGGCCTGAAACACAGGAAAACTATTTAAACGGTTCATTTTAATTCACTTTTTAAACCATTAATTAAGACATGAAGGCACTCAGGCAGCGAGGGCCACACAGCAGACCAGCGAGCGTAGGTTCGGAAATCCCTACAGAGAGATGGAGCGAGATAGAGATGGAAAGAGTGAGGGAGGGAGGGAGGCACGGGCTGGCAGAAAGAAAATAGAAAGACGGGCTCTATTCCCTGGACGGACGTAGTCAATCTGTCTTGTCTGGATCCAATAGGAGGCGTTAAAACAGAATTATACTCCGTCACTCCCCGCACGGCGTTCCTTTCGCGTCGGAGGAAGCCAGGGACAAAATGTTTCTGGCTTTTCTTTTCCCCCCATGAGTCCTTTGCCTCTTTCCGTCCCTTTATTTTTCATTTCTCCGCAGGTCGGCTTTAAAAAGTGTGTGATATTGGGAAAGGCTGCCAGGCCCCGGTGTGGGCGTCGGCGTCTTCCGAGAGGCGATAGAATGGATACGTCGCTTCCCTGCGTGGCCGTATGGAAGCTGAGTGGCTTTTGAGTGAGGAAGAAGAGGAGGAGGAACTGAAGGAGGAAGAGGCCCCCGGAGTTCGGAGAGGTTCTAAAGCAGCCGAGAGAATGAAGGACGGGGGAAAAAAAAGGAAATGGGAAAAAAAAGGAACACTGGGAGTCCCTCGGCGGGAGACGTGCGGGGACGTTTTAACTAAGGCAGCAACCTCAGGAGGAAGACAGAGAGATAAAGTACCAGAGAGAGAGAGAGTGGCTTCTTTCTCAGCCGGAGAAGCGGCAAAGCCGAAGCATTGTTGTCACAGTTTTCCAGGGAATAAATAAATAAATAAATAAATAAATAAATAAATAAATAAATAATGCTCTCCACACAATGCGGAGCTTCAGCCCTGTGATTAGCCAATCTGTCTGACACGTCTTCGTAGCAAGGGTGGCTTTTCATGGGGCTCCCATAGTTCGCCAAGCTTTGATCCCAATGGATAAAGAGTGGAAATCCCGAACCCATGAAAAACCCCGGCGAGGCCATATTAAAAAGATTAGGAGATCAGCCGGTAGAAAAATAGCCCGCTACAACCATCTTAGCATGATAGGATTTTATGTCTTCGTTTTTGGTTTATAGCGCATGCGAGTGCATCGTTTCGGAATAGCGCTGTTTTCGGAAGAGCCGGAGAAGCACTTAAACGCTCCTCTCTCTCTCGGTGCCATTCCAGGTTGGAAGCCTGCAACGAGATGGCATCAGCCAGCATGGTTCGGCACGTACGTGTACGAGCGCTGCCTTGGCCATCAGCACGGTTCGTTTAACCGCTGTGTTCGGGTCTTTACGACGTCAACTAGGTCTCGCCTAATGGGACATCACGTTCCGCTTTATGGAATGACAGCTGCAGGACAGATTAGGGATGAAAGGTATCGCCACATATTGCAGTCGTGAACCGCTTGACGCTGTAGTGTATATCTGCTGTTTACGTTGTGTGTCCGGATGAATGATCCATAACTGCCTGGTTCCATTGACTTACGTTTATACACAGCTGCTCCCAGAAGGAGGTGTGGGAGTGCGGGTGTGTTGGGAAGGAAGATAAAGGTGACCAGGATCAATAACTGATGATCAATTTAGACTGATATGATCAATATTTACTGAGCTACACATACAGAAGTCTGTCTCTCAGTATGGCTAAACCTTTATTAGCATCACCACAACCCCAACAGCAGCCTGTAAGTAGCAGCCATGCTGTGTGATTGTATCCGTGTTTGCCGGTTCAAACAGATCATCTAAGAGCTCCATGGTGAGGATCAACTTTAATCTACTGTGTGTTGGTGTCCAGATGGAGCCAGTAGCTAGCATAGGTAACGTTAGCTACTAGCATTAGCTTCAAGTAACTAGCATAGCTAACTAATTAGCATAAGGGTGGAGGTGCCTTTAGTTTAGTCTGTTTCCACGTGATGTTGCTTCTGTGTGATCATTGGGAGGTGTAGGGTGGTGGTGGGGTGTCTCAATGCAACACCAGCCAATCAGTAGAGAGCTCATTTGATTATTCATGAGTTTCAGTCTAGGACCAGAACATAGGGCGGCCATGATTGACATTAGAGACATACCTTCTATCTAGAACATTAGAGAACTATAGGAAACTATATGAGTATTTTTGCATTACCATTGAGTAACCTTTACCAGAAGCCCCTCCCCCTCTCACACACCCCGCCCTTTTCCTTTACCCCTCCGGATCCTCTTTTGATCAATTCTCTACCAGTAAGGATCCCTTCTCCTGGATTAGCGGGATCAACCGGAGATCTTCATTAATGCATGTAATTACATGGGGATGGAAAACGACAGCTGATATGAACGTGTTTACATTATTTCTGTGGAGATGCAGAGATCAACAACAACAACAACAATAACAACAACAACACCATCAACAACAGCAGCAGCAGCAGCAAGGAGAAGAAGGAACAGACCGGAATCGGAAGACTAACGAAGCCCACTCGCTGTTGTTTCCGCTAACGGGCCTGTCAGAAGGGCTCTGCCTCACTTTGGCGGGTTGGAAGGTTCTATGAAACCAGAGCAGCTGCAATGACACGCATCTCCCGAACCGCACTCAGGTTTTGGGGGAAGAACATTCGGAGCCTTTTGGTTTATTTAGGTTGAATAAATTTGAGGCTCATGTTTAGTTATGAATCTCAAGACAAGACACTACCGGTGGACAGGCAAACACTGGTACTACTGGAGAATGACCGTATGCTGCTTCCATACACCTGCAGATTCAGCTACGTCCTTTACAGTATGGTCTTTGGCCACGCCCACATGCAGTCCCTCCTTTTAGCCAATCATTAACATCTGCTTTGGAGCGTTTTCCACACATGGAACGAGACATTCCCTGCACTGTAGCACCTCTTACCAATCCATGGGTCCACAGCCCCATCACCCTTGTGCAGCATCATCTGCAGGAGGAGCTACTACCCACTTAAACAGGCAAGGTGGCTCATTTTTCGTCTGTCCACGTGTGTGAAATTCCCACTGTTAGGATAAACCGGATATACACTGATTCTTTTTGTCCCATTAAGCTTTTGATGGTGAAGTGATGTTTGGCTCCAACTACTTCTTTGGACCAGTCATAGACATTGGAGTCTAAGGTCCTCAGCCTCTGCTCTTTGAACTTCTAGTTTCTAGAACGGAAGAAAGATGTGGATGTTTTTTGGGGTGAGTTAGGTCACTTGATTGCTAGCTAGCTTAGCTAGCATGCTACCCGGCCAATGAAGCTAGCCATGAATGCAAGCAGTTGGGCTTCCATATGCATTTTAATAGTCAGTTATAATATGTGCTTTCAAAACTACCTAGCTTTCCTGGACCTTGTACACGTCCAGACACAACAAGAGACAAACTCGGGGCGACTTTAGTGACTGCTAGTTGGAACTTGGGTGAATACTAAAACATTGAGTAACCTTTACCAGAAGCCCCAGGCCCCCACATCCCCCATGCTTTCCTTCACCCCTCCTGATCCTCTGTTGATCAATTCTCTACCAGTAAGGATCCCTTCTCTTGGATTAGCGGGATGAGCCGGAGATCTTCATTAGGAGTTAACTGGGCTTAATGCATGTAATTACATGAGGATGGAAAACGACAGCTGATATGAACGTGTTTACATTTTTTCCGTGGAGATGCGGAGATCAACAACAACAACAACAATAACAACAACAGCATCAGCAGCAAGGGAAACAAGAAACAGACCGGAATCCGAAGACTAACGAAGCCCACTTGCTGTTGTTTCTGCTAACGGCTGCTAATGGACCAGTCATAGACATTGGGGTCAAAGGTCCTCAGCCTCTGCTCTTGGAACTTCTAGTTTCTAGAATGGAAGAAAGCAGTGGACGTTGTTTGTGGTGAGTTAGGTCACTTGATTGCTAGCTAGCTTAGCTAGCATGCTACCCGGCCAATAAAGCTAGTCACCTAATTGGGTGGAATGGATGATATTTGTGAGTCAGACAGGAGCTTACTTGTTGAATAGCATTTAGAGGGCGTCCCGGTAGGCAAGCGATGTCACATGACCTGGAATGAAATCTAGCAAGGCATGTCTTTTGACACGGAGGTGAGCGAAAGGCATGCGTGATATTGTTGGCGGGCGAATATTTTAAATAGTTCATCTCGAAAGGAGGACTAATAGGCATCCTGTGCCGGACAGAGGACTGGGAGTTGGAAAACCAGACTGTCTGGCCTAAAACCGGACGTGTGGCCACCCTAGTTTGAACACAGGGTAAGGCAACCAGCAGTGGATTTGGATATGGCTCGTTTATTTTAATATCGGTTTGTGTTCGGTGACGTCTATGAAGCCACTACGTAAGCCCTGAAGTGAATGTGGATGTGCTGATAGACGTTTATAGGCCTTTATAGCATATAAACCGAAGGATAATGGGCATCCCCCCCTCTATTCACTGCCGCCATTGATCGAGTGCCATCACTGATCCGGTGTCTGTCTGAGGCAGCACAATGTAGATTGACCGCTGAAAATGATCGCGGTCAAACCGGCAGCCTGGAGTTCCAGCAAAGCGGAGCTAGACGAGGTTTGCTGAGTCCGTGACAGAGAGCCCGAGGCTGGCACTGTGGCAATCCGGTCCGGGACACCAGGGCTTTGGCCAGGAAAGCTGCCGCATGCCCCCGATTCCCAAACCCCGGCTAAACTCCGCCCTCCGTTCCTCCGAACTAGGTCACCGGCAAGTGAGGCCAACCCAGTTGGCGAAGAAAGACCATGGAGGGGGAAAAAATCCCCAACAAACTCCAACGATTTTGTTGTTGTTGTTGTTTTTGTTTTGCGAGGCTAAAAATAAACAAGAACCGCACAGGAATGGAAAGAGCTAGGAAACAAGTGGGTAAGAGAAAGAAAGAGAACGAGATCTCCTCATCTGGTGCGAGGTTTTGTTCCCGGATGAGCCCCCCGATGATGATGCTCGTGTTCTTCTTTCTTGTGATCCGTCGGCGGGGGGGCGAAGGAACATACGGGCCAACGAAAGCATTGTCTTTGGGCAGAGCCAGGGTGTTAGCGAAGAAAACAGCGGCGGCACAGCATAGCCTACATACCGGCGGCCCACTGAGAGACTGTGTAATCCACCCAAGACATAAGCTGGGGGGGATGTAATTGAAGCCCGCTCGACAGGAGTGAGGAAACACAAGATTGGAGATTTAAAAAAAAGGGTGGGGAAGGCTGGAGGGAAGAAGGGAAGCCAGGGAGGGCTGGCAAAGATAGCAAGTGCATGTGTGTGCGTGTCCGTGCATGCTCAGGAAATGGCAGATGGTTCATTTCCTGTGGGTAAGACAGAGGCGGCTAAAGACGTGCCCTCGGCAGGGCCGCAGCGCTCTCGCAGAGCCGAGGCAAAAGCCGGGAGAGCAAAGCCCTCCTCACATACACACACGCCCGAGACTATCTTCGTCGTTCTCTTCTAGTTTCCCCGCCGCTCAAAGCTGCCGCACTGGCTTGGATGTGTGTCTCCGGGGAGGGAGCGGGGTGATGAGCAGGCGAAGCGGCGCGATAGAAATGCAGGTATAAAAATTTGTGAATAGTATTTTGATATCCTTGCTTATATCTATTTGCAGCTTGTCCTTTTGATGTACCCAATAAAAGATCCAGGGGAAAAAAAAAAAAAGCCTGGAAGCCAGAGAGCGGCTTGCTGCAGGGACTGAAATCACAGCCATGCTGGAGGTTGGAGAGATGGAGCTGGAGCTGGAGCTGAGCTGATATGCTCCCTACTGATACGCCGCTGGTGGCCTGAACATACTCGTACATATTCATCGCCGCACATGCACTCACCGGCAAATATACCCACGCTCCTCGCCGTACACACTTACCTCATCACCAGTCATTACCGCACACTCGTTACAGCGTTCATCCCTCGGCCACATTTACAGGTGTACGTACACCTGACCAAGGTGATGCATTAGGCAAGATTTTGGCTGGTGCCCCTTGGATGGTGAAACCCAGGAAGAACACTCATCATCCAACCACAGCTGCACCCAAAGGAGGTGTGGGATTGCAGGTGCGTTGGGAAGGGAGATAAAGGTGACCAGGATCAATAACTGATGATAAGTTTAGACTGATATGATCAATATTTATTGAGCTACACATACAGAAGTCTGTCTCTCAGTATGGCGTCGGGCCACCGTGTTTGCTAACCCAACACGCCAGACGTCTCGGTATGGAGCTGTAGAGATTCCTTATGGTGTCCTGTGATAATCCGTCCCATGCAGCTTGAACATCCTCACACAGTTCCTGCAGATGGTGCGGTAGGGGTGGAGGTGGAGGGACACCAGGTCTTCTGGACGTGTGACCACAAACCGTTCACCCCGTTCCCTTCACATGGGTTCGTTGATTGTCTCCACCAAGACTAAAGCGGGACTCCTCCATTCTGGGGGTCATTGTCCTTTAACTCCACCACATTTCAAAGTCTTCACATCCATCTGTTTACTCCACCACATTATGGTCAAATCTGTCCTTCCTTTTGTCTTCTGTGAGACTGTAAACATACATAAACATGTCCAAACCAAAAAGCGTGAAGCGAGCCCACCAATGAGGGTAACGTTGGACAGAGCTTGGTTCTAGCTAACGGAACCGGTTCTCCTTCAGTGTTCTGTGCTGATGATGATGTGAATAGACGTCAGTGTCAGACTAATGAATGAGCTTCTATTAAAGACTGGTGGACTGAGAGACACTAGAGTCTCTTCACCTACACTGAGCTGATGAAGAGTCCTGTTCCAGAAATGATAATAGGACATTAGAGCCGTAACAAACCATGCTCCTGTTACTCTCCATACTTAAGTACATCTGAAGGTACGTACTTTAGTACTGGTACTCTCCATACTTAAGTACATCTGAAGTTCATACTTTAGTACTGGTACTCTCCATACTTAAGTACATCTGAAGGTAAATACTTTAGTACTGGTACTCTCCATACTTAAGTACATCTGAAGGTACATATTTTAGTACTGGTACTCTCCATACTTAAGTACATCTGAAGGTACATACTTTAGTACTGTTACTCTCCATACTTCAGTACATCTGAAGGTAAATACTTTAGTACTGGTACTCTCCATACTTAAGTACATCTGAAGGTACATACTTTAGTACTGTTACTCTCCATACTTAAGTACATCTGAAGGTACATACTTTAGTACTGGTACTCTCCATACTTCAGTACATCTGAAGGTACATACTTTAGTACTGGTACTCTCCATACGTAAGTACATCTGAAGGTACATAATTTAGTACTGTTACTCTCCATACTTAAGTACATCTGAAGGTACATACTTTAGTACTGGTACTCTCCATACTTCAGTACATCTGAAGGTACATACTTTAGTACTGGTACTCTCCATACGTAAGTACATCTGAAGGTACATAATTTAGTACTGTTACTCTCCATACTTAAGTACATCTGAAGGTACATAATTTAGTACTGGTACTCTCCATACTTAAGTACATCTGAAGGTACATACTTTAGTACTGGTACTCTCCATACGTAAGTACATCTGAAGGTACATAATTTAGTACTGTTACTCTCCTTACTTAAGTACATCTGAAGGTACATACTTTAGTACTGGTACTCTCCATACTTAAGTACATCTGAAGGTACATACTTTAGTACTGTTACTCTCCATACTTCAGTACATCTGAAGGTAAATACTTTAGTACTGTTACTCTCCATACTTAAGTACATCTGAAGGTACATACTTTAGTACTGGTACTCTCCATACTTAAGTACATCTGAAGGTACATACTTTAGTACTGGTACTCTCCATACTTAAGTACATCTGAAGGTACATACTTTAGTGTTGTTACTCTCCATACTTAAGTACATCTGAAGGTACATACTTTAGTACTGTTACTCTCCATACTTAAGTACATCTGAAGGTACATACTTTAGTGTTGTTACTCCAGTGGAGGTCTAAAGGGAGGATCTTCTACTGACACTGCAGGAGGAGTTTACCTTGGGGATCTACTTTAACTCAGCTACATGGTTTGTGCACTTCATCCACCTCGGGCTGACGTTTTGTTACCAGCTGTGTTAACTAGCCCGATAACATCTGTTTAAACAGCTGCTTGTGCCAGCGCTGATTCTTCTTTGTTAGCCTGCCGTTATCATGATTTATGTAGCACAATTCACTCGCCCTTGTTTGACGGCCCTAATTTTACACAGAGCTCAAATCCAATTGGGAGGAAAATTATTTCACTAGGGGAGCAGGGATGTGCTCAGTTAGGTGTAGGACTGGATGGGTGAGACACTGAGTGGGAGTTAGAAGGCTACTCAAACATTAGTTTTAACATATTCATGCTAACCCAACACGCCAGACGTCTCGGCATCATGGAGCTGCAGAGATTCCTAATGGAGTCCTGTGATAATCCAGCCGTGGCAGCTTGAACATCCTCACACAGTTCCTGCAGATGGTGCGGTAGGGGTGGAGGTGGAGGGACACCAGGCCTTCTGGACGTGTGACGACAAACCGTTCGTCTTGGTGCTGACCACGGTGCCTCCACACACGGATTCGTTGGGCGTCTCCACCAAGACTAAAGCGGGACTCGTCATTGAAGATGACCCGCTGCCATTCTGAGTCCCTCCATGACAGTCTGGTACGACACCACTGCAGTCTTTGGTGACGGTGACGTGGTGTTAAGGACAGTCGTGGTAATGGTCTGTGTACATGTAGTCCTGCGTGGTGCAGCCGTCTGCCAAAGGTGCTGTCATTCATATGTCTCATAAAAACTACCCACCAAGGTTCTTCTGGGTGCAGCTCTTTGTGCAACGAGTAGTTTGACGATGTGTGTGCTATAAAGAACCCAACATAGAACCCTAAAAGACACAGGGCGCTGTTGGCCGGAGAGTTATGG
>JAMWET010002220.1:52500-100000 GCA_024036415.1 Prochilodus magdalenae | reverse complement strand
AGCAGACGATGTGCTAAATTACCAATACAGCAACCTTTACTACTACACCACTAATAATAATAATAATAATAATAATAATAATAAAACCCCGAACATCCCACCCCAACACTGTGGGGATGTGGGGCAGGGAGCATATTTACAAACGACTGAAGTTTGACAATAAATGTCAAAATAACTGGAAATCAATTAATTAATTAATTAAGAAAGAACCAAAGAACCAAGCTTAACATCAGCCTGGAGAGATTATGAGGGCTGACAGTATGGTGGTGTTGGTGCTGGTGGTGCTGGTTAGCTCCATAGACAGTTCTACACAGAGGTCATTACTGTGTTTACAGTGTTAGCACAGGCACCATATGAGGATGGACGGTAGCAGGAGGAGAGAGGGCCAGTGAAGGTGGGTGAGGAGGTGTCCGAGTAGGAGGGTAGTGAGATGTGTACAGGTAAACTACTCAGCTAGCTAATTAGCATCATGTATAGCTAGCTGGCATCCAGGATAAAGGCTTCCACCTGCTACTCTTCACTACCTAGCCCCCTCCTCCATCTCAGCGTAGCAGACCCAACGTGCAGGGTACCTAACAGGGGCCAGTGCCGATCTCGAAGTTACAGAGGAGCCGCATTCGAACATTCTCACAGAGTAATCAGTGCAAAGTCCTCAGAAAGATAGGAATACCAGCCTGTTAGTGTGCGCATGTGTGTATGTGTGTATATGTGTGTGTATGCGGCCGGCTCACAGGCTATTTATGGTCCTCAGAGGAACAGCGACTCTGCCTTTAATCACCGCCTGTTATGTTGTCCTGATTTACAGGATCGGTACTCCATCTCCAGCCTCGGACGCTGGAGAGCGTCTCAGGGCCGGCCCTGCTGCAGGGATAGCCCCCAGAGGGAAGCTGGCTGCGTGGGTAGTGTGGGTGCTAGGGTACACGGTGTCGTCAATCAGCCGGGACACATTTGCGGGAGCTTGCATATATAGTTTTGATGCACTAGAGCCACAAGGTTAACACACTCACTGAGCACTTTGTTAGGTACCGTCTTTAAACATCCAGTGGTCATTTAATCAGCTCCACTGACCGTACAGGACACTCTGTAGGTGTACAGGTCCAGACTGTAGTCCATCTGTTTCTCTGTGTACTGTATTACTCTGGTCTTCAATGGTCAGGACCCCCACAGGACCACCACAGAGCAGGTATGATGTGGGTGGTGGATCATTCTCAGCACTGCAGTGACACTGACGTGGTGGTGGTGTGTTAGTGTGTGTGGTGCTGGTGTGAGTGAATCAGACACAGCAGTGTCCACTCACTGTCCACTCTATTAGACACTCCTACCTTGCTGCTCCACCTTGTAGATGGACGGTCAGAGACGATAGCTCATTTGCTGCTGCACAGTGCAGTGTTGGTCATCCTCTAGTCCTTCATCAGTGGTCACAGGACGCTGCCCACAGGACACTGCCCACAGGACGCTGCCCCACAGGACGCCACCCCACAGGACACTGCCCACAGGACGCTGTTGTCTGGATAGAAGAAGCAACATGCATCACACACCAGCAACATGAAGGATCTGGGAGGCCTACATGAACCACAGACAGGGAGAGCTGATGGATTATCCGACCTGTGCAGAGATGGGCATCCAGCGAGCAGTGGTGTCCTCCATGAGTCATCCTGTTAGTGCAGCACCATCGGCAGACGGCTGCACCACGCAGGACTACATGCACACAGACCGTTACCACGACTGTCCTTAACACCACGTCACCGTCACCAAAGACTGCAGTGGTGTCGTACCAGACTGTCATGGAGTGACTCAGAATGGCAGCGGGTCATCTTCAGTGACGAGTCCCGCTTTAGTCTTGGTGGAGACGCCCAACGAATCCGTGTGTGGAGGCACCGTGGTCAGCACCGAGATGAACGGTTCGTTGTCACACGGCCAGAAGACCTGGTGTCCCTCCACCTTCACCGCTACCGCACCATCTGCAGGAACTGTGTGAGGGTATCCAAGCTGCCTGGGATGGATTATCACAGGACTCCATTAGGAACCTCTATAGATGCGATGACTGACGTCTGGCATGTTGCGTATTATGGTGGTCTCAACCAATCCAGACTGCTGGCCTAGCCTATATAGGGTAATAAATATAACCAGACTAGCACTAGCGTGTCTTCGTCGAAGTCAGAAACGGTGATTCTCTCTTTATTCAGGAAGAAATGCGTGTTAGAGTAGCCTTTCAGCGGAGGAGCTGGATAGGCTAACTTTAGCTTTTAGCTTGTTTACCCGATGAGTCATGTCCCACCATTGTAATAGCGAAACCCCTCATTGAAGACTACTGCATGCCAAATTGGATCTTGGCTAGAGACCTAGCTTTTGAGTCTACCTCAGCACCACCGTAGGAGGAGAGGAGGCATGCTCAGAACAGTAGCGATGGTTCTATTTACTGTTCGCCCCAGTTTATAGTTTCAGCTGAGTGCATGATGACTTCTGGATATTCAACTGAAGGCAGGTATGGGGTGCTTGAGTGAGGGCACCGGACATGGCGATCAGACTCCTGAAGGCCTAGACCTAATCTTAACTGAACCCTGACCACCAGTATTGGGTGCCATTTGATCCGCCCACATTTACAAGCACCTCCCACAGTATCCACCATCAAAACACGGTGACACCCTCATTATACACCTGTCTCAGCCCGGACTATTTCCAGAAGGACATTTGGTGCCACGGTGCCAACATTACGAGTCCTGCCGTTGACAGCCAGCCACTGTCACCTTCGCTTGGAGTGGTGTCGTGAACCAGAACCCTGGACTCTTATGGACCGGAACTGTACTGCCTGTAGCCATGAATCCAGGTTATGTTTGGGATCTGGCGATGATTGCGCTCGAGTATGGAGGCCTCGTGGTGAGTGCTTTGGCCCCGCCTTCGCTGTGGAGCGACACACTGAGCAACTCCAGCTGCTTGTGTGCTGATCTGTTGAGCCATCACATACAACAGTCTGTCAGCCCTAGTTGTGATATAAGGGACACTAACAACTCAGGCCATGTGACAACAAACCAGTCATCTTGGTGCTGACGATTCGTTGGGCGTCTCCACCAAGACTAAAGCGGGACTCGTCACTGAAGATGACCCGCTGCCATTATGAGTCACTCCATGACAGTCTGGTACGACACCACCGCAGTCTTTGGTGACGGTGACGTGGTGTTAAGGACAGTCATGGTAACGGTCTGTGTGCAGATAAGCATGCTGGGTAATAATATTCCAAAAGTGGTCTAGCTGACGGAATTCCAGGTCTCTTAGGTACCGTTAATCGACGTGCCCTTATAGTAAAGGGCCACCCCTCAGTGTAACACGAATAAGGACATCGACTTCTTAGTAGGTCGACTAAGATCGAAATTGGGCACGCCCACTGAGTTCCGGCTTTTCCTCTGCTGAAGTCCATCCTCCGATTCTCCTCCCAGCCTAAACACGGCACGCTCCCCATGGTTGAAAGTAAAGCTTGTGATGAAGAGGCTCCAGCCTGGGCGTTTTAGGGACTCAGCAGGTTGGGATTTGCACGGCACCTCCTGGCGCTGCCCCGTCAAGGAGATTCAAATGCATGGCCGGGATGCTTTACAGTCCTCCTCCTCGGCAGCCGAACGCAAGAGCTACTTCAAACGTTGGAATAGAGAGAGAGAGAAAGAGAGAGAGAGATGGAAACAAACAGAGAGAGAGAGCACAGAGGATAGAAAAACAACCACGGTGGCTGGCGCCAGTTGGTAGAGCTTCAAACCGAACGAGGGCCGTGGCGTTTCTGCTGGAGAGAGATGGCAAATCCCTCGCTTTTCTGTGAAACGAGGGATGTCAGGGATTTCTGAACTGAGCAGCGCAGAGGCAGCCTACGAACAGAGGTTTGTTTAACACCGAAGCGTTCAGTATCAAAGAGAACACAGCCAGACACGCACTGGAGCTGCTTGGACCGAGATGACTGACACATCCCCTTAGCCCTGGCAGCAATGCTGCTTCTGTTCTTGGGTTCTTTCAGGTTTCTCTTTTTTCCCCTCTTCTATTTCTTCCTTTACTGACTCATAATTTAACCTTTTGAAGTCTGGAGATATTGTTGTCAGTCTGCTGTAGATCTGAGTCACGTCACATAAATATTTATTGGACCGCTGCTTCAACAGAACATGGCATTTAATATTTATTAATATTCATATTACTTTTACTGTAGGTAATTCCGGGACATTGGACCTTCCGACAGAAGCAGCTTTACTGAACACACAGACAGAACCCAGCATAGACACGGACCTACCAGAGAATCCACCTCTTCTCCATCTTCCTCTCAGTTTACAACTGAAGGCATAAGTCAGGCATAGCTGATGGCTAAGTAGTAGCTTGTAGCCTGTTAGCCCTGTTCCATAAGCAGCCATTCCAGCTAACGTATCGGCTAGAGACATAACATGGGTAGGCTTGGCTCATCGAAGTAAAGCTTAGCCCAGTTTTGTCTCAATCTTGGTCCTGGAGTCAGCCTGGCCTACACGCTTTAGCCCTGTTAGCCCTGTACCGTTAGCCATTCTAGCTAACGTATCGGCCAAAGACATAACACAGGTAGGCTAATAGTGTCATTAGCCTAGCTCAGTGTTTCCCAACTCTGATAAGGAGTCACCCTGGCCTACGTGCTTTAGCCCTGTTAGCCTGTACCATTAGCCATTATAGCTAACGTGTCGGTCAAATTCATAACACAGATAGGCTGATAGTGTAGCTGATAGTGTCATTAGCCTAGCTCAGTGTTTCCCAATCCTGGTAAGGATGCACCCTGGCCCACACGCTTTAGCCCTGTTAGCCTTGTACCATACACAGCCATTCTAGCTAACGTATCAGCCAGAGACATAAAATGAGGAAGCTTGGCTAATCAAAGTAGAGCGTAGCTGATAGTGCTGTTGGCCTAGCCCTAGTCCAGCTCAATCTTGGTCCTGGAGGCACCCTGGCCTACACGCTTTAGCCCTGTACCATACACAGCCCTTCCAGCTAATGTATCGGTCGGAGACATAACACAGGTAGGCTGATACAGCTGATAGTGTCATTAGCCTAGCTCAGTGTTTCCCAACCCTGGTCCAGGAGGCACCCTGGCCTACACGCTTTAGCCCTGTTAGCCTTGTACCATAAACAGCCATTCTAGCTAACCTATCAGCTGGAGACATAAAATGAGGAAGCTTGGCTAATCAAAGTACAGCGTAGCTGATAGTGCTGTTAGCCTAACTCATTGTATGTCAACGCTGGTCCAGAAGGCACCCTGGCCGACACGCTTTAGCCCTGTTAGCCTTGTACCGTACACAGCCATTCTACCTAACGTGTCGGCCAGAGGCATAAAATGAGTGAGCTTGGCTAATCAAAGTAGAGCATAGCTGACAGTGCTATTCGCTTAGCTCAGTGCTTCTGGTAAGGAAGAACCCTGGCCTACCTGCTTTAGCCCTGTTAGCCCTGCACCGTACGCAGCCATTCCAGCTAATGCATCGGCCAGCTTCTCAAGACCAGAAAGCTTAGCTAATACAAGTACTGCGTAGCTACAGTATTACGTAACGGCCCTCTGTCTGACAATGGTGCTGGCACTAACAGGATGACTCATGGAGGCATCACTGCTGCAGTCGTAGCTGTTGGGTCAGTCAAGTACAGCATTAAGACCAGTCCTTGCTTCCGTCACATGCAAGTCCGAGCACGAAACCTTAATCATTCGCATGTCTCACAATCTCAAACCTAGCCACCAAGTTTCATTCCTGTTGGTTGAATCTTCTGGGTGGAGCTATTTGTGCAGCTATTTTTTTGATGAGTGCATTTTCAATCCGTACTTGACTTGAATCAACATGTTTTGAAACGAAAACTGATCCGAGTCCATCAAAATTCCAATCATAATCGGTTCATCCATTACCCGAAGTGCATAACGGCATCACCACCAGTTTCCTCTCCAACCATTTCACTTTAAAACACCCTGAATGGCTTGAGTTTACATCTCAATGACTGAATTATGCAGGAAGTGTTTAATGTAGTCACATAGTTTATGAATTATACATTCGATCTACACTCCGCATTGACAGATTTGATATTTTTCTGATTGCTGAAGTTAGTGAAGCAGTTACCGAAGCGTGCCGAGATGTAATAGATGTACAGTCCTCAGCAGTATGCGCAGCATAGCATTTCCATCAGATTCAAAACATAATAAGATGCACTATACACCAAAAGTATCCACTTGTCTGCCTTCACACGCATATGAACTTGAGTGACGTCCCATTCTCAATCCATAGGGTTTAATGTAATGTCGGTCCACCCTGTGCAGCTGTACCAGCTCCAACTCCTCTGGGAAGGCCTTCCACGAAGTTTAGGAATGTGCTCATGGGACTTTCTGACCATTCCTCCAGAAGCGCATGTGTGAGGTCAGACTCTGATGTTGGACGAGAAGGCCTGGCTCTCAGTCTCCGCTCTAATCCATCCCAGAGGTGTTCTATCGGGTGGAGGTCAGGACTCTGTGCAGGCCAGCCCAGTTCCTCCACACCAGACTCGCTCATCCATGTCTTTATGGAGCTTGCTCTGTGCACTGGTGTGCGGTCATGTTGGAACAGGAAGGGGCCGTCCCCAAACTGTCCCCACAAAGCTGAGAGCATGGAATGGTCTTGGTCTGCTGAAGCATTAGGAGTTCCCCTCACTGGAACTAAGGGGCGGAGCCTAACTCCTGAACACCCCCCCACACCATAATCCCCCCTCCACCAAACTTTACACTCAGCACAGTGCAGTCAGACAAGTACCGTTCTCCTGGTACCACCAAACCCAGACTCGTCCATCAGATTACCAGACAGAGAAGCGTGATTGGTCACTCCAGAGAACACACCTCCACTGCTCTAGAGTCCAGGGGCGGAGCTTTACACCACTGCATTCCATGCTCTGCACTGCGCTTGGTGATGTGAGGCTGGGATGCAGCTGCTCGCCATGGAAACCCATTCCATGAAGCTCTACACACTGTTCCTGAGCTGATCTGAAGGACACATGAAGTTTGGAGGTCTGTAGTGATGGACTCTGTAGAGAGTTGGCGACCTCTGTGACCTATGCGGCCATGGAAGTAATTGGAACACCTGAATTCAGTGATGTAGATGGGTGCGTGAAGACTTCTGGCAGTACAGTGCATCTTCTCCTCTACCTACAGATAGTAAGGTGGCATGGGTTGGGAGCGCAGTATCAGTTCTCCTCCATGGGATTTCACAAGTTTCCGTGAGCTAAGTGGAACAAAACCCTGTATGAGGAGAGGTTTTCCCAGGCATCGCCTTGGCCTCGAATAAAGAGCTTATTTAGATGAGAAGAAAGAGCTCAGTGGAATGTCCGTCTTCCCCCTGGAGGTCTTTCCTCATGCAGGACATGACGGACCATCCACCCCCAAACACAGAAA
The DNA here is from genome assembly GCA_024036415.1 of Prochilodus magdalenae. Lineage (NCBI taxonomy): Eukaryota > Metazoa > Chordata > Actinopteri > Characiformes > Prochilodontidae > Prochilodus > Prochilodus magdalenae. Next base: position 92,616 of record JAMWET010002220.1, on the reverse strand, counting down.
AGGGTCTCTTTGACTCATCCGCTTCTCCGCCCCTCCCTTCTGCGATACTTGTGGTCTCTCGAGTTCCCTCGCCGTAGCCCAGAGGATAAGCGAGGAGTCGGGATGCACCGCTAGCCTCGTGGGTGGCTGCCTATGTGTATGCGTGCAGGCAAACGGGAGTTGCTCATCAACCAGAGTCATGTCTGACATTTAGCTAAGTCATAAACCCTGAACGTAAACAGTAAAGGCATATCCCTTCCTATCCTGGTTTCGGCAATCAGCCTCTGTTTGATCGCACGTCGCTGTGGTCACTAAACTGAGATTGACAAGCTATCGATCGTCAAACACCGCAGCTAATTAAATTAAAACTGCTTTATGACCCCCGCCCGATGTGAAGCATTAGGGCTTGGCCGACCGGCCGGTACGCGCGGTGGCTTTATTGCTACACAGCAAATGGGCCTCTCGCACAGGCGCGTGCACGACCGTCGTCCCTGCCCCGAACCCCCCACACCTCGACACCCCCCTCGCTACAAACGCCCCGCTATAAAAATACATTTATGGGCATATGAAGCCATCCGAGCACGGAGATGTTTGCCGTTTTCTCTCTGCTCTGCGGTTTCCATCCATGCAGCAAGATTGATTTTGAAAACTCTGACTGTGCTTGGCCCCCTTCTTCCATAAAGAATATGTATTATTCAGCAGCCAGTGTTTTTTTTTTGTTCCCTAAATGCGCACTCACACTATTACCGGCCAATGGTGCAAAATCACCCCCGGAGAAGAGCGGACCGGGGAGCGCTCCTTTTGTGTTCCGTGTGTGTGCCCACGTGCCGTCTTCCCCCCGCCTCCCGTTGAGACGGGCAAATTTCGAGTTGCGTTTGGAGAGAAAGTAACAGACCGTCACATTGCAGGACACTGCCAACTGAACAATCAGCCATTCTATTCCAGCCTGGCACTCCGCTTTGCCCGCTGCTCCCGATGGCCGCGGCGAGCCAGCTGCTTGGGAAAATATGCAGAGCAGAGTCACGTACACACATCCACACGGATGGAGTCCCTGGCTTGGTATTGGAGCCCAGCAAGGGGGTGCTTGGGCATTTACGTGAGCATGAGAATCTGGGCATGAGCACCAGAGGTGGTGGGCATTGTTTGGGCATTTAGAGTACTGTGCAAGAATCCGAGACGGTCCTGGATTTCTTCAATGCTTTTCCGGTTTTCATCTTTCCTTTAGTGCGTTTAGGAAGCTTTGGGAACCACAGGAAGCAGTTTTCCCAGCTGCCTGGAACGCCTCACTGGAATTCCAGATGTTACGAGGTGATGTCATCTCATAACACAGTCCTTACTGCCTGCCTACCGACATCGCCAGCATGTCCTGGCGTAACAGGCAGAGATCTAAACCAGTCAAAGCTGACCCCTCTGAAACCAGTCCACTCCGGTCTAGCTTTTGGATCAGCCATCCAAAGAAGCTCGTAGAACCCCAACATCATGGAACGCTTGGATACTATACTTACCACACCTACTAGCGTGACTCTACCACCCATAACAGCTGGGACTGGATTGGGCATGGACCGGACAAGTTTCTGGATGTAGCCACATCAGTGTTCAGACACTCTCACATCAGAGAATTGGTCAGGTGGTCCAGATTTGGTGGATGCCTTCTCTGGCCCAACTCCGAGAATTCCCTGTAGGCTGGGATTTTCCCACTGCTGGTAGACCCGTATGACCGTACGCTTCCATACACCTGCAGATTCAGCTGCTTCCTACACAATATGGTCTTTGGCCACGCCCACATGCTCAGTCACTCCTTTTAGCCAAACATTAACATCTGCTCTGGAGCGTTTTCCACACATGGAACGAGACACTCCCTGCACTGTAGACCTCTTCCCAATCTATGGATCCTGTCACTCACACCCCACAGGTATTTATGGCCTCATCGTCCTCATGCGACGCCATCTGCAGGAGTCTGAAGTTGACTACGGGTCTGCCATCCTTGCAGTCAGACTGTCTCACTGGAGATATGTGTGTGTGTGGTTTGTTTAACTGCTGGGCTCTGTGTGTGTTTGGTGGACTTCTGCTCACTACTAAGCCCAAAAAACAACAGTCTCCGAGGACTAAGCAACCATCACCGTGGCTGCATCCACACACTCGCATGAGCAGATGGCGAAACAGATGATCCGCGCTCGTCTCTCCCTCTCTTCCACCATCCGTATTTATTTTCTGCTGGCTGGCTGCAGTGCTTTCTCTCTCATCACCCACCCCCCTCCCACCCCTCATCTCTCCACCAGCCCCACGCCAGGACCCAGGCCTGCTGCTCTCTCTCCACACCAAACAAGGGAAGTGTGAAGACCATAGCGAGGTGTAAGAAAGACAAAACCTAAAGCTCTGCCAAAGCCGAGCGCCCTCACACCCACCCCGCTCCACCAGAAGAATAAATAATAACACAAACAAACAAACGCTGAGGCTATCCCGGCTCGCCCAATGGCGGGGCCTCAAAGTTCTTAAATAACTTGATATTGATCAAAGCGAGCAGCAAATCCATGAGTTGTTCTGAGCTACTGATCATGAGTAAGGCGCCAGTCGATGGGGTCGGACGTGATTTATACAGCTTCCTGGTGTGCCGATAAATGAGCAGACTGATTGGCTGGGAGAGGAGGAAGGAAGGGGGGCGGGGTTGGGCAAGATTCTTTAGTCCTTCTTTGATCTCAAAAGTTCTTCCTTTAGCAGAAGGAAGCGGTCTTAGATTGATACCAAGACACCTGTTGATTTGGGTAACCGCCAAAGGTCCAACCACTAGCCATCGTCAGTGATAATGATGAATAGCAGTGTTTCCTGATAAGAGGGCGAGCTCTAGTCAACACCCGGCCATAAACACTGCCTGTCTTCCCATCACGGAGCGAACGAAGACAGGTCCCATTCTTTAGACACCACAGTTAGCGTCTTCCAAATACATACCCTACTGCCCTTCGTCCAATGACTTCAGTTTTCCAGTTTACTTGGCACTCCAATTCGTTCATCACCCAATTCTCGCCATTTGAAGATCCATCCTCAAACACCCCAGTTCTCTTTCTCTCAAGACACCCAGACCCTTCTAAAGACAGTCCAGACCTCTTCCTCTATAGAAGATACTGAAACCCCAAGAATAATAGGCTCCCCAATTTTCTCATCCTATAAGACACCCCAATTCTCTTGTCCTCTTCAAGACAGGCCAGTTCTCTCATCCTCCAAGACACCCCAATTTACTATTCCTCTAAAAGACACCCCAATTTTCTATTCCTCTAAAAGACACCCCAATTTTCTATTCCTCTAAAAGACACCCCAATTCACTATTCCTCTAAAGACACCCCAATTTTCTTGTCCTCTAAAAGACACCCCAATTTTCTCGTCCTCCAAACGACACCCCAATTTTCTCATCATCTAAAGACACCCCAATTCTCTCATCCTCTAAAGACACCCCAGTTCTCTCATCCTCTAAAGACACCCCAATTCTCTCATCCTCTAAAGACACCCCAGTTCTCTCATCCTCTAAAGACACTCCAATTCTCTTTACCTCTAAAGATGACCCAGTTCTCTCATCCTCTAAGACACCCCAATTTTCTTGTCCTCTAAAAGACACCCCAATTCTCTCATCCTCTAAAAGACACCCCAATTCTCTCATCCTCTAAAAGACACCCCAATTCTCTCATCCTCTAAAAGACACCCCAGTTCTCTCATCCTCTAAAAGACACCCCAGTTCTCTCATCTTCTAAAGACACCCCATTTCTCTTATCTTCTAAAGACACCCCAATTCTCTCATCCTCTAAGACACCCCAGTTTTCTTGTCCTTTAAGAAACCCCAATTCTCTATTCCTCTAAAGACACTCCAATTTTCTCGTCCTCTAAAAGACACCCCAATGCTCTATTCCTCTAAAGACACTCCAATTTTCTTGTCTTCTAAAAGACACCCCAATGCTCTATTCCTCTAAAGACACTCCAATTTTCTCGTCCTCTAAACAACACCCCAATTCTCTATTTCTCTAAAGAAACCCCAATTTTCTTGTCTTCTAAACGACACCCCAATGCTTTATTTCTCTAAAGAAACTTCAATTCTCTTTACCCCTAAAGATGACCCAGTTCTCTCATCCTCTAGACACCCCAATTCTCCCATCTTCTAAAGACACACCAACTGTCTCTTCCTCTAAAGACACCCAAGTTTTCTCTAACTCTAAAGACATTCAAATTGCATGTTCTTCCAAAGATGCCCCAAATGTCTCTACCTCTAAACATACCCCAATTCTTTAGATTCTCTTAAAGACACCTTATTGCTCTCTAACTCTCAAGATACCCCAATTCTCTTGTTCTCTAAAAGACAGCCTGATTCTCTTGTCCTCTAGACACCCCAATTCTCTCATCTTCTAAAGACACACCAGTTGTCTCTTCCTCTGAAGACACCCAGGTTTTCTCTAACTAGACATTCAAATTCTGTCTTCTTCCAAAGATGCCCCAAATATCTCTACCTCTAAAGATACCATGATGCTCTCGTTCTCTAACAGACACCCCAGTTCTCTGCACCTCTCAAGATGCCCAAATTCCTTAAAGGACACCCCAATATTCCTGTCCTCTCAAAGACACCCCGATTCTCTCATTTCTAAAAGATACCCCAGTGTTCTCTTCTTTTAGATACCCCCATTCCCTTATCCTTTAAAGACACCCCAATTCCTTTCTTCCAAATATGTCCCAGTGTCTTTCCTCCAATGACACCTCAAAGCATGTCCTTAAACGATACCCCAGCTCTCTTCTTCTAAAGATTCCCTCTTTCTTTCCCTTCAAATATATAGCATTTGCTTTTTCCACAGACCCCCAGATACTTCTAAAGGCAGCCCAGAGCGGTTAATCTAAACCCCAGTTCTGTTTTTCCAAACCCCAGTTCTCTTCCTCTAAAAACACCCCTATGTTCTTCTTTGAAAGACCCCCCATTTATCATCACACAAGAGGAACGCAGCTTGTGGAATCTAAGCCAACCCACCAGCCCTGTTCCTGGAACGATGCTAAACTCGCCCTCACTAACAGATCTTGAAGAATGGCCATATGGAACACAATAAAACAATTCTAATACATACGGATAAAGAACTTTTGTGAGACCACCAGGACAGGGCCTCCTGTCTGGTCTCCAGCGGCATCCCAAGTCCACAATCGGATTTACCATCAAGCTAATTTGTCCAACTTCTCGCATGCACACCGACAACCCAGTCCATCCACATTATCAGATGTTGCCGCATGTTCTTCTTCTGGCTTGAGTTGATCTGGCAGCCTTCCTCCACAATAGCTGAAATTTAGGTTGATCATCGGAAGTGACACGTCAGTTGTCCCCTGCGGCCCCTGGCTGAGCGAGCAACTCAATTAAGAGCGGACTAGGAGGTGGACAGGGCCTACTGGGCCAAACCTCCAGGGGACCAGCGTTCTTGCTTACCACTACCCACCCAGCCTCGCTCCTTCCTCGGGCAGGCCCAGGCGAGCACGGTCTTTGTCTAGAGACTCGCTGACCGCTTGCTCCAGTTCGCTGACTATGGATGATTCAGAGAACTCGATAGGACCCTGTGGCCTTCCCTGTCACACACGCTCATTCGCCCAGACACACAAGCAGCAGAAGACCGCAGATATTAGCTTGGTCTCATTTAATACCACATCCGTAGGGTGAAAGCTGGAGCGGTAATGTCCAAACCCTCCCCCCCCAAAGGAAGGCCTGCTATATTCGTCCGCCTTAAAGATCACTAAGAAAGATTTCAGGACCTATCTGGTTCAGAAGCATAAGGCCAAATGTCAGTAATGCTCAGCCTGCTTATGGGGAGTGGCATTAGCGAGACCCGAGAGTCTCCAGCAGCAGCAGGACTCGGTGCCAGAGCATCGGGAAGAGAGATGGAGCCAAAAATAAGCTCCTGCTATTTATTATTGAAGTGACAAAAGCTCGCGATAGCTGTGACAGTCGAGACCGTTTCAATTGTGTTATAGCTGCAGGACATAGCGATATTGAAATAATTGAGAGAGGCACTGGCTTTGTTGAAAGAGAATTTAGTGAGGTTGTTTTTTTCCCCGGCTGGGAAGCTCAACACACACTCACGCACACTGCTTTTGATAAATATCATCTATTAAATTGTATATTTATGCATTGCATTATGCCAGACTGGCTGCGTTTGAAAGACTTTGCCTGTATTAATATATACACTAGATATAAAAGATCTCACTGTACTTCTAAATACACTCATCATCGAAAGAGTAGCTGCACCCAGAAGGAATCAACAGACAGGAAGGAAACTTGGTGGGTAGGTTCGACATCGTGAGACGTGTTAATGATTCGGGGTTCATGCTCGGCCGTGTTTCCATGATTTGCTTTCTGTCCTGACTCTGTTGCTGTGTTGTTAGCATCGTTTGCGAGGGTGGTATGCCTCAGGGAAGAGATCATAAGCTGTTGGAAGGTTGGAGAGGGGTCCGGAAACAAGCAGGATGGTCTTATGAACGTATTGTGTGCCATACCGGTCATGTGGATACCGCCATAGCATCCACACGAACCATGGAGAGAAAGGACCGACCGACTGTCCGACATGCATGGAGTGTTACCCAACAGCCACGATTGCAGACATTCAGCGAGCAGTGATGCCAGCACCATTGGCAGACGGCTGCACCACGCAGGACTGCATGCACACAGACCGTTACCACGACTGTCCTTAACACCACGTCACCGTCACCAAAGACTGCAGTGGTGTCGTACCAGACTGTCATGGAGTGACTCAGAATGGCAGCGGGTCATCTTCAGTGACGAGTCCCGCTTTAGTCTTGGTGGAGACGCCCAACGAATCCGTGTGTGGAGGCACCGTGGTCAGCACCAAGATGAACGGTTTGTTGTCACACGTCCAGAAGACCTGGTGTCCCTCCACCAACACCCCAACCTCACCATCTGCAGGAACTATGTGAGGATGTTCAAAGCTGCATGGGATGGATTATCACAGGACGTCCATTTAGGAACCTCTACAGCTCCATACCGAGACGTCTGGCGTGTTGGGTTAGCGAACACGGCGGCCCGACGCCATACTGAGAGACAGACTTCTGTATGTGCAGCTCAATAAATATTGATCATATCAGTCTAAATTTATCATCAGTTATTGATCCTGGTCCCCTTCATCTTCCTTCCCAACAGCACTGCACTCCCACACCTCCTTCTGGGTGCAGCTGTTCTATTAATGTTGAGTGTACAGTAAACCATTAAAGCGATATCAGACATTTCATTCAGCCGGAGCCTTAGACAGCCGTGTTTACCCTCTGAACTACGTCCTCCATTAAACAGTCAGGGAGACCGTTCAATCCTCATCATCTACTTTATATCAATCACTCACCTTTAAACTGACTTTGTCTACGCCTTCATGAAGCTGGGCACCAGCCATCAAGGTGTCCTATCACAGGCTTTGAGCCTGGGGTACGGCTGTGATTGATGCGAGCTGTCGAAAGTTTGGAGCGCACTTGAGCGTCATTGTTGAAGTTGTTTTTCTCCGGTTCGTTCCGTCTCTGACCCTGAAGAAGACATAACAGGGCCGTGACCAGCGGGGGCAAGCACCTTTAAAAATCCACGTGGCCTGCGCCTCAGACACCCCGGTCCGCCTCAACCGCGTCTATCAATCATCGCTGACAGCCCGGCGCACTCTCTCTCGCTCGCTCTCCATCTCGCCTGCAGACGAGGGGAAAAAAAATCGAGGCTCTGCGTCCTCCGAAAGCCGCTCGTCCGCCCCGCAAGTTCAGTCGGGGGATGCGGTTGCTGTGGCGATCGCAGAGGGACGGCCGTGACTCTTTGACCCTGCGCCGAAACTAGCGAGGGATAATGAGGCTGATGCGGGAGGAAAGAATGCCCGAGGTGGAACCAGTTCAACCCACTCACAGGGCATAATGAGCAGCTTGACCAAGAGAGGCGAAAAAGCCCAACTGCTAAGCGCAAGAGGGAAAAGAAAACAAGGCACCAAAAAAAGAGGACACCTAAAGTCTCTGCTCCGCGAAAGCGGAGGAGTGGGACAACAGCGCCTGACGTATCGAGGTCACCGTGGCGTACGGTTCTCCTCCCGCAACTTTGACTCTATAGCATAAATGATGAGATTCATTAGAGGAGGAGGACGTGAGATGCCTCGGCCGCCATGCAAAGTGACTTACCATGGGAGGCGATGTTGTAAACAAGACAACTGATTGAATGTCAACACTGTGTCCTCTGGCACTGGGACACATAGGACCTCTCGACACGTTCCAAGACTATCTCTCGCATACAGCGCCTCAGCCGCACACACACACCTCCCTCTTCTGTAGGCAGTGCTGGGATTTCAAGCATCGCAAGCTTGTCACTCTCCACGGCCGGTTGGGACAGGAAAGTGGGAAGGGAGGCAGTTTGGAGGTGAAGAGGGCGGAAGGTGGGGGTGCTGGTGCTGTGCGGTCTATTCCATGACTACAGGAGGAAGAGAGGGATTGTGAATTCATGTGCATGTGTGTGTGTGTGTGTCTTGGAAAGGGGTGTGGAGCAGGAGGGACAGTTGCCTCACAGCGGTGGGACTTGTCAGGCCCGAGCTTTGTCAAGCGTGGACTCCAGTGACAGGCATGTCACACCCTGGGTGAGCTTCCTCGTCCCCTGCCATGGCGAAGATTACAGTGATCACTGTCTTCAGCTGAACGGAAACCGCCCGGGACCCGGGCCTCCCAGTCAGGGTCCTGCACACACACATACACGCACCTCTCTCTCGCTCACTGGGCCGAGGAGTCATTCGTACCTCACCTCCGAATGCCGAGATGAAAGCACTTTCCTTTTTTTTTGGTTCTCTACATGCAATATTCAGCGAGTTTAGTGGACACCGAGGAATAAATGGGGGATGCAATTAATCGGCGTTCCTCAGGGCTGTATCCCGGGACCGCTTTCGTTCATCGTTTTCAGCACTGGAGCTTTTTGGCATTCATTGAAAATAGCATTGACAGCCTTGATTTGTGCTGCACTTGCCAGTCTGCAGGCCTCGCAGAGGGACATGTGCTAGATAGATGTGGAATGAATGAAGTAAAAGGGCCGGAGCCTTCTTCCAGGAGCCGTGTCAGCAGAATAGCTCAGATTAGCAGGATAGGAAGTCCAGGTCTCCTTTCCTTTTTTCACATAGATGCTAATCAGAATCGAGCTTGGATAAGTAGTCTGGATTTTTCCTCATCATCTGGAGCATGCAGGTACCTATTTTTCAGAAATGTAATCTACACTAGTTTGGCACAAAATATAAGCTCACCAGACCAAAAAAATTAGCCACCTTCCATGTTTAAGGTCGTAGTAACTTCAGGCTCCTGCAGATGGCGCTGCTGCATGAAGACGATTGGGCTAAAAATCCCTGTGGGGTGTGAGTGACGGGATCCATAGATTGGGAAGAGGTGCTACAGTGCAGGGAATGTCTCGTTCCATGTGTGGAAAACACTCCAAAGCAGATGTTAATGATTGGCTGAAAGGAGCTACTGCATGTGGGCGTGGCCAAAGACCATAGTGTGAAGGAAGTAGCTGAATCTGCAGGTGTATGGAAGCGTACGTTCATACGGGTCTACCAGCAGTGGGAAAATCCCAGTCTACAGGGAATTCTCCTCGGAACTGTGCCAGGGAAGGCATCCACCAAATCTGGACCACTTGACCAGTTCTTTGATGTAAGAGTGTCTGAACACTGATGTGGCTACATCCAGAACCTTGTCCAGTATGCCCAATCCAGTCACAGCTATTGGTACTGGTTGATGCTACACACTCATCTATTGTCCAGTGAGCTTAGGATTTAGGTTCTGTTGCCGTCCACTAAAATTATATTAAGGAACTTTGGACGATGAAGGCCGGCCATGATGATGGGCCAATTATTATTAAAGACATTAGCCGTCTGTGTTGTTTGCCGCTCAAAGACACCGGACAAGGCAAGCTCACCTAATGAGCCCTGAAATCTCTGTACCACCTGGACAATGTCCACTTTGGATCCAGATAAGCAAACCCAACACACAGTTCCAGGAGCTCGTTCTGTAGATCCATTTGTCTAACAAGCTTTATATTCACCAGCTCATGATGGCAAAGGCCTCCTTTGACTTATGACCTGATATATCATTGTTTATTTAAAAGCCCTGTTGTTGTTTTTCATGTTTTAGCTTGAATGGTATTCTAATATTTCCACTTTGTCCTAGCATAAATTTTTATTCCTGATATTCATATAAGGTCAAAATTCACAAAACACCTTTAGAAGGTTTAAAAAAAAAAAAACAGGGAAACTATTACGGTATCTGTCATTTAAACCGTGAGCTCACTGGACAATAAACGAGACCTCTGTGACTGAAACGTACCTAATAGCCTGCAACCCCTTCACCAACACCGATAACAGCTGGGACTGGATTGAGCATGTACTAGACAAGTTTCTGGATGTAGCCACGTCAGTGTTCAGTCACTCTGACTTCAAAGAATTGGTCAATTGGGCCGGATTTGGTGGATGCCTTCCCTGGCACAGTTCCGAGGAGAATTCCCTGTAGACTGGGATTGTATCCACTGCTGGTAGACCCGTATGACCGTACGCTTCCACACACCTGCATATTCAGCTACTTCCTTCACACTATGGTCTTTGTCCACGCCCACATGCAGTCCCTCCTTTTAGCCAATCATTAACATCCAATTTGGAGCGTTTTCAACACATGGAACGAGACATTCCCTGCACTGTACCACCTCTTCCCAATCTATGGATCCCGTCACTCACACCCGGCAGGTATTTATAGCCCCATCGTCCACGGCCAGCGCCATCTGCAGGAGCCTGAAGTTACTACCACCTTAACCATGCAAGGTGACTCAAGGTCCAGACGTCTGGAACAGTATCATTAATGTATTGTGGCCGTGAATTGTGAAAACTGTGACTGGATTCATGGACCGGACAAATTCCTGGATGTAGAGAATTGGTCAGTTGGGCCAGATTTGGTGGATGCCAGTCTACAGGGAATTCCACCAATCTGGCCCAACCGAGCAATACTTTGATGTAGCGGTTTACTGATTGTTACAGGTGGTCCTACGGATTTCCAAAGAAATCAAATCTGGGGATTCTGTGGGCCAGTCCAGATGTGCTAATGCTCCTTAACGCTCATTATGCCATTCGATCACATTTGCAGCCCTGTGAATGTGGGAACTGTCATCTTGGAATACTGGGATAGGTATGTTATGTCCTTTAGTAAGATGATGAGCTACAGGGGAAACCTGGTTGTCCAGCAGCTCATTGTAGATACCAAGGTTCACCTTTACTGTCACCTCAACCAAAGACCCCATCTCCACCTAATTAAATCACCCCCAGGACATCACAGACCCCCTGTCTCATTGTTTGTCTGGGGAGCTAATTTCCGCTTTGGCTTGGTTAACACTATTGACAACTCAAAGTCTGCACCGATCCCAAAGTTAGTTCCCTGATTTATGTGTTTAGCTCATTTGTTTGTTTGTTTACTTGTTTGTTTACTTGTTTCTCATTCATTTATCTAGGTGAGTTCCAACTGAGCCCGCGGCCTGCTTTTCAAGGGACCCCCGGCCCCGCTGTTGAAACCTTTTCTTCCAAAAGATGAAAAGGGTGGGCGACGGTGTTCTTTCATTTTGGCATTTCGGGAGACAAAGGGAAGTGGGTTTTGAAATGGGTGAGCCTTGATCAAACACAATTGTTCTGGGCCTCGGCCATTGTCTCCCTCTGTTGTGTCCACATAAAGGTTAACGATGTTAACTGGCAATCTCCGGGCCTGAGAGACGTTAAGTGAAATGCGGGCCGTCAGAGCAGGTTGATTGTGAACGACCCATTTCACCGTGACAAGATACCATTAATTAGCATTAGCATATCACAGAGAGAGACGCTCGCCAGCAGAAAGCCCGGCCTCTTTAATAACCTCCGTGGGTGACATTTGAAGCTCACCGCTTTCCTATCTTCTCTGCATTGTCTCCCAATTAGCCAGAAGAAAAAAAAAAAAAAGAAAGGTGTGTGCCGAGCAGCCGTGAGCCTGGAGAGCTGGGATAAGGAAAGCTCTGGCATCAGGGGGTCCTCGCGTAGATCAGGGAGATTGTCTGAAGCTTCTAGGGGCCACAGCCTCAACCCGTCTACACACACACAGAGACAGCCACACACACACATACATATATACACACACCCACTCAGCTGCAGCTCTCTCATGGGGCCTGATAATAGCAGGTCCTCGGTGGAGCTGTGATTGCATCAGGGCTTTGATCTGACCGCTAATCGCTAGTGACAGACAGGCTACCGACAGTGCCACTTCCCCGCTCAATGCGGGGGCCTCTTTTCCCCTATGCCTCCTCAGAGAGGCACAGGGTGAGACACTGAGAGAGAGAGAGAGAAAGGCGTAGGCTTTCGGAAGCTCGATTTAATCAGGGTCCTCATGGGAGTCCAGATAACTCCACATCAGCCCTGCCCAGGATTAACGAAGGAGCAGAAATCTGGCATAAACTCGTTACGGAGATCACGAGAGGCGGAGGAAGGCTGGAGTGTTAAACAAATACACACTCTGTGTTTCATGAGACAGCAGAACCAGTTACTGAGGTCTCCAAGATTAGGGTTGGGTCAAAGTCTCTAGAGGGAGGTCTGGACAGCTTTGTGGCCATCTTGGCAACACTGCCAGGCAGAAGTAGTAGAAGTTGGTGCCATTTCTCACGACCATGTGATACATACATACATATCGTCGCTGTCCAATGAAAACCATGTATCTCAAATTTGGGCGATTTTTATTTTTTGGCATCATTTGATCACATGAGCTGCTGTTTACATGGGGTGAACAGTTCACGGTGAATGGATCACCAGAAATATCCAAAACATGCTTGGAAAAACGCCTGGTTCCATTGACTTACATTCAAATTCAGTCCGGTTTTTGGCCTCTCCTGTAAAGTTGCCATTTTGGAGATCCCTGTTTTTCTTTGGACAGGAGGCCTGGTGTCCCTCCACCTCCACTGCAACATATATATATATATAAATATATCAGTGGAGGTGGAGGGACACTGGACGTGTGACAGCAAACTGTTCATCTTGGTGCTGACCACGGTGCCTCCACACACGGATTCGTTGGTCGTCTCCACCAAGACTAAAGCGGGACTCGTCACTGAAGATGACCCGCTGCCATTCTGTCAGGACTGATGTCCTGAGAGGTTACTAGGTGGGGGCTATGGCATCTCAAGTTGCTAGGATGTTGTTAGGTGGTTGCTATCTGTGTGATATAAGATGGCCACACAAATTGATTCATTTATCTTCCCAATCATATGTGTGTCACTCCATGGCAGTCTGGCACGACACCATTGCAGTCTTTGTTGGCATGGTGCTAAGGACAGTCTTCGTCGTGCCTGCATGTAGTCCTGCGTGGTGCAGCCGTTTGTTAATGCTGCTGGCACTAAAAGAAAAAGTCATGGAGGACACCACTGCTCGCTAAATGTCCGCACTCATTGCTGTTGGGTCACTTTAAACATGTTGGAAAAATATCCCTGTGGTTCATGCAGGTCTCCCGGTACATACTGTCACTGGTGCATACCTCCTTCTATCCACTGTTGCCAACAGTGTGCTATGGTAGTATCCGCATGACCGGTGTGGTGTGCAATACCTCGATAAGACCATGCCGCTTCCCGGACCCTTCTCCAACTCTTCCATCTGCTGGAATCACTTTCAAATTTCCATGAGGCATACTTCACTCGCAAAGGATGCTACCAACACAAGAGCACATGTCCGAATGCAAAGCCTTCACAACAGGGCGACCTTATATAGTCAGCCAGGTACAGCGATAAAGCCCATCCTTGCTTACGTCACATGTGCGGCTATGCATGAAACATGAATCATTTGAATGTTTAATGATGTCAGACTGACCCACCGATTTCCATGTCGGTTGAGTCCTTGTACGTGTATATCAAGTCAAGTCAACATTTATATGCTCTTTTTACAACAGGTGTCGCCACAAAGCAGCTTTACAAAGAATCTGGTGTCCGAGCCCCCAATGAGAAAGCCAAGGACGACAGTGGCAAGGAGAAACTCCCTCAGTTAGGAAGGAAGAGACCTCAAGAGGAACCAGGACTCAATAGGGGAGCCCATCCTCCTCGGGTCAACACCAGATACAAGACCGCACAAGAATGGAGCGTGTAATGTCTGATTAGTCTGTAGTTAAGTAGCTGGGTCATCAGATGGGTCCACAGGATTCAGGCCAAGCTTCCACAGTGCAGGACAGCCACGAGCTCCATGGGGGTTAAAGGCGAGCAGTGGCTCCCAGTCAGAGCAGATGTAGCAACAGCATCAGGCCGCACAGGATGGGCAGCAGTTCAGCTCAGACAGAGAGATCAGACAGACTGTGAGCTTTGACAGAAGACCTGAACACACTATACAGTGTTAACAGAGTGCAGCAGTGACTCCGGCAGGCCTGGCTATTATAGCATAACTAACAGGGAGATATGTATATATATATATATATATATATATATATATATATATATATATACATACATATATATACACACTAATTAAAATCAGCCATAAAGAAGCTATTATACACTGTACAGTGAAATACTAACTCACCCCCACCACACACACACATGCTCATCGGCGCAGGGTCCAGCTCATATGTGCCATGTGGCATCTGTGCCGAGTGGCTGATGAGTGAAATAATCCTATGTCACACTCACTTAAACCTATGCAAACGGATGCTTAAGGAAAGCCCTGAGCCTGTCACTCCCCATTATCTCCTCCTCTCCTCCGACCTCCATCCATCCCTCTCTCTGTGCACGGCCCTGCGGGAGACTGGACGGCTCTCCCTGGGCAGTCTGGCCCGAGCCAAATGCAACGTCTGAGTCACAACAGGTTTGGCTCCTCATCTGGAGTGTTCACTGCACATCGGATTAACCCCGGATGGTTTCTGGAAATTTCTGGTCCTAATTTGTTTGGATAGTCCAGAGCAGATGCTCAAACTGCTACCAAACTGTCTGATGGAACGTGTGGTAGCTTTGCAGTTTGTTAATCAGCATCTTCTCCAGTGAACACACCCGAAGAGACCATAGGCCATATTTATACAGGATGGATAATGGTTCTCTGATGTTCTACATAAAACAGGTATATGACTTTGGTTATCCAGTATGTGGTTCTACACTGTGCCCATTCCCACTTTATGATCCAGTCCTTGAATGAAACGAGCTGTTCCCCTTGTTTGGTGAGCTTCTCATGAATAATTAGATGAGCTCTGCTCTGATTGGCTGGTTTACAGCAAGACATGTGGAAATAGACTAAATAAAATGAGCCTCCATGTAAATGAGCTCCGCCCTCATACTCTTTAGTTAGCTATGCTAGGTACTTTGAGCTAATGCTAGTAGCTAACGTTCCCTATACTAGCTACTGGCTACCAACACACACAGTAGATTAAAGTTGATCCTCACTATGGAGCTCTCAGTTTAAGATGATCTGCTCCAACCGGCACACACGGATACAATCACACAGCATGGCTGCTACTTACAGGCTGCTGTCAACAAACTAACAGGTTAAAGTTGTCCAGTTGCTATAATGCCCTGAGAGGTTGCTAGGGGGTTGCTATGGCATTTCAGGTGATTGCTAGGGTGTTGTTAGGTGGTTGCTACCAGCGTGATATAAGATGGCTGCACAATTTAATTCATTTATCTTTTGTTTGTTTGTTTGTTTGTTTATGATTGTTTGTACAAAACATTTACATTCAATCAAAAAGCTGCATACAAGAGCATCGTCAACTGTGAGATGATTTGACATAATGATAATAATAAGACAAAAAAGATTAAAAAGAACAAATAAGATGACCACAATAAAGAAAAAGAAGACAAAGAAGAGGATGAAGAAGAACAACAACAAAACAAAAAGAAAAAGCATAAGAAGAAGGAATCAGCAAAAATAGAACAAGAAAAAAAACAAGATGATGCAGAAGAAGAGAATGAAGATGGAGAGCATCAGTATGGTTAGAAAAAAGAAGGAACTGAGGAAGAACAAAAAGAACAAGAGGAAGAAACAGGAGAAAAACAACAATAAATAGACAGAAACGAGATTAAGAAGGAGAACATGAAGACATAGCACTGTATACCAGCAGTGTTTATGAGCTGTTGGTGAGTACTAGGTATCATGTTAGTGATGCGGTGTTAAGTATGCTGGGTATTATGGCAATAAGCCAGTGTTAAGTGTGTTGGATATCAGGTTAATAACTCAGTGTCGAGTGAGCTGGGTATCACGTTAATAACTTGGAGTTAAGTATGCTGGGTTTCATGTTAATGGCTCTGTGTTAAGTGTGCCATGTATCCTGTTAATAACACGGTGTTAGATGTGCTGGTATCATGCTACTAACTTGGTGTTAAGTGTGCTGTGTATCATGTTAAGGACGCTGTGATAAGTCTGCTGTGTATCATGTTAGTAACTCTGTGTTAAGTGTGCTGGGTATCATGTTAGTGACTCTGTGTTTAGTGTGCTGTGTATCAAGTTAAGGACTCTGTGTTAAGTCTGCTGTGTATCATGTTAGTAACTGTGTTAAGTGTGCTGGGTATCATGTTAGTGACTCTGTGTTTAGTGTGCTGTGTATCATGTTAAGGACTCTGTGTTAAGTGTGCTGTGTATCATGTTAGTAACTGTGTTAAGTGTGCTGGGTATCATGTTAGTGACTCTGTGTTAAGTGTGCTGTGTATCATGTTAGTAACTGTGTTAAGTGTGCTGGGTATCATGTTAGTGACTCTGTGTTTAGTGTGCTGTGTATCATGTTAAGGACTCTGTGTTAAGTCTGCTGTGTATCATGTTAGTAACTGTGTTAAGTGTGCTGGGTATCATGTTAGTGACTCTGTGTTACGTGTGCTGGGTATCATGTTAGTGACTCTGTGTTAAGTGTGCTGGGTATCATGTTAGTGACTCTGTGTTAAGTGTGCTGGGTATCATGTTAGTGACTCTGTGTTAAGTGTGCTGGGTATCATGTTAGTGACTCTGTGTTAAGTGTGCTGGGTATCATGTTAGTGACTCTGTGTTAAGTGTGTTGGGTATCATGTTAGTGACTCTGTGTTAAGTGTGTTGAGTATCATGTTAGTGACTCTGTGTTAAGTGTGCTGGGTATCATGTTAGTGACTGTGTTAAGTGTGCTTTCGAGCTGCTACAGAACTCGCGTCTCTCCAGGACCCCCAACTGAACCTGCGGGTTAACAGGTTTCAGCTGTGGCCCAGGCATGTCGCCTCCCCGCCTCGTAAATCAATCACTTGCTTCAGTCTGAGCGAACAGAGCAAACCACCAACTCCATCTCTCCTCCACCCACCTCCTTTCCACCTCCCTGGGGTCTCCTGGTCAAACGGAGCGTGCTAATGAATCACACGGGCTGTTGACAAAGGGAAACCTCTGGTATGCAGTAATTAGCGTGTTTGGTTTTAAGGGAATGCGGGTGAACGTATGCACCCACACACTCACTCACACACACCCACACACCCCCGCACACACAACCCCACTCGCACACACAGCAGCAAAGGTCATTTGTTTTAATTATGACTTGTCGTTCTTTCTGACCACAGTGGACCGTAAAGCGGGCGCTTTGTTAAAGTCACGCCTTCTGAGTAAGCTAACATGATACAGTGCTGCTAACGGAACATGTGACTCCGCCCACTCGCACATACGTGCAGCCCCGAAGGTCACCGGCTTTCATCACCACTAGGAGCGATGCCTTCTCGCCTTAATCATGCTTCACCACAGAAGCTCATACACCACCTCCCGGACTCCCCAACCTCGGAATGAGGAAACATGATATTGTGCTATGTCAAGTAAAGATTGGGACTGGGGTTTCAAAAGAACAGCTGCACCCAGAAGGAGGTGTGGGAGTGCGGTGCTGTTGGGAAGGAAGATAAAGGTGACCAGGATCAATAACTGGTGATAAATTTAGACTGATATGATCAATATTTATTGAGCTACACATACAGAAGTCTGTCTCTCAGTATGGCGTCGGGCCGCCGTATTTGCTAACCCAACACGCCAGACGTCTCGGTATGGAGCTGTAGAGGTTCCTAATGGAGCCCTGTGATAATCCATCCCATGCAGCTTGAACATCCTCACACAGTTCCTGCAGATGGTGCGGTAGGGGTGGAGGTGGAGGGACACCAGGTCTTCTGGACGTGTGACAACAAACCGTTCATCTTGGTGCTGACCACGGTGCCTCCGCACACGGGTTCGTTGGGCGTCTCCACCAAGACTAAAGCGGGACTCGTCACTGAAGATGACCCGCTGCCATTCTGAGTCACTCCATGACAGTCTGGTACGACACCACTGCAGTCTTTGGTGACGGTGACGTGGTGTTAAGGACGGTCGTCGTAACGGTGCACACGGTCTGTGTCGTGTAGCCGTCTGCCAATGGTGCTGGCACCAACAGAATGACTCCTGGGGGGCATCACTCCACTCCACACATGATGGACAATCCGTCGGTTCGCTCTCTCTGTGGTTCATGTAGGTCTCCCAGATCCTTCTTGTCAGCGCCTTCTTCTATCCTCTGCCACCAACACCATGCTGCCATAGCATCCGCACGACCGGCATGCTGTGCAATACATCGATTAGACCGTCCTGCTTTCCAGAGCTCTGCGATGCGACCCCTCTCCAACTCTTCCAACTGCTGGAATTGCTTTCGAGCTCTTCTCTGAAGCATACCTACCTTGCAAAGGTCGCTACCAACACAAGAGCACAAGTCCGAATGGGGAGCCCGCCCAACTGGATGACCTTAGATAGTCAGTCAGGTACAGCAATAAGGCCCTTGCTTACGTCACGTGCCACACTCGGATCATTGGCACATCTCATGGTTTCAAACCTACCCACCAAGTTTCATTCCTGTGGGTCGACTCCCTCTGGGTGCAGCTATTCTTTCGATGACGCCGATATGTCAAATTCCTAATCCTTCATTCCAGCGGTTCGAAAAATCCTTCTCTCAGGATTGGATGGACAGTTCATGGAATAATAGAGGGGGGCCGTCCTGCCGGATATGTGGACGAGGCCTAATTTATTATTATTATTGTTATTGCCTTCCTTCGACCCGCCACATGTGCGCCCAGCTTGAACGGGTTAACCTCGCATCAGAGCCGAAGTGAAAGCCCCTTATTTTCCTTCCTCTTTTTGATGCATTGGGGTCTTTCATGATAAGTTTCCTAAGCCTGGACCGGCCCCTGAGGGCCGTGGCCGCTCACATCAATCAGGTTTTCTAAAGCGAGTGGTCAACGTTCACTTATTCACGTCAGCGCATTTTTTAACCTGATCGTTTATCAAAGTGGCTGATCTCTCCTGCTCGGCTGCAGGCGCAGATCCTTCTTACTTCATATATAAATATATATATATATATATATATGTTCTTCCAGACTCAGCTTGCGGCGGGCGCTTAATTTGTGCGAGCTCTTTAATACATCACATTATGTGGAACGGCCGTAGCCTCCAGCGCTGTTCTCGGCTTGTGCCGTACCTGCTGTACGCTGCTGTGCTAAACAGCTCACCAAGTGAATAGGGATATCACTGCATCTTTCCGATCGCTAATCAGCCACCATGGAGACTGTGATTTGGAACATCAGCATATAGCTTAACCTGCTATACTGCTAGCGCAGCTTCTCCCCTATCCAACAATACCACTTGTACCATGGTGACCTCTTACAGTCACTAAACAACAAACAGTTGACCTATCCATGCTCTGGCCACATGTCCATTCTACAGAACGTAGGCACAATCCCATTTAACCTAAAGAGAAACCAACAACAACTCAAATGACCAAACTGCTAAACTTGGAGTGCGGTACTGCGGATCTGTGAAAGGTCACAATGCTAGCCGACGTAGCCATCCATGACTTTAAGAGCTCGGCCTTAATTTCAGGCTGTAAATGTCAACACTGGGTTGAAATAGAAAAACAGCGGGGTTAATAATAGCATGTTAGCGCTAAGCTAAGTGCTAATACTGGTGTGCATTGATTTTCCTGGGCCATTCTAGATTAAATACAAGCACAAGAGGTTTATGAGAGACGGTTCGTGTTTATTAAGCTTTTAATAGACATTTTTATAAGTTATAGAAGTTTTAGTCAGTAAAGAGCCCTGCAGCTAATGATTCCCATTCCTAGCAACCACCTGAAACCTGGTTAGACTGGAACGTACCTACTGCCATTTAACCCCTCTAGCTGTGATTGGATTTGGCATGGACTGGACAAGTTTCTGGATGTAGGCCACATCAATCTGCAGACATCGAGGAATTGGTCAGTTGGTCCAGATTTGGTGGAGGCCTTCCCTGGCACAATTCCGAGGAGAATTCCCTGTAGACTGGGATTTTAGCCACCACTGGTAGACCTGTATGACCGTACGCTTCCATACACCTGCAGATTCAGCTACTTCCTTCACTCTATGGTCTTTGGCCACGCCCACATGCAGTCCTTCCTTTTAGCCAATCGTTATCATCTGCTTTGGAGCGTTTTCCACACACGGTACGAGAAATTCCCTGCACTGTAGCACCTCTTCCCAATCTATGGAACCTATGCAGCGCCATCTATAGGTACTACAGGTCTTTCTGTATTAGGTCAAATGGGATTTCACACTATATCCAGTAAGGCTTGTTCATCCTTACTGAGGGACCTACACCTATTCGGCCATGCGTCTGTCTGTCCGTATGTCTCTCTGTAAGTAGAAAGAATACCACCCCTGCTTCTCTCTCCTGGGCAGTTATAGCAGAGATCATCTGCCGAGACATCTCAGTCTTAAAGCCACAGGAACCGGACGAGAGCCGGAGCCAAATGTCCCTAAATCAGATGGCCAATATTTACCACCGGGGCCTGAGGTGAGGCGAGCGCGGGCTGGTTTGTGGGCGAGAAAAATGAGCATGCCTGACCACTGTTGCGGCCGACGGTCCCTTTATTGTCGTCGGTTGCAGCGGCCGAGTGTAACATACCTCAGCGGCGTAGAGTGTAATTAAGTGAAGGTGGTAAATGGAGCGCGTCTCCGTGGACAAACGGCCTCGGCTGAAGCTTTGGCTGCCCTGACCGCAGAAGACCACTGGGAAATACGAGAGGGGGGCTTTACTGTGTGTCTCTATATCATCGCTTGTATGTCCAAAATGGTAACTGATTAGGAGGAAACGAGGAATCTTAGCTTCGAACGGAAGATAATGGGAAAAAGAAGATGGAATTTCGGAGCACCATGGTCCAGCAACTGGGAATACTTCAACATGTTATAAAAAGCTTCATAGCTTTATAATCAGGCTGCATATCAATATTCAAAACAGAAAACATAACGACCAAGATGGAGATACAATAGTACATGCACATTGCTGGGCAGAACTCTTAGGCCTTGTCCACTGGGATATGGGGACGAAAATGAGGCCCCTTTGACTGGGCCCTACCTAATAGCCTGTAACACCAGCACCAGCACCAATAACAGCTGGGATTGGGTTGGGCATGGACTGGACGAGTTTCTGAATGTAGGCCACATCAGTGTTCAGACACTCTCACATAAAAGGATTGGTCAGTTGGGCCAGATTTGGTGGAAGCCTTCCCTGGCACCATTCCGAGGAGAATTCCCTGTAGACTGGGATTGTATCCACTGCTGGTAGACCTGTATGACCGTACGCTTCCATACACCTGCAGATTCAGCTACTTCCTTCACACTATGGTCTTTGGCCACGCCCACATGCAGTCCCTCCATTTAGCCAATCATTAACATCTGCTTTGGAGCGTTTTCCACACATGGAACGAGACATTCCCTGCACTGTAGCACCTCTTCCCAATCTATGGATCCCGTCCCTCACACCCCACAGGGGTTTATAGCCCCATCATCCTCATACAGCGCCATCTGCAGGAGCCTGAAGTTACTACAACCTGAAACTGAAACAGGCAGGGTGACATATTTTTGTAAAAACATGTCATATTAAATATTGCTGGGTAACTCTACAGTAGGGTGCTGTCCTTAGGGCTACATTAGCTTGCTATGACAACTGACATAACCCTACATGAATGTGTATGAGTGCTTATTCCCATGGACACCATTCACTAAAAATGTTACTTCAGCAAGTCGGAGTTAGCGAAACTAGACTTCATGACAGGTGATGCCTGTTAGAATAAGCATTTATGAACATTTGTGTAGGGTTTTTAACTAAACACTCAACACTCCTCCTAAAACACTCAACACGCCTCCTAAAACCCTCAACACACCTAAAACCCTCAACACTCCTCCTAAAACACTCAACACGCCTCCTAAAACACTCAACATGCCTCCTAAAACACTCAACACGCCTCCTAAAACACTCAACACTTCTCCTAAAACACTCAACACACCTAAAACCCTCAACACTCCTCCTAAAACACCCAACACTCCTCCTAAAACACTCAACACGCCTCCTAAAACACTCAACATGCCTCCTAAAACACTCAACATGCCTCCCAAAACACTCAACACTTCTCCTAAAACACTCAACACTTCTCCTAAAACATTCAACATGCCTGCCAAAACACTCAACACTTCTCCTAAAACATTCAACATGCCTCCTAAAACACTCAACACTCCTCCTAAAACATTCAACACTTCTCCTAAATCACTCAACACTCCTGCTAAAACACTCAACACTTCTCCTAAAACACTCAACATGCCTGCCAAAACACTCAACACTTCTCCTAAAACATTCAACATGCCTGCCAAAACATTCAACACTTCTCCTAAAACATTCAACATGCCTCCTAAAACACTCAACACGCCTCCCAAAACACTCAATACTTCTCCTAAAACACTCAACACTCCTGCCAAAACACTCAACACTTCTCCTAAATAACTCAACACTCCTCCTAAAACATTCAACACTTCTCCTAAATCACTCAACACTCCTCCTAAAACACTCAACACTCCTCCTAAAACACTCAACACTCCTCCTAAAACACTCAACACTCCTCCTAAAACATTCAACACTTCTCCTAAATCACTCAACACTCCTGCTAAAACACTCAACACTCCTCCTAAAACACTCAACACGCCTCCTAAAACACTCAAGACTCCTCTTAAAACACTCAAGACTCCTCTTAAAACACTCAACACTCCTCCTAAAACACTTAGCATTTCTCCCAGAACTCCCTAAAACACTGAACACGCCTCCAAAAACACTCAACACTTATCCTAAAACACTTAACTTTTGAGTCTTGGTTCCTCTCGAGGGTTCTTCCTCTTGGCCCAGGGTTCTTCCTGTCGCCTCTGACTTGCTTACTCAGGGCTCGGACCCAGATTCTCTGTAAAGGTGCTCTGAGAACCAATCTGTTGTAAAAAGCTCATATAAATAAATCTGACCTGACCTGACCTGACCCGGCTGTAGACTGAAATACTGATCCATGTTTTAGGGTCTTTTAGTAGGTCACCTGTAAATCACCTGCCTGGAGATTTATCACCCTGTTCTTTGAAACCGAGGTGGTTTCTGATGAACGATTGTGTCTCGGGAGCATCTCAGAATAATTTACAGCTCTGGACATGATTCTGGACACATCCAGCCTGCAACAGGGAAAGTACTGGACAGTTTTGGAATAGTGTCATCACATTCAAGCCATGAGGAACCATGTTTATAGCCTAAGCCCTGAATGTTGGGATGGGACTGGGTGGGTTGGGTGTCTAAAGTCATCTGCAAGACACAGCAAGGATATCCTGGAAGGAAGCGCGAGGAGAATCGCTGCAGAAGCATGGCGCTATTATTAGTGTGCTGATAACACAGGAACTCATTTAAGGAGAAAAAAGGGAAGGCTGAGGAAAGGCGCTGCGGTCCCTGTAGGCTCGAGCTCATTAGCCACGTTTCAGCCAGACGGCGTCCGTCAAGACAATGGCTAACAACGGACAGATCACAGAAAGAACATGTGGCTCCAACTTCTTAAAGACGTTCATTATTAAACAAACCAACACCAGCGTTAGCATTCCGATAGCCTAACATAGCATTCTGATTAGAGCTCTAGAATATTGGGAGTATTCCAGAACAGTGTCAATCAGGAGAACATTCTAGAACAGTGTGAATGTAGTAGGATATTATGTGAATTCTGGAGAACCTTCTAGGGCATAGTAAAATGGAGAAGAACATTCAAGAACATTGTAGATATGGCAGAGCATTCACAGAACAGTCTGGAGAAGCGCTACATGAGGAAGAGCGTTCTAGAAGAGTGAATGGGGAGCAGATTCCGGAGCCATGTGAATGAGGAGCAACAGGGTGACATGTGGGAGAACACTGTAGAACAGTAGGAATGTTCTGGGAACAGTAGTTCTGGAGAGTGTTAATGGAGGAACATTCCAAAGCAGGCTGAAATGATGAACATTCCAGTAAAGTGTGTGAAGGTGTTAGGACAATGATGGGAATTCTGGAGAACCTTCTAGGACAGTGCAAATGAGTGGAGAACATTGCAGGGCAGTGTAACATCTTGGGAACCTTCCAGAGCACAGTGAGGAACATTCAAGAACAGTGTAAGTATGGTAGAGTGTTCTGCAACAGTGTTAATAAGCATGATAGTCTGGAGCAGGAGAACAGTCTAGACCAGGATGAGTGGCGAATTCCGGAGAACGGTCCAGGACAGGGTGAAACAGGGCAGAACAAGTGCAAGTGAGTGGACAACAGGACAAGAACATTTTAGGGCAGAATGAAATGGAGAAAGACATTTAAACACAAACTGAATATGGTAGAACATTCTAGAGCTGTGTGAAATAGTTTAGAACACTGTGAATGGGTGAGAGAACATTCTAGAAGAATGTGATCAGTATAAATACTCTAGAACAGTATGAACGAGGAGAACAGTCTCCAACAAGTTTAAATGAGAGAGAACACTCTAGAACAGTGTAATAGAGGAGAACAGTCTAGAACAGGGCAAATTCCAGAGTTGTATATAATGTAGGAGAACATTCTAGGACAGTCTGGGGTAGTAAAGAACAGTCTAGAACACTGTGAATGTGACTAAGCTGTGAGGACATTCTAGAAAAATGTGATAGGGATAAAATGTTCTAGAGCTGTGGGGTAAGACATTCCAAAGCGGTCTAAAACAGTGTGATCTAGGTAAGACAGTCTAGAACAGTGTGATCTAAGACAGTCCAGAACCGCAGAAACAGTGACAGTATAAATATGGAGTGTTCTGTAACAGTGTTAATTACTATAATAGTCTGGAGCAGGGCAAAATGAGGAGAACAGTCTAGACCTGGGTGAGTGGAAAATTCCAGAGAACAGTCCAGGACAGGGTGAAACAGGGTCAGTTTAGAACGCTGGGAATGGATGAGAACATTCTTGTAAAATGTGATCAGGACAAATATTCTAGAACAGTGTGAACGAGGAAAGCACTCTCCCACATGTTTAAATGAGAGAGAACACTCTAGAGCAGTGTAATAGAGGAGAACAGTCTAGAACAGGGTGAATGGAAAATTCCAGAGTTGTATATAATGGAGAACATTCTAGGACAGTCTGAAGTAGTAAAGAACAGTCTAGAACACTGTGAATATGACTGAGCTGTGAGGACATTCTAGAAAACTCTGATTGGAAAAAATGTTCTAGAACTGTGGGGTAAGACAATCCAAAGTGGTCTAAATGAGCTTCAACGTTTTAGAACAGCATGCCTCAGGCAAAGCAGTCTAGAACACTGTGATCTAGGTAAGACAGTCTAGAACAACAGAAACAGTGACAGTATAAATATGGAGTGTTCTGTAACAGTGTTAATTACTATAATAGTCTGGAGCAGGGCAAAATGAGGAGAACAGTCTAGACCCGGGTGGGTGGAAAATTCCAGAGAACAGTCCAGGACAGGGTGAAACAGGGTCAGTTTAGAATGCTGGGAATGGATGAGAACATTCTTGTAAAATGTGATCGGGACAAATACTCTAGAACAGTATGAACGAGGAGAACAGTCTCCAACATGTTTAAATGAGAGAGAACACTCTAGAACAGTGTAATAGAGGAGAACAGTCTAGAACAAGGTAAATTCCAGAGTTGTATATAATGTAGGAGAACATTCTAGGACAGTCTGAAGTAGTAAAGAACAGTCTAGAACAATGTGAATGTGACTGAGCTGTGAGGACATTCTAGAAAAATGTGATAGGGGAAAAATGTTCTAGAGCTGTGTGGTAAGACATTCCAAAGCGGTCTAAAACAGTGTGATCTAGGTAAGACAGTCTAGAACAATGTGATCTAGGTAAGACAGTCCAGAACCGCAGAAACAGTGACAGTATAAATATGGAGTGTTCTGTAACAGTGTTAATTACTATAATAGTCTGGAGCAGGGCAAAAAGGGGAACAGTCTAGACCCGGGTGGGTGGAAAATTCCAGAGAACAGTCCAGGGACAGTTTAGAACGCTGGGAATGGGTGGGGACATTCTTGTAAAACGTGATAGGGAAAATATTCTAGAACTGTGTGAACGAGGAGAACAGTCTCCAACACGTTTAAATGAGAAAGAACACTCTAGAACAGTGTAATATAGGAGAACAGTCTAGAACAGGGTAAACTCCAGAGTTGTATATAATGTAGGAGAACATTCTAGGACAGTCTGAAGTAGTAAAGCACAGTCTAGAACACTGTGAATGTGACTAAGCTGTGAGGACATTCTAGAAAAATGTGATGGGGAAAAATGTTCTAGAGCTGTGTGGTAAGACATTCCAAAGCGGTCTAAAACAGTGTGATCTAGGTAAGACAGTCTAGAACAGTGTGATCTAGGTAAGACAGTCTAGAACAGTGTGATCTAGGTAAGACAGTCTAGACCAGGGTGAAACAGGGACAATTTAGAACGCTGGGAATGGGTGAGGACATTCTAGAAAAATGTGATCGGGACAAATATTCTAGAACAGTGTGAACGAGGAGAGCAGTCTCCAACAAGTTTAAATGAGAGAGAACACTCTAGAGCAGTGTAATAGAGGAGAACAGTCTAGAACAGGGTGATCTAGGTAAGACAGTCTAGAACCGTAGAAACAGTGTCTAGAAAAAGACGTCCAAACTGCTAACAATCCTTCTTTTCCAAGTTTCTAGAAAACGAGTCATTTCAACTGCGATTGCCGAAGAGATGATATCGTAAACAGAACATTGATAAATATCCGTTGACAGATTACAGAGGTGACGCAGACCTCCCAGATTCCTGAGGGAAAACGAACCGTCAGTGAAATTCCTTTCCCTTTTTGTCAGCCCACGAACAATAGAAGATGGAGTTATCTAGTGCGACCCTGACTTGGGAAAACATCTGAAGTGGCCGATCTCTGGCCTGACTCGGTGAGGTCAAGAAACAGAGACGGAAGTGATGCTGATGAGCAGCACCTTCCTTTCGGAGCGTAGGCGACCTCTAATGTCATCCTGAAACTCGAACTCTCTTCTCCTGCTCTCTGTCTTCCTCCAGACATACCCAGGAACAGATGCACATCCTCTGCTCCGAGACGGGACCCAGCCCATGTTGCCACAAGCTGCATAGAGGGCCATTCGTTCCAGATGTGCGCTAATAAAGCGAGGCTGTTTCGCGATGCCATCGATGGGTTCGACCCCGATTTGGCTGCCTCTGTTTTTGAAAGTTTAAAGTGACTTCCTGTGCCGCTCAGAGAGCTCGAAGGAAGCAACACGACTTCAGAACCTGGCATGTTTTCCAAACAGAGAAACGGATCAGATCCTCAAAGAGAGGGTTTTTAGAGGACCCCCAGACAGCCGTAGGCTCTGACGCCAGTCGTATGGGTTCGGTAGGGTATTTGCACTTGGCTGCTTCATGCACTGAGAACTGATCGAATGAGCTGTCTGATCGGTGAAAGAGCCAAGTGGGAATGCAACCGAGATGCGGTGGAGATGGATTGCTATCCAATTGCTCAGATCACATTGAGAGATGCGCTGGAGGGGCAGCTGGGCCGGCGGGTCGGTTCCTTTACTTGTTCCAAATGGAGCCAAACAAAAGCTGCACATAATAAGCTCCGGTAACCAGACAGAACCTCACTTTCAGTTCTCATAGGTTTCCAGATTCTACCGGCCTAGAACTTGGTTCTATAGTTAGATAGAAGAATAAAAAAAGGTTAAAGGAAAAGGAAGGATAATTATTCCCAAATAAACTGATTTCTGGGAATAGAATGGCATGGTGGCAAGCAGTAATGTCCTCCACGAGTCATCCTGGCCAGCACCACTGGCGGACGGCTGCACCACGCAGGACTACATCCACGCAGACCGTTACCACGACTGTCCTTAACACCACGTCACCGATACCCAAGACAGCAGTGGTGTCGTACCATACTGTCATGGAGTGACTCAGAATCTTCAGTCCCGCTTGGAGTGAAGTGCCGGTGGAGACTGCCAACGAATCCGTGTGTGGAGGCACCGTGGTCAGCACCAAGATGAAAGTTGTGTCACACATTCAGAAGTTCTGGTGTCCCTCCACCTCCACCCTACTGCACCATCTGCAGGAACGGCATGGATTATCACAGGACACCATCAGGAACCTCTACAACGCCATGCCCACACTTCCTTCTGGGTGCAGCGAGATGCTAACTGGATGGAGGGCCTGTCCAGGGTGTTTCCTGCCTTCCGCCCAGTGAGTGCTGGGATAGGCATCAAGGGACCCCACCCTTCCCACTACAATCCAGCAGGATAAGCGGTTTAGGAGATGAACGACAGAACGAATGAGTGTTATAACTAGCCTATAGCTGGTGCAAGCAGTTTATGGTGTCAATAAATTGTTGATCAGTGTTTTATGGGCATTATCTGGATCAGATATGCTTGAAATGCCGAGTCTACAACAGATCCTACATGTGGTGGTGCTGTTACTGAGGGAATGGGTAATCAGCGTTGTAAAGTGGAAGGCCTAAGCTGACCTTTCGGAACAGGTGATGAAAAACAGCAAACAGCTTTTTTTGGGATCTATCTCGCTTCTCTCAGCCTCGTAGTGGGGGTGGTGTTGCCAAGCAGCCCCGCATTTGGCAGCTCAATCACTGAGCAGCCAGACACTCGTCAGTGAGTAAGTGAGTGTGTGTATGTGGGGTTGTGTGGGTGTGTTTGTCCATCAAGCGCTGTCCATTCTGCCATCGCTCAGCGCTCTGGCACATCACCTGTTGGAGTGTGTGTAAAGCCGCCGGGGAGTGGTCTCTTGGCCAGCGAGAGTGTTTGTGTCGCTCTCTTGACCCGGGAACAGACGGCCACCTCCCCCTCCAGAGAAGCAGCATGAGGCCAAAAGCGAAAGGAAGCAACAGTATAGCAGGCCAAACAATATAAACATCCCAAAATAGAGACGAACAAATACCCACAGCCCCAAATCTTTCCGATTCATTATTATATCCCTACTTAGGAAGGGTTTACTTTGATCTACCGCTGTTTAAAAATGCTCCGAAAGCCCCAGGTGATAAAATCCCAGTACATGTTTCCAAAATCCTTCATTTTTGATGTAAACTGGGCAGTGCTGATGATGTGCTGTGCTTATGTATGTAGTAAACTTACCTGATTTGGTTTGTCCTGCTTGTCCTCAGTCTCTTGCCATTGGAGTCAGAGAAACATATTATGAAATTTTTACAACCAAGGAAAAACTATCCAGCAAGTAAAAGCTAACCACCAAGTGAAAGACATCCACAACTTAAAGCTAACCACCAAGCAAAAGTTATCAACAAGTGAAAGCTAACCACAAGTGAAAGCTAACCACAAGTGAAAGCTAACCACCAAGTGAAAGCTAACCACCAAGTGAAAGATATTCACCAAGTAAAAGCTAACCACCAAGTGAAAGCTAACCATCAAGTGAAAGCTAACCCCATGTGAAAGCTAACCATCAAGTGAAAGATATCCACAACTTAAAGCTAACCACCAAGTGAAAGCTAACCACCAAGTGAAAGATATCCACAAGTGAAAGCTAACCACCAAGTGAAAGCTAACCATCAAGTGAACGCTAACCACCAAGTGAAAGATATCCACAAGTGAAAGCTAACCACCAAGTGAAAGCTAACCATCAAGTGAAAGCTAATCCCATGTGAAAACTAACCACCAAGTGAAAGATATCCACAAGTGAAAGCTAACCACCAAGTGAAAGCTAACCATTAAGTGAAAGCTAACCACCAAGTGAAAGATATCCACAAGTGAAAGCTAACCACCAAGTGAAAGCTAACCATCAAGTGAAAGCTAACCCCAAGTGAAAGCTAACTATCAAGTGAAAGATATCCACAAGTGAAAGCTAACCACCAAGTGAAAGCTAACCACCAAGTGAATGATATCCACACGTGAAAGCTAACCACCAAGTAAAAGCTATCCACAAGTGAAAGCTAACCAGCAAGTGAAAGCTATCCACAAGTGAAAGTTAACCACCAAGCAAAAGATATCCACAAGTGAAAGCTAACCACCAAGTGAATGATATCCACAAGTAAAAGCTAACCACTAAGTGAAAGCTAACCACCAAGTGAATGATATCCACAAATAAAAGCTAACCACTAAGTGAAAGCTATCCATAAGTAAAAGCTAACCACCAAGCAAAAGATATCCACAAGTAAAAGCTAACCACCAAGTGAAAGCTAACCACCAAGTGAAAGCTAACCACCAAGTGAAAGCTAACCACAAGTAAAAGCTAACCACCAAGTGAAAGCTATCCACAAGTGAAAGCTAACAACAAGTGAAAGCTAGCCATCAAGTGAAAGCTAACCACCAAGTGAAAGCTATCCACAAGTGAAAGCTAACAAGTGAAAGCTAACCACCAAGTGAAAGATATCCACAAATGCAAGCTAACCATCAAATGAAACTAACTACCATGTGAAAGCTAACCACCAAGCGAAAGCTAACCAAGCTAACCACCAAGAGAAAGCTAACTACCATGTGAAGCGAAAGCTATCATAGCATGTATAACTGCGCTATCAAGTTGGTGCCTCTATCTGCCAGTGCTCCATCTGTCCATCCATCCATCCATCCAGTCGTAAGATGAATAAGAACCTACTTTAGAACATAGCTACACAAATGCTGGACTCTGTTTTCATTAAGTGTGTTTACATGCACTTCCTAATCAGATAATGATCGGCGGTCCCGTTTCTTCATGTGTATAATCAGGTACAGACATACATGGTTGAGGTTGCCTCAAGTTGACTGACATACAGGGGCTCTTTGATCTGCTTGTGGGCCCTGGGGCTACAGGTTGTCATCGGCCCTATGGCTCTAGTTACCAAAAGCTTAGAACCTTTGTTTTTAATTAAGGTACACATGCCGCTGCCATTCAACCACTCGCACACCGCCTTCCAAACCCAGAACTGGGCCATGGACAAGACTTGATTGTGGTTGGACATGTCCACTGAGAAGAAAGTCCATTCCGTATAGGAATAGGAATTAAAAGATGTTGCACCAGGGTTTTACTGACACCACTGAAGTTACAGATGCCAACACTGGCCAGGTACAACCTGTGCCCTAAATGGCCCCGCCTACGTACCATACTATTAGACATTCCTACCTTGCTGGTCCACCTTGTAGATGGACAGTCAGAGACGATAGCTCATCTGCTGCTGCACAGTGCAGTGTTGGTCATCCTCTAGTTCTTCATCAGTCCACAGGACGGGGCCCACAGGATGCTGACCACAGGACGGTGACCACAGGACGCCGACCACAGGACGCCACCCACAGGACGCCGACCACAGGACGCTGCCCACAGGACGCCACCCACAGGACGCCGACCACAGGACGCCACCCACAGGACGCCACCCACAGGACGCCGACCACAGGACGCCGACCACAGGACGCCACCCACAGGACGCCGACCACAGGACGCCGACCACAGGACGCCGACCACAGTCAGAGACGATAGCTCATCTGCTGCTG
The DNA here is from genome assembly GCA_024036415.1 of Prochilodus magdalenae. Taxonomy (NCBI): domain Eukaryota; kingdom Metazoa; phylum Chordata; class Actinopteri; order Characiformes; family Prochilodontidae; genus Prochilodus; species Prochilodus magdalenae. The sequence continues at coordinate 60,894 of JAMWET010002220.1, read as the reverse complement.
CACAGTGCAGTGTTGGTCAACCTCTAGTTCTTCATCAGTCCACAGGACGCGGCCCACAGGACGCTGACTACAGGACGTTGACCACAGGACGCCGACCACAGGACGCCACCCACAGGACGCCAACCACAGGACGTCGACCACAGGACGCCACCCACAGGACGCTGACCACAGGACGCCACCCACAGGACGCTATCAGCTGAATAGTTCTGGTTGGTGGACGATTCTCAGCCCAGCAGTGACACTGAGGTGTCCAACAGCACTGCTGTGTCTGATCCACTCACACCAGCACCACACACACTAACACACCACCACCACGTCAGTGTCACTGCAGTGCTGAGAATGATCCACCACCCACATACTACCTGCTCTGTGGTGGTCCGGTGGGGGTCCTGATTATTGAAGAACAGGGTAATACAGTCTGTGTTATGGACAATCCATCTATCTATCTGTCTATCTGTTCCTGCCTTTTCCCTCCATTCCCTTTCATTCTCCGTCTCTCTTTATGCCCTCTCTCTCTCTCTCTCTTTCTGATCTGCAGTCATGACTTGGCCGCCGGTTCTCTGAGCCTTACGTAAACCCCCCCTGTCACATCTACCTTTTGCGCTGAGACAGCTTGACAAATAAGTGATGACCGCTCACATTTTTAATTTAGGAGACTGATGAAAAATTAACTGTGGCAATGCTAGACCTTGATTTAAAAAAAAAACCCACCCACCTCCTCCCCTCTACCTCACACTAGCTCCTCCATCACCACCACCCCCCCCACCTCCTTCCCCCAGCTCTCTTTTGCACTTTATCCAGCCGACGTCACATAAGCGTAGGGACTGTCGCGAGCCGAGAGACTTGACCTGGCAGCGTGGGGAAGAGAGCCTGTGTGTGTGTGGTGCAGGTTGCCCGTCCGAATGCATCTCGCTAACTCTCCGCAGCACCATCCAAACCTATTCCATTGTCTTCTTCCTTCATGCTTAGCTCATCTACCTATTAATAGAGTCGGATCTGTGTGGGTTCCTCCTCGGAGCTAAGCGGAACTGATGTCTCCACTTGTGTCACCGCCGCTGAGAAGAAGCAGACACACCATTACGGACCACAGGTCCCCCACCACTCCGCTGTATGTGTGTGGATGAGTGTGATTTAATGTGTTTGGATGTGCTTGATGGCCACCCTGGCTGGCTCTCAGGGTAGTTTGAATGTGGATCCACATACCGCAGATCTGGGTTACCCTATACCGCTACTCGGGCACGACCAAAGTTCAAGCCAAATATAGTCACAGCCCTGCATAGAAGGTGCGAGACTTTGGTCGAGGTGAAACGGCCAGGTGAAGTTCTACACTGTGCCCATTTCTACCCAACGTTTTGGTTCTAGAGTGAAATGATGAATAGTTAGATGAGCTCTGATCTGATTGGCTTGTTTATGGGGAGACAGCCCCACCCACGATGATCATCCAGAAGCAACATATGGAAAAAAAAACTATTTAAATACTACTTAGTTAGCTATGCTAGTTACTTGGAGCTAATGCTAGTAGCTAACGTTAGCTATACTAGTTTCTGGCTCCATCTGGACACCAACACACAGTAGATTAAGGTTGGTCCTCACTATGGAGCTCTCAGTTTAAGATGATCTGCTCCAACCGCCACACACGGATACAATCACACAGCATGGCTGCTACTTACAGGCTGCTTTTGGGGTGGTGATGCTAATAAAGGTGGAGCTGCTCCTCTCTTCAGTCTCTTCAGGGTCAAACGCTGAGCGGAGCTGCTTCATTTGGTCCAGAGAGGTTTGGGAAACTGTCCGGAGTGGAACGTGAAGACCGCAGGATTAAAGTTTTCCGGGATCCTGTTAGAGATGTGGGAGCTGGAGTTTCTGTGCATCGGCTCGTTTCCAGTCCACCTTAAATGGTGCCGCAGTTGAATTCCTGCATCGGTACAAGCTGTAGGATTTACGGTGGACCGGACATTTGGATAAAGAGGAAGGCTGAGATTTCGTATCCCATGAGAATCGTTCATCAGCATTACCGGGGTAAACCAGCATTACATGTATCTCCACATGGGAAACCAATCCTGTTCCCATAGGGCTTTAGCCTGGACGTGTAAAGTGTAAAGTTGGACATATGTTGTTGCTCAGGACTGTAAAGTATAAACACATTTGCATCATGTTATTTTCAGGGTTGCCAGTTATTGCACATTCATATTAATGACACCTATATTGTTGGAGTACCATCAAAAATCTCTCTCTGATTCAAGTTCATTTTTTATTTTTTTTGCATTGCCAATTATTTGAGGGGGAGGAGCTAGAAAGTTGCAGTGTGCCATTTTTTGTAGAATCCCTTAAGGGTTAAGATAACGGAAAAAAAATCATCTATGCCTCATGGTGAATGAGATATTGGCAAAAACATAAGGTCAGGCTCTATAGCGCCACCATAGGACCAGTTCAGCACTTTTTGTTGTGCTGCAAATTCTTTGTATGAAATATCTACCCTCCAAATTGGCATCTGGATGATTCATGGTGGATGCTTCACACCATGTTTTCCATTGATTTCCAAATATATAGAAATAAAATACAATAAAATAAAAAACATATATTATTTGTAATCATAGAATTATTAAAAAATAATAAAAAATAATAAAAATAAAAAATATATTATTTGTTACAATAGAATTATTAAAATAAATAATAAATAAATAAATAAATAAATAATAATAATAGAACCTTGATCGGATAGTTCCATAGGTGACAAATTCTGATCATGATCTACCTACCTGATATTCAGATGCCCCTGTTCAGGTGTGCTAGATTAGAACTGAACTAGCAGATCTCCAGGTCCAGGTTTAGGCCCCCCTGGTGTATAGGCTCTATAGGCTTTCCATCTGGTCCGGGACAAGCCACTGTCCTGCACAGTTTAGCAGGGAGTCTATCAGGACCAGGGCATCACAACCACCGTTCTACAGAATCAATCACTTGCATCCTTGCTGTTAGAGAACCAGGCACTCCAGATCCGTCTGAGGTCATATCAGTGGTGCGCAGACCTGGTCATGGTGATCTACCTACCTGGAGAATGCAGATGCAACAAGCTATGGCCCTGCAGGCCTATGTTACCCAGGCTCAGTGCTAGATTAGAGTTGAAGTGGTAGATCTCCAGGTCCAGGTGTAGGACCCCCTGATGTAAAGGCGTCAGTTGATCTAGAACATTTAATCTTTCATCCGGTCCTGGAGGAGCCCCCGTCCTGCACACACCTGATCCAACTCATCAGCTAGGAGTTTTGGCAGGACAACAGAAACATGTGCAAGGCAGGGGGTCTTCCAGAACCAGGGTTGGGAACCATTGTTCTCCGGCATGAGTCTCTTGCATCCTTCCTGGTTCTTCTTATTCATAGATAAAATTCCTCTGGTGCCCGGTTTGGTGAACATGGTGATATTTGGACTTTCGCTGGACCGTATGATCTTGAAAGTTCAGTCTAATCCACTAGCACTGCCCAAACTCAACCCCCACATCTGGGCTGCCTCCAGCCGCCTTGCCTCAGGGTTTCCCCTGCAGCCTAGCCGGACGAGTTGGCTTGGTTCTGAGCTGCCTTCAGCTGTGCTGCTTTGGTCTTGTTTTCTTTGGAAGCAGCACGACTCCATGGTAGCCGAGGCCCCCTCTCCCGACGTGCTAAAGGTGGAGCCCCTTCGCCATCTCGGAACCCCCCCCGCATGCACGCATCCTGCTCCAGCCAGCTGTTCTTCATCAATTTTTCTCATCAGCGCAGCTGCAGACGTGAATAATCCATGATGTCTTCTGTTGAAAGGGTGGGCCTGGGCTCCGTCTCCGTCTCTCTCTCGCTCAGCCGTCTCTCGCCGTGCTCTCTCCATCGGCCCCGAGGCGAAATTTCACCAGGCTTCACTCAATGTTTAACACGGCGGGTTTCTGTGGACAGAGCGTGCAGGGACTCCGTCCAGATGAGTGCTTCACCATGACGGGGTCAGGCTGCCAGTAACAGGCCCTGCAGCGCTCTATCAATCGCAGGACCGAAGCAGCGGCACAGACCAAAGCACTTACCTTTAACCAAACATGCCTTGCCTACTCGCCCAGAAAAAACAAGTGGAGAAAGACGGGATGGGGAAAAAAAAGGGAACGGAGCCGAAAAGGCAAGACGCTTGTCTTTACTTTCTCCAGCCGCAATCAGCGGGTACCCGTGGCGAAGCGGAGACGGACTGACAGCCCACCTGTCGGAGAGGTGTGTGGGCAATCGGAGCAGAACAAAGACAAAGGTGTGAGAGTGAGAGAAAGAGAGTGCAGGAGAGCGAGAGAAGGCCCCTAATAATGGCTGAGCCAGGGAATGACGCGGGATGTAAAGTGACAGCGGACAAGTCATCCATTATTTATAGCCCCCGAGCCGGAGTATTTATTTTTTCAGCGGGGCGTGAGTGGTGAGGGATCGTGGCACAAAACAAGCAGCCAGTCACGGCCCATTCCTCTGACTGTCAGCCTGCTAGCCGCGCTGCTAGCGTTAGCAAGTGCTGGACGGCGCTAGCGGCTGCCGCAGTCTCTCTTCAATCACACCGCCCGGGGGCCACAGCCCCCGATACCCCACGGTATACCCCTGAAGGCCTTCGGAAAACACCTGTAGTTAGCAGAAAACACAAGAAAGCTATTGTCGCTAACGTGTCGGGGAGCTGGTCCACTAGAGAGACGGCTCTGTGAGTGGAGTTGTGCTGAAATTGCTCAAATGCACATGTACATGCAACATGCATCTATCAAAAGCCTCACGTCCCGTACCGTCTGGTAGGAGCCCGTCAGCTCGCAGCCGAAGCCCCGGTAAACAAGCCCGCCTGATGTCACGGCCGGCTTAATCAGCCCTGCCGTTGCCACGATGCGTTATGTAACTCCTAGGCCGCGTCGCTCCATCGGCGGACGTCCCTCGAGGTGAGATTTTTCCGCTGCGACTTTGTGCCGGTAATTGAACGGCCATGGGGTTGCCAGGGAAATCCCAGGTGTGGTTTCCCTGCTGTTTTGCCCTGCAGCAACCTCAATTACTCGAGCAAACAACCTGCTGTTATCCTGAATACGGCCTGATGCAAGTCACTCTCAACAGGACAAGCTTCGGAATGTACAGGTGGAACGGCGACCGGCGCGAAGAGCCGTCCCGTCGATTAACGTGACGACTGCATAGGACTGTAGAGCAACGCTGATGCTAATCTGCACCGTCTTAGTTAATCAATAGGGTGTAATAATAACCCTGCTTCTAATTGGGAAGGCCAGCGAGTTACACACGTGTTCAGTCAAGCATGTGGCAGCTCTGAGATAAAACGCTTAGCACCCACACGCCGGCCCTACCGGCAGCGCGCACCGCGTTCCCGCCTGCGACTTCAGTCGCCCTTATTTAATAAGCCTTTATAAATAGATCATTGTGGAGCAAAAGTGTTTTCTGTTCATGTAAAGAGGATCAGACGTGTTTGATTAAAGCGAGACGGAGATGTGATATTACACCAACGCTGATTATTTGATGTATTAATAGGGAACACACATACAGTCAAAAGACACACCTGCTCAGAGAACAGGTGCTGCTGGCGCCTATTCTTGCACTGCCTGGACCAAATGAATACCTGTTCAATCAAAATGTATATACAGCTCTGGAAAAAATGTATCAGTGTCTCTAGCTGTACAGGTTCCGGGTTGGTGTTGGACCAGAATCCCTCAGTTCTGTTTGATTCTCTACACTACTGGAACCATGTCTCCCAAACTCCAGATCAGATATTGTATTAGATCTGTGTATTTAGAAAATCACTAATGACCTCCAGAAGCCTGTTTTTAGAACCATGCTCGCTGTGCGTTTCACCCCAGCCGCCGCTCGCCAGTCTCTCTGGAGGTCACTCGAGGTCATCTTACGGTGGTTAAGTGATGGTGGAATGAGGTGGTGCTCATCAGGGTCAGTAGAGAGTGGGTTTGGCCCTCTGCCAGTCTGTAGCTGTGTTGTCCTGTGTGTTGGCTGCTGGACCTTGTTCTTATGAACCAGATGCTCACTGTATCTGCCAGTAAAGCTAGAACCCAACCTCCGGTTCCTCACTAAGAACCTGCTGTACATGTGGAGATGCTGATTTAAGAAAGGACTGGAGTGCTCTCTGATTTATTTCCAGAGCTGTATATATGGGAGGGTAGGATTGACGTTTAAGTTTCACAGTTGGCCACACATGTGGTAAGCACAGACGGGCCGTATCGCTGTACCTGACCGATTACATGATGTTGTACTATTGCATGTTTCTATTCTGACTCGTGGTGTTGAGATAGAAGCATCATAGGGCTCCGGGAAACAGGACGCACCGCACAAAGCATGCTGTTGGTGGCAGTGAATAGAAGAAGGCACTCACCAGCAACATGAAGGATCTGACCAGTACCACAGAGAGCAGGCATGGACCGACCCAACAGCCACCATTACAGACATCCAGCGGGCAGTGGTGTCCTCCGTGAGTCATCCTGTTAGTGCCGCACCACAGCAGACGGCTGCACCACGCAGGACTACATGCACACAGACCGTTACCACGACGGTCCTTAACACCACGTCACCGTCACCAAAGACTGCAGTGGTGTCGTACCAGGCTGTCATGGAGTGACTCAGAATGGCAGCGGGTCATCTTCAGTGACGAGTCCCGCTTTGGTCTTGGTGGAGACGCCCAACGAATCCGTGTGTGGAGGCACCGTGGTCAGCACCAAGATGAACGGCTTGTGGTCACACGTCCAGAAGGCCAAGTGTCACTCCACCTCCACCCCTACCGCACCATCTGCAGGAACCGTGTGAGGATGTTCAAGCTGCATGGGATGGATTATCACAGGACACCATTAGGAACCTCTACAGCTCCATACCGAGACGTCTGGCGTGTTGGGTTAGCAAACACGGCGGCCCGACGCCATACTGAGAGACAGACTTCTGTATGTGTAGCTCAATAAATATTGATCATATCAGTCTAAATTTATCATCAGTTATTGATCCTGGTCACCTTTATCTTCCTTCCCAACAGCACCCGCACTCCCACACCTCCTTCTGGGTTCTGGAACTGGATGTTTGTGATTGTCATGTTGGGTCATTTCTTTTTCGGTCTGTTCATAAAGAAATTTACACACACGGCAGCGTCCACTTCCAGGCTGTGTCAAAAACTGAAAATCTAAAATGTTATATCACCAAAGTTTCCTATGACAACCTTACGTTTACCTGCCGTTTGAAAAGAACATCACAGCACTGCGTAAGTGCCATAAGATCACAGAGCTATTTAGAACGCACAGTGAGAATTATGCCTCCTCATCTTCCAAATAAGTCGTAATCTGTCTCTGTTTGTCCGTGATAATCTCCCACTTCTTGGATATATCACTGCTGTCATAACGGGGCATCTCCAGAATAGCAATTTTATGGGGGATGCTAAGAGACGGCTCTTATCTGCAGCGTGCAGGTTTTATTCTGAGCGGTCCTACAGCATTTCTATCGGACGTCATTGGGTCTCACTGTCTGACCAAACCAATCCCAGCCTCTCATGTTTGGTTGGTTCACCTCCAGCTTTGATTACAGTGTCTAGTCACTGTGCCATTGCTTCAACAGCCCTCTGGAGCCTCACAGCCGTTATTCCCATCCAGAGTCTGGGTTATGTTCCAATGGGAACTTGTATTGGCGACGGAGAGTGTCCATCCATGGACTCCTCTATTCCCTTCTCCAGCACATCGCCAAGACTTCCAATGGGGTTAAAGGTCAGGACTCACCAAGTGTACGAAGGGTCCAATCACATTCCTTCAGGACATTCCTGACCACATGTCATTCATGACGTTACAGGCTCCTCCCCTTTCTCATCATTCCAGCTTCTTCTTAGTTGCTACCATGGCTTGATGCCAACACACTAGGCGCTCTGGAATAGGGTCCGTCTGGACTCGTTCGACCACATGACGCTTTCCCCTTGGTCCAGAGTCCAGTCTTTGTGCTTCCGTGCAAACTGAAGATGATTAGTCTCACTAGGTGATCAAATGAGCTCCAATCACAGTCATTCCGAATATTCCCGACCACATTTCCTCAGTGAAGTTGCCGGTTCTCTACTCTACTTTAATACTGAGCTGGACAGTCCAGGACCCAATTCCCGTCATTCCAGTTTCTCTGTAGTGGTTTTCATTGCTTGAGGCCAAACCACTGGACGCTCTGGAATAGAGACGGCCTGGACTCATTAGTCCACATGACTTTTTCCAATTGGTCCAGAGTCCAGGCTTTATGCTTCCAAGCCACCTGAAGCTGATTAGTCTCAGCAGGTGAATTTGAGAAATTCCGACCATGTTTCCTCCAGGAAGTTGTTGGTTCGTCACTCTTCTACCAGGTGTTAATGTGCTGGACATTCCGGGACCCAATTCCAGTCATTCCAGGTTCTCCATAGTTATTTTTTTTGCCTAAT
>JAMWET010002220.1:0-47500 GCA_024036415.1 Prochilodus magdalenae | reverse complement strand
GTGGAGCTGATAACATGGACAGTGGGTGGAGATACAGGGAGGTGTCTTTTCCTTTAACTGATTTCTATAGAAGTGATGTTTGGTGGGTTAAACCTGCAGAGACCGTTTCGTTCCAATCAGTACTGACGGGGTCAAAAAGCTGGACAAAAAAAAAAACAGTTAATGTGAAATGAAATGGGTGTAAATCTGGACTCCACCCAGCAGAAAGTCTAAATTATTAATTTTACATTATGATTTTTAAAGTCTTGTTTCCTGTTGTCCACTCCTGCCCTCGGTCAGCTCAGGGAAGTGCGACACACTTCTGAGCGCTGGGTCAAAATTAGCAACGAGGCCTTGGCATTCTCTCACAGTCCTTCATGAGGAGCCACCTGGGGACGCTCCTCCGACAGGCTTCAAGACGCTCTACATATGTTAAGACCTTGTTGAGCACTACTGTGTTGGGAATACATTCATAAACAGCAGTGCTTGCACTATCTATCTATCTATCTATCTATCTATCTGTCTGTCTGTCTGTCTGTCTGTCTATCTATCTATCTATCTATCTATCCATCCATCTATCCATCCATCCATCCATCCATCTCTGTCTCTCTCTCTCTCTCTCTATCCATCCATCCATCCATCCATCCATCCATCTATCTATCTATCTATCTATCTATCTATCTATCTATCTATCTATCTATCTATCTATCTATCGAAGCATGCCCAAGGCTACAGTGCTGTGAAAAATCTAGCTATCTATCCATCCATCCATCCATCCATCCATCCATCTGTCTCTCTCTGTATCTATCTGTCTGTCTGTCTGTCTGTCTGTCTGTCTGTCTGTCTGTCTGTCTGTCTATCCATCCATCTATCCATCCATCCATCCATCTCTGTCTCTCTATCTATCTATCTCTGTCTCTCTATCTATCTCTGTCTCTCTGTCTCTCTATCTATCTATCTATCTATCTATCTATCTATCTATCTATCTATCTATCTATCTGTCTGTCCATCTCTGTCTCTCTCTCTCTCTATCCATCCCATCCATATCTCTGTATCTATCTATCTATCTATCTATCTATCTATCTATCTATCTATCTATCCATCTCTGTCTCTCTCTCTCTCTCCATCCATCTATCTATCTATCTATCTATCTATCTATCTATCTATCTATCTATCTATCTATCTATCTATCTATCTATTTCTGTCTCTCTCTCTCTCTCTATCCATCCATCCATCCATCCATCCATCCATCCATCCATCTATCTATCTATCTATCGAAGCATGCCCAAGGCTACAGTGCTGTGAAAAATCTAGCTATCTAAACATCCATCCATCTGTCTCTCTCTGTATCTATCTATCTATCTATCTATCTATCTATCTATCTGTCTGTCTGTCTGTCTATCTATCCATCCATCTATCCATCCATCCATCCATCCATCCATCCATCCATCCATCCATCTCTGTCTCTCTATCTATCTATCTCTGTCTCTCTATCTATTTCTCTATCTATCTCTCTATCTATCTCTCTATCTATCTATCTATCTATCTATCTATCTATCTATCTATCTATCTATCTATCTCTCTAAGCATGCCCAAGGCTACAGTGCTGTGATGATTTCATGTATTAACGGAAAAGGCCGTCCGAACGAACCCTGTCCTTTCCATCCCCTTTAAAACTCAACGAGGCAGCTAGCTTTAGGGCCGGACTTTCTCCAAACGTATCCCATGTCACAGTGCTTTCTAAACAAGGCTGCGTGTGTATATGGACTGTCCATATGTTGGCTGGGTTGCGTGTGGCATGTTTGTCGTGCCTGGCACAGCTACGCTGAGATGAGTTATGACGGTAGGTATTCAGTGTTATGTGGGATGTAGGTCTGAGAGCGCCTCCCGTATACTGTTTGAGACGGAGCAGATGTTGGACTGTTGGAGTGGGCGCTTGGCCGGGCTGACAGTGAAGGAACTCTGGCCACAGCAGCATGAAGCTCATCCACACCTTCCCTTCAGGAAGCCTGCACCAGCTTCTGGGCTCCTGCCAGCTCTCAGCAGAGTGAACGGGTTGGTGTGCTTTCAGGAGTCGAAAGTTGGAAAACTGTGGAAGTCCTCAATGTACTGATGTACTTGTGTAAATACATATCTGACTATATGTATATATACATATACATGAAATCACTAGACAAAAAAATGACTCACCAGATTCACTTTGGCATGTACTGGACAAGTTTCTAGATGTAGGAATTGCGCAGGTGGGCCAGATGTGGTGGAGGCCTTCCCTGGCACGATTCCGAAAAGAATTCCCTGTAGACTGAGACAAATCTACAGCCACTGCTGGTAGACCCGTGTGACCGTACGCTTCCATACACCTGCAGATTCAGCTACTTCCTTCACACTATGGTCTTTTGCACTCCCATTGCTGCCGTTAACCTACAGACGCCAAACAGCATCTCCTCACTCAGGGCAGATCCCCCAACTCTAATCCACAGCCATACTGACCTGCACTCCTCTGTGTGTCATTTAGTTATACTTTGTTACTCCCATAGACGACCATTCATTTCTAACACCTGAGTTTACTCCTGGTCCTAGAACTTCCCCACTCTGACTAAGTTGAATGACCTTTCGTGAATTCAGCAGATGAGCTAGATAGCAGTCTGATGGAGGAGTCTGGGATTGGTGCATGTATCCAGGAGAATGCTACCTACCAGAATGCACCAAAGTTTGGCAGAGGGGGGATAATAACCTAGGAGATGTCCAATGGGTTCAGCTCACCCCTCTGAAGCTTGATGTTAGTGCTATAGCACACAAAGACATCCCAGACAGATTATATGCTTCCAGCTATGGAGCAGCAGATTGGAAAAAAACGCTTTCCCGTTCCAGCATGACTGTGCCCCCCTGTGCACCAAGCCAGCTCCATAAAGACATGGTCTGAGGAGTTTGGTGTGGAGGAGCTCCAGTGGCCTGCCCACTGAACATACTGGGATGAACTGGGATGCTGATTGTGATCAATGCGTGGCCACAGATCCCCACAGATACTCTCAGAGGTCTTCTGGAAAGCCAGGAGGTGCTACCTCTGGGTAATTCCGTCTTAACCCACATGGGTTCTAGAAAGGGACATGCAGAAAGCACAGCTGTCCACATACTTTTGGCCATATAGTGTCTGTGTCTATTCAGCCTACAGCAGGTTACATGTCATATGGGGCATTTCAGCCCAAACCAAAGTTAATATTAATATTCTAATATTATAATCTCAATTATGGCTTTCAGCCAATCATTAACATACAGCAGATGAGCGAGATATTGGATCCCGGGTGTGGAGCTGTCTTGCATTATGGTAGACTGAAGCTAAGAGGCTTTAATTCAGCATCTCTTACATTACAGCAGGGCAGGCCTCCCCACGCTTGTTTACCCAGGTGGCCCCCCCGCCTCAGGTGGCCTTGGTCCAGCTTGGCTGTCAGGCTTGGGTCCTGATCAATTCTTCAGCGTCCTGTCTGTCAAATTAGGCCGCAATCTGGAGACAACACACTTGTTTCAGTCTAACTTTGCATCAGCCTTGCAAATGAGGCAGGAGAGGAAGCTCCCGTTTTAATTCCCGACCCCCGCGTTGGCGTTCCTTCTTCTAATTGACCCCGGGGTCAAACGGGGACTGAGATAATATTTAGTTAAAATATTCTCATTTCCCGGGGAGCCGCATTTCCATAGAACTCCAGCTCATGCCTAATTTATAACGTTCCTTACAATTACCATGCAAACGACGTCTTTACTGTCGCTCCCCTTCTCCTGCGGAACAGTTTAGTAAATATCAAACGCTATTTATTATTAATAAACATAAAAAAAACTCTTTTATTTTCGTATTAATAATTTATGGCCTTCCAAAGACTTCCTAGATGAGCCGTCCTAGATGTTATCCCTAGTCTTTTTTCCCCTCCCCTGATTTCTGTTTGTTTTCTTTTCTAGGATTCACTCCAGGATTAGCCGAGACTCCCGCGTAGCATTCGTTCACACGTCTCACTCACACTCGGCTGCGACTTGGTAGACTTCACACCGAAGATGCTCTTGTTTACTGAGCATGATGCTAATGGTTGGTGTAGTGCTGCTGTGTTTATAGAGCAAAGGTGTCAAATTCTGGTCCCGGGGGGGGCCACAGCGGCCCCACGTTATTGTTTCCTTTCCTTAAACACGTCTAATTCGCCTCAGTAAGAGCCGAGTGAGGTATATCAAATGAAGTTACAGTGTTCCAACTTCTGAAAGGACAGATTCACACCCATGTAGACGTGCTATAGAGATGTATATTGGAGCCGGTTAACTCTTTCCTCCTTGTTTCAGTCAACAAAAGCTTCAATCAACACCTGAAGTAGGTGAAAATGGGCATTAGATTTGAAGCCCCTTGCAGATTCACTCCATTAAGATTCCCAATGTCCATCTGTGCTGTTATCCTAGCCGAAAACACTGACTCTGTTGCAGTCCTACTGGAATTGACCAGTTCAATAAGCCCACCATTCAAATCCCTCACACTCATAACCCAGAGATCTGTTTTACAGCAGTTAAGGAACTAATTTGAGTTATTACTGATTTATTACTGCATTATAAGCGGTAATAACTGATTAATAACTCAACAAGGTTTTTAAACTTTAAACTGATTATCATTACATGAAGTACCACGTCAAATGGAAAGGGTTCCTCGCCGCACCTACAATGCTGTGTTAAATTAAAGCCAATTAGAGACATTCTTAAAATTAAAAGACTGAATTGTCCAGAAACTGGAGGATCTCCATGATGGAAGAGAAACATCCAGGCTAAGAATGTATCATGTAATTCGGTTTTTGAGATTTTAGCACTGTTGTCTTTAGGAAAAGAACCCATAAATAGAGGTTTCCAGAATCAGGGACAGTATATATATATACCCCTACCAAACACCTTGAGTCAAGAGCTGTTCAGCCGAGTGAGGTATTACAGTGTTCAAACACATACAGATTCACACCCGTGTAGACGTGCTATAGACATGTATATTGAAGCCGGTTAACTCTTTCCTCCTTGTTTCATTCAACAAACACTTCAGTCAACACCTGAAGTAGGTGGAAATGGGGATTAGATTTGAAGCCTGATTCAGATTCACTCCATTAAGATTCACTGAAAGATCTGTTTTACAGCAGTTGAGGAACTAATTTGTGTTTATAATGAATTATTACTGCATTATAAGCAGTAATAACTGATTAATAACCCAACAAGGTTTAATTTGTTTATCCTTACCTACAATGTTGTGTGAAATTAAAGCCATTTAGAGACACTCTTAAAATTAAAAGACTTAACTGTCCATAAACTGGAGGATCTCCATGATGGAAGAGAAACCTTGTATCCAGGCTAAGAACGTATCATCCAAGTGAGGTATATCAAACGAAGTTACAGTGTTCAAACACCTACAGATTTAGACCCGTGTAGCTATAGATATGTATATTGCAGGTGGTTAACTCTTTCCTCCTTGTTTCATTCAACAAACACCTGAAGTAGGTGGAAATGGGGATTAGATTCGAAGCCCCTTGCAGATTCACTCCATTAAGATTCCCAATGTCCATGTACTGCTATCCTAGCTAAAAACACTGAAGCTAATTCCTGACACCGTTTGAATCAAACTGGAATCAAGCCAGTTAAATTCCAATGCTTCAGATATAATCCCTAAATCCAAATTCCGTACACTCATATCTGTATAAGTGAAAAGACAGTTCTATAGCAGTTAATGAACGATTCATGGTAATGAATGAATTATTACAGCGTAATAAGCGGTAATAACTGCTTCATAACTCAACAAGCATTTCAAACGCTTAACTGCTTTGCATTACAGTTTACAGTTCAATGCTTCAGATATAATCCCACAATGCAAATCCCACACACTCATAGCTATATAGGTTAAAAGACAGTTTTATAGCAGTTAATGTCCTGTTCATGGTAATTAATTTACATTTATGGCATTTAGCTGACGCTCTTATCCAGAGCGACTTACAAGGTTAATCATATTACAGGTACAGTGTAGTGTTAGGAGTCTTGCCCAAGGACTCCTATTGGTGTAGCACAGCGTAGTCACCCAGACTGGGATTCGAACCCCAGGCTCCCACATGTGGTGGTGGCTCTCTGGCGGGCAGTGGTGTTATCCGCTGAGCTACACCAACCAATTAATGAATTATTATTGTTAATGAATTATTACATTTCCATTCATAACCCAACAAGCATTTCAAACCCTTAACTGCTTTTCGTTACTGCTTCGGTTCATCACAGTGGGAATTCCAGTGCTTCAAATATCAACTTCCAATTCATATCCCTCAAATTCACAGCTATATGTGTAAAGTCTGGTTAAGAATCTAACTCACTACTGTTTATACCGGCTCTGTCATAACACTCTAACTCTACATCTTAATTCTGCTAGCGCACACGTCACTTTATCTGTATTCAGTGTCTTACTGTCTCTTTATGTTTATCTCAGGGCCTGTATATCTTTGCACCGTATGTCTTGCATTCGTCTATTTTACGTTTACTGTTTAATTTATTCACTACACTCTTGTTCTTGTTTTAGTTGTATCTGTTTATGGTTAAATGTTTATGCTGCAGCTTGGGTCAGACAGTAACGCAGTTTCAGTCCTCTGTATGGCTTGTACATATGGAACTGTTGACAAAACTTCTTGACGTTTGACTGTTCATAGTAATTACTGAATTATTACTGCATAATAAGCTGTAATAACTGATTAATAACTCAACAAGCTTTTAAAAGGCTTAACTGCTTTTCCATACTTGAAGTACCGACCCTAGTAGAAAGGGTTCTATGCAGTACATAAAATGTTCTGTGACTTTAAGGCCTTTAGAGACAGTTTTAAAAACTTTGATTATCCATATCCCCAAAAGGTTCTCCAATATGGAAGAAGAACCTTGTAGTACGCCCATGTCATGAAGGGACGTTCTGCTGTTTGCTCAGATTATATAATCTACATTAATACTTTGGTTTTGCTACAGACTCTGGAATAATAAATGAGAGCACTACAAAAATACCAATACCAAAGAAGCTAACAGACTAATTCGGGCTTATAGTTGACCCAATCACTCTTTTTGGGGGGTGGGGGTGTTGTTGGGGGTTCTACTGGTTTTATGTGCCACAGTGACTATTTACCTCACCGTTAGCACCTTAGTCTGACAGCAGCTTGGCTAAAATGGCACATACCTGTAAAAGACTTAAAGCCTTAGCATGAAGCTAACACGCTATAACCCCAAAATAACTTGATCTATAACAGCTGATTATAATGGTAGATGGACAACAGAAGCCAACAGCTGAAATTCAATAACTCCAGTAATCCAATAATTCCGTAATAGGGCTGTTTGAGTCAGGAGGATCCGGCGTACATAAATTAAACACACTATAAATACTTTTATGGATGGTTCTGATATGTACTCTTTAAAAAGATGGTTCTACAAAGGTTCTTTGGGTAAGGGAAATGCCTCTGTTTGGAACCACACGTTCCGTTTTATGCTTTAATGGTTCTTTGCCTGTTGAAATGGTTCCTTAGGCTGATGAAGCCTTTAGTAAAAGGGTGGTTCATTGTAGAACCTAAATGTGTATTTTTTTTAACCCTACAAGAACCAATCTTAGGAAGCATTGCCCCATGCACAGAACCACATAGGCATGCAAATGGTTCTCGGTTCTGAGTGTTCCTGGTTGAACCATTGGGCCTCATTCACCGATATCTTCCAAAGCAGGCTTCGTCTTAAATTTGTTCCTGAGAAGGGCACTACGAAAAAGTCTACATTGGGTTCCTGACGTGTTTAAACCGCAGAACCTTTGTGGTTCTGAGTGTGTGTAGGTTCTGTGCTTCCCTAAGAACAAATTCCAATTTAGAAAACCTCCTGTCAAACCGTGGAAGGGGGGTTTAAGAAGACGTTACGAGCGGTTGGTGAATGAGACCTGTTGTCTTGACTAAAGAACCCTTGAAGAACCATTGTTTCTAAGAGTGTGGGATCAACCTTCTGGGCATGATAGCTCTCGATTCACCTCCATAGAGGAATGTCTAGGGCCGGCTTGTTGGCACAAGCGTGCAATCTGACAGGTCCTCGTCCTAAGGGCTGTAACTCATTCTCAGTGTGATGTGGAAGTGCTTTAATAGCCCAGCATCTGACACGTGGCTGATGTCATTCGCACCTGGCTGAAGGCATTGATCTTCTATCACCCGGCTGATTGCAATCAACACAGCGAAGCACAAAGAGGACATGAAAGAGAACTCTTCTGTTACCGCAGTGTTTCCAGTCCTGGTGCTGGAGCCCCATGAACTGCATGTGCTAGTGTTCCAAGACCCCAATTCCGAGCTCATGAAGGGCTTTGGGAAGGAGCTGATGAACCGGAGATAAGCGGCAGCGGCCTGGAACTTCAGGGAAACGTGAAACACTTCAATGAAATGATGATTCAAGTAGAAGATGATTCAAAACCAAGTAAATGACCAACGCCAGCCTCACTGACAGCTTTCATTTCCAACTTCCCTAAAAACATACACGCATCATTAATAGAACAGCTGCACCCAGAAGGAGGTGTGGGAGTGCAGGTGTGTTGGGAAGGAAGATAAAGGTGACCAGGATCAATAACTGATGATAAATTTAGACTGATATGATCAATATTTATTGAGCTACACATACAGAAGTCTGTCTCTCAGTATGGCGTCGGGCCGCCGTGTTTGCTAACCCAACATGTCAGGCTCAAGAGGAACCAGGCTCAAGGGCGGAACCCAACCTCCTCAGGTCGAACGCGGATGAGACAAGAGACAGAACTAACAGAAGAACATCTATTAGATCCAGTCTGATTAGTCCAGGAAGGAGTAACTGCAACTGCACATAGAAAAGACAGATAAGAGGGGGAGACAGAGACAGATGAGAGTAAGAGAGAGACAAATGAGAGGGAGAGAGAGAGAGATGAGAGGGAGAGAGAGACAGATGAGAGGGAGAGAGAGAGAGATGAGAGGGAGAGAGAGACAGATGAGAGGGAGAGAGAGACAGATAAGAGGGAGAGAGAGAGAGATGAGAGGGAGAGAGAGACAGATGAGAGGGAGACAGAGGGAGAGAGAGAGAGATGAGAGGGAGAGAGAAAGACAGATGAGAGGGAGAGAGAGAGAGACAGATGAGAGGGAGAGAGAGAGAGAGAGATGAGAGGGAGACAGAGGGAGAGAGAGAGACAGATGAGAGGGGGAGAGAGAGAGACAGATGAGAGGGGGAGAGAGAGACAGATGAGAGAGAGACAGATGAGAGGGAGACAGAGGGAGAGAGAGAGACAGATGAGAGGGGGAGAGAGAGAGACAGATGAGAGGGGGAGAGAGAGAGAGATGAGAGAGAGACAGATGAGAGGGAGACAGAGAGACAGATGAGAGGGAGAGAGAGAGATGAGAGGGAGAGAGAGGCAGATGAGAGGGAGAGAGAGAGAGAGAGAGATGAGAGGGAGATAGAGAGACAGATGAGAGGGAGAGAGAGAGATGAGAGGGAGAGAGAGAGACAGATGAGAGGGAGAGAGAGACAGATTAGAGGGAGAGAGAGACAGATGAGAGGGAGAGAGAGAGAGATGAGAGGGAGAGAGAGACAGATGAGAGGGAGACATAGATGGGAGGGAGAGAGAGGCAGATGAGAGGGAGAGAGAGAGAGAGAGGCAGATGAGAGGGAGAAAGAGAGAGATGAGAGGGAGAGAGAGGCAGATGAGAGGGAGAGAGAGAGATGAGAGGGAGATAGAGAGACAGATGAGAGGGAGAGAGAGACAGATGAGAGGGAGACATAGATGGGAGGGAGAGAGAGGCAGATGAGAGGGAGAGAGAGAGAGAGAGGCAGATGAGAGGGAGAAAGAGAGAGATAGAGAGAGATGAGAGGGAGAGAGAGGCAGATGAGAGGGAGAGAGAGAGATGAGAGGGAGATAGAGAGACGGATGAGAGGGAGACAGAGGGAGAGAGAGAGACAGATGAGAGGGGGAGAGAGAGAGAGATGAGAGAGAGACAGATGAGAGGGAGACAGAGAGACAGATGACAGGGAGAGAGAGAGATAAGAGGGAGAGAGAGGCAGATGAGAGGGAGAGAGAGGCAGATCAGATGAGAGAGAGAGACAGATGAGAGGGGGAGAGAGAGAGACAGATGAGAGGGGGAGAGAGAGAGATGAGAGGGAGAGAGAGAGAGAGATGAGAGAGAGACAGATGAGAGGGAGACAGAGAGACAGATGAGAGGGGGAGAGAGAGAGACAGATGAGAGGGAGAGAGAGAGGAGAATAGAGAGAGAGAATGAGACAGAATGAGAGGGAGAGAGAGAGAGATGAGAGGGAGAGAGAGAGATGAGAGGGAGAGAGAGACAGATGAGAGGGAGAGAGAGAGACAGATGAGAGGGAGAGAGAGACAGATGAGAGGGAGAGAGAGGCAGATCAGAGGGAGAGAGAGAGAGAGACAGATGAGAGGGGGAGAGAGAGAGACAGATGAGAGGGGGAGAGAGAGAGAGATGAGAGGGAGAGAGAGAGATGAGAGGGAGAGAGAGAGACAGATGAGAGGGAGAGAGAGACAGATGAGAGGGAGAGAGAGGCAGATCAGAGGGAGAGAGAGAGAGAGACAGATGAGAGGGAGAGAGAGAGACAGATGAGAGGGGGAGAGAGAGACAGATGAGAGGGAGAGAGAGAGATGAGAGGGAGAGAGAGAGACAGATGACAGGGAGAGAGAGATAAGAGGGAGAGAGAGGCAGATGAGAGGGAGAGAGGGGCAGATCAGATGAGAGAGAGACAGATGAGAGGGGGAGAGAGAGAGACAGATGAGAGGGAGAGAGAGAGAGAGAGATGAGAGAGAGACAGATGAGAGGGAGACAGAGAGACAGATGAGAGAGAGATGAGAGTGATTGAGAGATGGCAGAGAGAGAGAAAAGAGAGAGAGATGACGAGGGAGGACGAGAGACAGATGAGAGGGAGTGTCGGATTAGAGAGATGATGAGAGGGAGAGAGAGACAGATTAGGAGGAGAAATGGAGAGCGAGATAGATGTGTGAGAGAGAGAACAGATGACCGATTAGATGCTATGTAGATGTTATTAGAGGTATCAGATGTTATGTAGAGATAGAGATGGAGAGAGGATCGGGGAGGATAGAGAGACAGATGTGAGTAGATGATGAGAGAGTATCAGATGGAGATTAGACATTATGCGATCAGAGAGAGAGAGACAGATAGGAGGAAGAGAAGTTTGAGTGTTTGGTCCATTTATGGAGAAATTGTAAATTGTAAACAGATGCTATCAGACGTTATCAGATGTTATTAGACGTTATCAGACGTTATCAGATGTTATTAGATGTTATCAGATGTTATCAGATGTTATTAGACGTTATCAGACGTTATCAGATGTTATTAGATGTTATCAGACGTTATCAGATGTTATTAGATGTTATCAGATGTTATCAGATGCTTGTGCAAACAAGTACGTTCTGAGTAAGATTTGTAATGTGGTGCTATAGTAGAACCTTCAGTCTGAGCGAAGCTGCAGCACGTGTGGCAGCATATCTGCTATTTAAGCAACAGGCTAACCTTGTTCTCCCTGCTTCCCTGTAAACGCTGCATTTACTGCGTGGTAGCACTTCAGTTCTGCCCGTCAGGCTGAAGGTTCCTCTGTGGAAGGCTTGTTATTTGAAGTGGAGTTGAACCTGACAGGTTTATAGGAGTTTACTTTTGTACAAGCCGGTGCCTGAAGCTAATAACTGATCTCAGGTTCCCGCAACCCCAAGAAACTCCAGACTCGAATGAATGGAAGTGAAGTTTGTTAGGCTCCATTCTCCTCGGTTCTGGATCCCTATGGTCCAAAACTAACCGCTGAAGCTCCAGAGCTGAAGAGTCCAGGTGCTCAAGCAGCACAGCAGAATAAACGAAACCCAGAAACGTCCCAGTGGATGTGGGAAAGCATGTTACCTGTTAACAATACACTATGATTGGTTTTGTTTGGCTCGTGAAAGGAACACGGCGTCGGGCGCTAGGTGTGTTTGCACGTCTTTTCACAGAGACGTCTGGGAAACAATAGCCTCGTCAAAAAATGACCCATGCAGAAATCTGATATGTGGCAAATCAGGGACTTCCAGTGTATCATGGCCATCGACACAGATACAAGTACGTCCAAACTAGCCAGAGGGGCTTTACTCCAGGTGGTTTAGGAGAACTTCTGTTGGTCAAACCATCATGGAATATTAGCAAAACGGAAATGAAGAACATCTGGCGGACGGTATTTGGTTCATATGGCCAAAATCGTGACATGGCATACACAAGAATGTATAGATTTACAGATATCCAGCTTTTATCCAATATTAATATCCAATATCCAATTATCACATGTGAAATATTAACCATTGACCAACTGACCATTTTCATAGTAGACATAGAACACAGATGTCAGTCATATTCATATGTATAACACATATATGTAACAACATATCATAGAAAGCATCAATGTATGTTTTAAAAAGTATTGGTATCAGCCATTTATGCATTACATTTACGGTATTTAGCTGGCACTCTTATCCAGAGCAACTAACAGGGTTAATCATATTACAGGGAGGCCAATGTAGTGTTAGGAGTCTTGCCCAAGGACTCTTATTGGTGTAGCACAGCGTAGTCACCCATACTGGGATTCGAACCCCAGTCTCCCACATGCTGCGGTGGCTCCCTGGCGGTAAGTGGTGTTATCCGCTGAGCTACACCAACCATGCATAACACATATCAGACATACAGTAAACATGTCACCTATATATTATTATATGTATTATATGTATCATATATTTTAGTATGCATACCATCACTGTCCAAAAAAAAAAAACCGTATCTCAATTTTTGTTGATTTGGATCACATGAGCTGCTGTTTACACTGTGTGGAAATTCCATGAAGAATGGACCAACACAAGTGGCCCAAAACGGCTTGAAAAGACGTCTGGTTCCATTGATTTCCATTCGAGTTAGACAAGGTTTTTGGCCTCTCCTGTAAAGTTGGAGGCACTTGTTTTTCTTTGGACAGCGACGATGTGCGTGTTCACGCCACTACTAGACGTACTTGTGTAACATATGTGTATTATGTCATGTGGTCGGTGTAGCTCAGCTGATAACACCATAACCCACTAGGGAGCCATCACTACGTGTGGGAGACTAGGGTTCGAATCCCAGTCTGGGTGACTACGCTGTGCTACACCGATAAGGGTCCTTGGGCAAGACTCCTAACACTACACTGGCCTCCCTGTAATATGATTAACCTTGTAAGTTGCTCTGGATAAGAGCGTCAGCTAAATGCCAGAAATGTATATCTGACTCTTTATGATATATATATGTACATACTGTATCATTATAAGTTTATAAGTGGTGGGGCATATAAATTGCATTTATAAATAAATAATTAATAGCTAAACAATTAATATATATATATATATATATATATATATATATGTATATATATATACACATATATATTTACACATGTATATGTGTGTTTATATATATATATATATATATATATATATATATAGAGAGAGAGATAGAGAGAGAGAGAGAGAGAGAGAGAGAGAGAGAGAGCTAGATAGATATAGATAGCTAGATATACATACATATATATATATATATACATACATATATATATATATATATATATATATATATATATACATACATATATATATATATATATATATATATATAGATAGATAGATAGATAGATAGATAGATAGATAGATATAGAAAGAGAGATAGAGAGAGAGATCAGATTTCTACATGGGGCTTAATGCTTTAAAGGAATCCACAACCCACCTGTTTATTTTTCGGCCTGGTTTATTTATTCACAGTCTGCGTAACTAAGTACCCCCTACTGTTATAGTGCCCCCTGCCCAATTCAGCCAAGTCGCCCCCTACTGTCACACCCCCTCCCCCACATTCCCCATAACCCCTGTCGAGTTCGCCCAGGCTCTTCATCACCCTTATGTCTTTATCCCTCATTACCCTGTCACGTGATACCACACTAGTCTTCTACTCTCTATATGCACCTAAACTATTTACACATTGTGTTTGAACAAATTAACCAATTAATACATTCATTGATTGATTAATTGATTGGCTGGTTGAGTGGTTGATAGACTGGCCTTCCTCCACCCTCCCCACCAAAACCAAACAAACCCACCACAACCAAACAACAACTCTCCAGCATGTGCCTTCAGCTAATGACCATAACACAAGCCTTGCACATTTCGTTCCACCCGCATTCCGTCAGGCCCCGCCCCTGCTACGCTAGGATTGGCTATCGCTAATCAACCTCCTGCTCTATCACTGGTGGACATCTTACGAACGCGAAGCGCCGTCCAATCCCGTGAGGCGCCACGGACCAATCCTAGCCCACGAGGGCGAGGTCTGGCGGAATACGGGTGGGAGGAGAAATGAAGACGCGATAGAGAACGAAACAGGGGGAGGAGGAGGAGGAGGAGGAGGTGGATACGAGCGGTGCTCTCACAGAGAAACGGCTGTAGAGCTTCATTCAGCATCAGCACAACGGAGAGCACGCACACGGGGCGCGCGCGCGTACGCACACATACACACCACACAACCCAACGCGACTGCTGGAGTGAACTGAGCGGACACAGCAGCTGGAGTGAAATCATCCCGGGGGAAGAGAAGAAAGAGAGAGAGAGAGAGAAAGAGAGAGAGAGAGGAGGGGAAAAAGTTGGGGGAACGAGCCCCGTTACCGATGCTGTGAACGCGCTCCGGATCCGCAGAGAGACCGCGAGACCGTACGCTCGGGCTGTGGCTTCTGCCTCTCCACCGCGGAGAGTTGCCTGGTCAGAGCTTCCAGCTTCGGAGGACTTTCTTCCTTCTCTGGGAGGCGAGCAGGAGGGACGCTGCGGGGGGAAGATGTTGGCCATCGCCCTGTGCCTTTGGGGAGCAGGTAAGAGCTTTGGGGGGTCTCTTGTTTTCTTAGGGGAACGGTGTTGGGGGCTGTTGTTGTTTTAGGGTGCACCATCAGCAGCAGCTCTGCAGTCAAAGCCGGAGCTTACAAACCCCCCCAGAAAAAAACGCACTGCAGCGTCAAAGCAAGCTCCGGCTGGCGCTGGAGCCTGGACGCTCTCGCTGCGTTTCCTGCTCTCCAAGCCTTACCGGAGGGACGGGGAAAGCTGGGAAGTGGGGAGCACATGGGGGAGCAGGGCTGGGAGTAGATCGCGCGGTGGCTGATGCCAGCGTCTCTCCGGTGTTCCGTTTGACCAGGGGTTGGGTTTGGGGATGGTGCTTCATGGGTCACGATGCCAAAGTTGTGGAGGCATGGATGTTGCGGTGGTGCGTGTCGTGGAACTGGACTTTCTGGATGCCATGGTGCCCGGCTCGGGTTTCAGTCCTGCAGGGAAGACTGGAGATGCTCTGTGGATGTTTGGTCCGCAGCGACGCTGTGTGTGGGCGCCCCGTGCGCTTGGCTGAAGGTGTTGGGGAGCTCGTATCTGGATCCAAAGCCGAGCCAGCTTTGGGGTATGAGCTGCCACTGAAACTTTGAGAATGAGAGAATGAGAGAGAGAGAGAGAGAGAGAGAGAGAGAGAGAGAGAGAGAGAGAGGTGTGGATATTAGTTGGACCTAATGAGATGCGTAAAAATGGCTACCTATGAGAGTTAACTCCAGGAGACTGCTGCCCCCGAGTCACCCCAGCCTTTACTGGAGGCAGCCTTGCCTTAGAGAAGAGAGTGGTGACACCTTTTCCGCAGGTAGGCGCGATAAAAGCTCGAGCGCTTTTAGCACGCTGAAAAGAGAGAGAGAGAGAGAGAGAGAGAGAGAGAGAGAGAGAGAGCGCAACACCTCCTAATCATTTCACGGGCCACCGCTGCATCGCTTTCAAACGGAATAATGCAACAGCATTAAAGAAATATAAACGGTGGCGCGAGCGCGAGCGCGATCTGTGGTGTGTGAGTGTTTGTGCGTGCGAGCGCGCGCGTGTGCTACCACGAAGCTCTCTCTCTCTCTCTCGCTCCGCGCAACAAGCGCGAGATGTCCCGAGGGACACCCGCGCGCCACTGTTTTGACTCGTTCAGAATCGGGGGGCTTGTGTTTGCCCCCTGTGCCGCGGGGCTGGGGTGGTTGTCTTGAAGGCTCCGGACCTGTCGCCCGGCAGCTTGCCGGCGTTCCACCTTAAACTGTGGCAGCTTTTAAGGTGGAGCGGGAAAGTTCCCGGTATGTGAATCACTGATCCGCATGTTATGGTTGGTTTCAGCGCGCGCTGCTGCCGCGTGCTCTGACGGGCTTCGTTGCTGTGCAGGGACGGGGTACGGATGCTGGGGACCCGGCGCCGGCGTGTGTGCGTGCGCGCCAGCAGGGCGGCGCTGTTGCGCTAGGCTCGGCGCGCTCGGTGTCCTGTAAGATGGATGTGGGTGAATCTCGTCTCGCGCCCCGTTTACTTTGCTGTGTTGTTGTTGTTGTTGTTGTTGTTGTTGTTTTCCCACGCGCCTCCCGGAAAAATCTTTTATTCATTTTGTTTATTTATTCACTTATTAGCTGTATTATTAACGCGCGCGCTCCATATCAGGCCGAGACAAAGGCTGCAAATTGGCGTCTCTGAAGCGCTGCGCTGAACTCTCTCTCTCTCTCTCTCTCTCTTTCTCTTTTGCCTCTCTTTCCCTCTGTTCTCTCTCTCTCTCTCCTTTGCCTCTCTTTCCCTCTGTTCTCTCTCTCTCTCTCCTTTGCCTCTCTTTCCCTCTGTTCTCTCTCTCTCTTTCACTCTCCCTCTCTCATCTCTGTCTTTCCCTTTTTTTTGCCTCTTTCCCTCTGCTCTCTTTCTTTCTTTTCTCCCCCTCTTCCATCTGTTGTGTCTCTCTCTCCTTCATCTCCTATCCTATTCTCTATCTCTCTTTTTTTTTTTCATTTTTGCCGTTCTCATGTCTCATTTTCTCTCTCTGTCTCTCTCTCTCTCTCTCTCTCTCTCTCTCTCTCTCTCTTGTTTTCCTTTATCATTGTCTGTTTTCACTTTTCTCTCATCTTACCGTCCTTGCCTTTCTTCTTCTCCCTCCTTCTCTCTCGGTCTCTG
Source organism: Prochilodus magdalenae (assembly GCA_024036415.1). Classification (NCBI taxonomy): domain Eukaryota; kingdom Metazoa; phylum Chordata; class Actinopteri; order Characiformes; family Prochilodontidae; genus Prochilodus; species Prochilodus magdalenae. The sequence continues at coordinate 30,489 of JAMWET010002220.1, read as the reverse complement.
TCTCTCTCTCCCTCTCTGTGTCTCACTCCCCTCCATCTGTCTCCCTCTCCCTCTCTCTCTCTCTCTCTCTCTCTCTCTCTCTCTCTCTCTCTCTCTCTCTCTAACTGTCTTGCTCCTCTCTCTCTCTCCTTTCCCCTCCTCTTTCTCTCTCCCTCTCTCTCTCTCTCTCCCTCTCTTACTGTCTTGCTCCTCTCCCTCTCTTACTGTCTTGCTCCTCTCCCTCTCTACTTTCCCCTCCTGTTCTCTCTCTCTCTCTCTCTCTCTCTCTCTCTCTCTCTCTCTCTCTCTCTCTCTCTCTCTCTCCCCCCATTCTCTCTCTCTCCTTTCTCTCTCTCTCTCTCTCTCTCTCTCTCTCTCTCTCTCTCTCTCTCTCTCTCTCTCTCTCTCTCTCTCTCTCTCTCTCTCTCTCCCTCTCCCTCTCTCTCTCTCCCTCTTTCTCCCGTGCCCCGCCCCAGATGCCGCCCCCAGTCTGTTTGGGGAGTAATGGACAGGTATTAGTGAGCGGTGTCCGTGTGTTCGGTGCGCTCGTGCAGATTTCTGCAGGTGGAGTTTCTGAGGCGAGCGAAGCTGCAGCGCCTCCTGGATTGTTTTCTCCTCCACCTCACACTGGCAGGCGAAAAATGAATAGGTAACTTCAACACAGAAAATTCTCTTTGCCATACATTAAATGAATAATGGAGGAGCCCCTAAGGGCCGCTGCCTATCCACGAGCTCCACCACGGCATGCCTGAACAGCTGCTGGACACGCTGGTGTGGGAGACCGCGGTGAGACTCGCCCTAGAGCTCGGTGTGCGGTTAGGAGCGTCTTTAAGCCTGTAACCACCGTAACCAGATTCACTCCGTGTACCGGACTGCTGCACTGGCTGTGTCTACACGTGCCTCCCACAGCGCTTTCCAGGTGTAGGCGTCATTTGAACGAACGCGTTATCCTTTACGCTATTCCTACATTTATGATGGACTCTGTAATGACTCAGAGTGCCTTGGGAAAATGTCTGGTTCCATTGACTTACATTGAAAGTGAAGTGGGTTTTTCCCCTCTCCTGTGAAGTTGGCGTTTTAGAGGTTCTAACCGGGATACAGCATTAAACTATTAATTACCATTTACCATTAATTATCATTAATTAGTAATTAACTGTTTTCATTAGAACTGTGTCAGTTTATTACATACACAATGACTGGTGTCCAAAGAAAAATATGCGTCCCCAAAAACGCTAACTTTACAGGAAAGGGCAAAAACCCACTTCACTTTCAGTGTAAGTCAATGGAAAGTGGTGTAATTCCAAGGAATTCTAGAGGATTTCTGTTGTTCCTATCATCATGGAAGTTTGGCACAGTGTAAGGGACGGCCGCTAGCTTCATATTATGTAAAAAAAATAAAAATCAACAAAATCATCCCTTCATTCCTTTATCCATTCATTCCTTTACCCATACACCAACATTGTACCTTCATCCCTTCATTCCTTTATCCGTTCACCAACATCATTCCTTCACCCCTTCATTCCTTTATCCGTTCACCAACATCATTCCTTCATCCCTTCATTCCTTTACCCATACACCAACATTGTACCTTCATCCCTTCATTCCTTTATCAGTTCACCAACATTATGCCTTCACCCCTTCATTCCTTTATCAGTTCACCAACATTATTCCTTCATCCCTTCATTCCTTTATCCATTTACCAGCATAATTCCTTCATCCATTCATTCCTTTATCCGTTCACCAGCATCATTCCTTCATCCCTTCATTCCTTTACCTATACACCAACATTGTACCTTCATCCATTCATTCCTTTATCCGTTCACCAGCATCATTCCTTCATCCATTCATTCCTTTACCCATACACCAACATTCTTCCTTCACCCCTTCATTCCTTTATCAGTTCACCAACATTATTCCTTCATCCCTTCATTCCTTTATCCATTCACCAGCATAATTCCTTCATCCCTTCATTCCTTTATCCATCACCAACATCATTCCTTCATCCCTTCATTCCTTTACCCATACACCAACATTGTACTTTCATCCTTTCATTCCTTTACCCATACACCAACATTGTACCTTCATCCTTTCATTCCTTTACCCATACACCAACACTGTACATTCATCCCTTCATTCCTTTATCCATCACAAACACTGTTCCTTCATCCCTTCATTCCTTTATCCATCACAAACACTGTTCCTTCATCCCTTCATTTCTTTATCCCTACACCAACATTCTTCCTTCATCCCTTCATTCCTTTATCCATTCACCAACATCATTCCTTCATCCCTTCATTCCTTTACCCATACACCAACATTCTTCCGTTTGTCATCCGTTCACTTCTTCTTAAGCCAATCAGAGCAGAGGATATTTGCATATATCAGCCCCTAGGGCTTTGTTGCTGTGACTCAGGCTGATATATGTAAATAACCACTTTTCCGATTGGCTGGTTCGTTCACATAGGAATCTGTATAGACTGATATTTAATTGTTAGGGATTGGGAGAGACTGGAAAATCGTCCTATACTGTAAACACGAAATTCCGGCACCAGAGAACGAGCAGGTCCTACAAACCTGCATCCCACAGACCTGCAGAATACGGGCCCTTTAAAGGACAGCGCAGTTCTGCACAGCGCCGGAGCTGACACATGGGATTCCAATCAGAGATCACGGTGCGCGTGAAACTGTGTGTGTGAGTGTGTGTGTAAGTGTGTGTGTGTGTGAGTGTGTGTGAGAGAGTGTGTGTGAGAGAGTGTGTGTGTGAGTGTGTGTGTGTGTGTGAGTGTGTGTGTGTGTGTGAGTGTGTGTGTGTGTGTGTGTGTGTGTGTGTGTGAAGGAGGTAGGTAAGGCTATTGGTTGACAGACTGGCAGCAGCTGCTGAAGGAGGAGCAGTGAGGTTCTCACAAGCTCCCATATGGCCCCCACTACTCATCTCACCTGACATCTATACAAGCAGTGCTGCACACTGGGAGCCCTGACAGGCGCCATGCTGTTGACACACACACTCCCACATCCACGGCTAATGGACACAGACACACACACGCACACACACACACTGCAGCGCTGTGCAAGTCGTTTTCCCTCTCTCTGCTTTCGCGCGCTTGCACTCTACCAAATATACGCACAAATACAAGCCCCCCCCGGCCCCCCAGCCCTCCCATTCACTTTCTACTCTCTCTCTAGTGCACATGCATGCACTCGCACGCTCGCACGCTCGCTCGGGGGGGATCTGACAGCACCGGGGGCTTGGACCAGTAGCGACTGAGGCAGGAACATGACAGAAAGCTGGGAGGAAAACAGGCTCCTTCACGCCGCACACACATTCATATGTATGTATGCCCGAACCAAAGCCGAGCGCGCTCCATCCATAATTTGCTTTCTCGGAATGTCCCCCCAGCGTCCCGCCGGAACGCTGCCGCGGCTCCGGCATCAGTATTCCGAGTAATCTTGGGCGAGAGAGAGACTTTTTTGGAACCTTTAGCTTTGGGTTGTTCGGTCTCAAAGGGGCTAAGTTCAAAGGAAGTGTGCAGAGATCACACGTTTCTTTTCCTCCCCTCTTCCCTTCTGCCTCGGCCCCTGTCGCCATGCGGTCCTGAACCTCGTAAAGTTCAGAGGAAATTCATCGCAGACACTTGCTCTCTCCCTCGCTCCTTCTCTCGCCCTCTCTTTCTCTTTCTTTATTTCTGGCTCCTGCTCTTTCTCTTTCCTCTCTTCACTGTGTGGGTGCCGCAGCAGAATACCCCTTAGCTACAGAGGATGGACAGCATAGACAGACAGACAGACAGACAGACAGACAGATAGAAAGATAGATAGATAGATAGATAGATAGATAGATAGATAGATAGATAGATAGATAGATAGATAGATAGATAGATAGATAGATAGGCTCTAAGAAGAGACCTGTGTCCGTGTCCTTTGCTGGTTCTGCTGTGTCCGTGTCCTTTGCTGGTTCTGCTGTGTCCGTGTCCTTTGCTGGTTCTGCTGTGTCCGTGTCCTTTGCTGGTTCTGCTGTGTCCGTGTCCTTTGCTGGTTCTGCTGTAGTGGCCTATATGTCCTCCTGTAGATCATCTCATCAAGTCCAGCTCCAGACCTCCATACAGAAACCCAAACCTCCATCCACTGTAAGACCCTGTGAAGATAAACAAGTTAGTGTAGGTGAGTGAAGGTAGAACCTCCACCCGAAAGGACGACAGAGCGTGACAAGATTGCAGGACGAGAGAGCAGGACGAGAGAGTGGAACGAGAGAGCAGGACGAGAGAGCAGGACGAGAGAGCAGGACGAGAGGGCAGGGCAAGATTGCAGGACGAGAATGCAGGATGAGAGAGTGGGACGAGAGAGCAGGACAAAAGAGCGGGATGAGATTGCAGGACGAGAGAGCAGGACGAGAGAGTGGAACGAGAGAGCAAGAAGAGAGAGTGGGACGAGAGAGCAAGACGAGAGGGCAGGGCGTGAATGCAGGATGAGAGAGTGGGATGAGAGAGCAGGACGAAAGAGCGGGATGAGATTGCAGGACGAGAGGGTGGGACAAGATTGCAGGATGAGAATACAGGACTTGAATGCAGGACGCGAGAGAGGGATGAGAGAGCAGGACGAGAGAGCAAGAAGAGATAGTGGGACGAGAGAGCGAGACAAGAGGGCAGGACAAGATTACAGGATGAGAGTACAGGACGTGAATGCAGGACAAGAGAGTGGAACGAGAGAGAGTGATGAGAGAGCAGGACGAGAGAGTGGAACATTAGAGAGGGATGAGAGGGCGGGACGAGAGGGCGGGACGAGAGGGCAGGACGAGAGAGCGGGACGAGAGAGCAGGACGAGAGGGCAGGACGAGAGAGCGGGACGAGAGCGCGGGACGAGAGGGCGGGACGAGAGGGCGGGACGAGAGAGCGGGACGAGAGAGCGGGACGAGAGAGCGGGACGAGAGAGCGGGACGAGAGGGCAGGACGAGAGAGCGGGACGAGAGAGTGGGACGAGAGAGCAAGACGAGAGAGCGGGACGAGAGGGCGGGACGAGAGGGCGGGACGAGAGGGCAGGACGAGAGGGCAGGACGAGAGGGCAGGACGAGAGGGCAGGACGAGAGGGCAGGACGAGAGGGCAGGACGAGAGGGCAGGACTTCTCTGGGTAGTTAAATCTACAGTGGTGTCCTGCATGTCTTCTCTGGGTGGGCGGGGCTACACCCCTGGAGGAGTTAACTCTGAGGTCTCTGATCTGTACCAGCGGTCAGTGGTCTCTGTCTGTGACCGGAAGATCGCTTGCCCATTCCTTCCTGCCTGTAAGTGGGGAGCAGGGCCCGAGGAGGCCGGCCCTGTGGCCCCGGAGGCCTGGTTAAGGAGGCGTGTGCATAATGCATGAGCTGCGGAGCGGAGGTCCCTGTGAGGGGGTGCGGGACGGTGTTGGGGGTGTGTGCGGGTTAACTGGCCATATGTTTACAGGGTGTAAATCAGGACAGCGCTCGAGTGAGCGTTCACCACAGGCTTCCCTTTATCTCTCCGTGTGCTCGGTCTCTCTCTCCCTCCCTCCCTCTCTCTCTCTCATTCCTGCTCCTCCTCTCACGTTCCTTCTCACTCCCTCTTTCTCTCTTCAGTGTCTTTAATAGTCTCTCTCTTTCTCTTTTCACCCCTTCATCCCTCACTCTTTTTTCTCTCCACTTCTTCATTTATACTTTCTCTCCTTCGCCTCTTGAACTCTCCCTCCCCTCATTCCTTCACTCGCTCTTCATTTTTCGCCCCATCCTTTGTTCGCCTCTCTTTCCTGCACCCTTTCTCTCTCTCTCTGCCCCTCCCTTCTCTCCTTTTCTCTCCACTCCTTTGTTCACTCCCTCATCTCTCTTTGCCTTCGTTCATTCTTTCCATCTCCCCTCTTTCCTTCAGTCTGTCTATCACTCTGTCCGTCCATCCTTCACTCCCTCTCTCTTTCCCCTTCCAACAGTTTCTCTCTCTATTGTGTCTCCCTCCTTTTCTCTCTGTCTTCTTGCCCTCTTTTCCTGCAGTACTTATCTTACCTCATCTGACTCATCTGAGAAGGGAGAGAGAGATAAAGAGAAAAAGAGAGAGAGAGAGAGAAAGAGAGAGAGAGAGAAAGAGAGAGAGAGAGAAAGAAAGAGAGAGACAGAGAGAGAAAGAGAGAGAGGGAGAGAGGCAGAAGAGAGAAAGTGTACAGATGTATGTGTGTGTTTGTGTGTGTGTAAGTGTGTGTGTGTGTAAGTGTGAGTGTATGTGTGAGTGTGTGTGTGTGTGTATGTGTGAGTGTGTGTATATATGTGCGTGTGTATATATGTGCGTGTGTGTGTGTGTGTGTGTGTATGTGTGTGTGTGTGTATGTGTGAGTGTGTGTATATATGTGCGTGTGTATATATGTGCGTGTGTGTGTGTATGTGTGTGTGTGTGTGTGTGTGTGTATGTGTGAGTGTGTGTGTGTGTGAGTGTGTAAGTTTGTGTGTATGTGTGAGTGTGTGTGTGTGTGTGTGTAAGTGTGTGTGTGTGTATGAGTGTGTGTATGTTTAAGTGTGTGAGTGTGTGTGTGTTTGTGTGTGTGTGTGAGTGTATGTATGTGTGTGTGTATGTGTAAGTGTGTGTGTGTGTGTGTGTATGTGTAAGTGTAAGTGTGTGTGTGTGTGAGTGTATGTGTGTGTGTAAGTGTGAGTGTGTAAGTGTGTGTGGTGTGTGTAAGTGTGAGTGTGTAAGTGTGTATGTGTGTGTGTGTGAGTGTCTGGTGTGTGTAAGTGTGTGTGTGTGTGTAAGTGTGTATGTGTGTGTAAGTGTGTGTATGTGTATGTGTGTGTGTGTATGTGTGTGTGTGTGAGTGTGTATGTGTGTGTGTAAGTGTGTGTGTGTGTGTGTGTGTAAGTGTGTATGTGTGTGTGTGAGTGTATGTGTGTTTGAGTGTGTGGTGTGTGTGAGTGTGTATGTGTGTGTGAGCGCTCGTCACACACAGAGCTCACAATAGCGCCGATGCAGCAGAACCGGTGGTGTGCGGGGAAGCTGCTGCATTATTTAGGAGACAATCTCATGGCACAGATATGGATGAGTTTTGGCGCGCTGTGATTGGCTCGCTCTCCGCGGGTCCGGCACGACAGGCCCGGCGGCGTAGCCGCTCGCACACACTCAAACATGCAGGACTTAAAGGTCAGATTTGTTTACAGCGTGGAGCAAATGGAGAGAGACTTCCCTTTCTTCTCCTCTCCGGGCCGCACCGAGCGCACATGCTGGCCGCGGCGGAGCGTTCGACTTCAGCTGTCCCGGACACTTTGGAACACGCGGCAAATCTGAGCGGGATCACACGCGGATATGCCACGCTCCTTTCCAGCGTGCGGAATATAAAGCCTTCTTATCTCCCTCCGTCTCTCCCTCCGTCTCTCCCTCCGTCTCTCTCTCCGTCTCTCCCTCCGTCTCTCCCTCTCTCTCTCTCCGAGACGCTAAACGGAGAGGAAGGATCTAATTCAGGGTAAAGCAGGCATGTTGATGCCTCGAGTCAAATCCACTTCGCGTTACGTCTCATTTCGCTTATGCGGACATCCGGGGAGACGTAATTCCGAGTGTCAGGAAACAGTTTTCCTTTGAGTATCGCGCTACCCCCTGTGGAGAAGATGCTCCAGAATCTTTCTTATCTCTTTCCCCTTCATTTCCCACGCTACAACTTTCAGACCATCACAGCGTCGTTGTCACATCACAACTCAGGCCCAATTGTATTTGCTTTCCTGTAATCCCGCTGGACTTTACGCTGGGTGGATATTCCAATAAAGCTTGTTCAAACTGATACGGAATACTCAGAACAATAATGATACGGAAAAACTCGTTATGTTAATGTTGGGAATGTTCTTCGCTCCGATTCCAGGAAAGTGCGGACACTCTGAGTAAACAACTATGACCGCGTTCACATTGGCCCAAATCTGTTCCCTAAATCCTGTCTGGAGACAAATCTGGATTATTCCGAATCACACCGGAGCTAAATGACTGGTGCGCTGTGAAGCTTGATGGCCACTGATCATGCGATCACGACACTAACAGCATGGATGCCTCAGTGAAGACAACGGAGGAGGAGTCTGCTAATCCGTATATCCGGCTAGCAGTGCGCATCCTTCGGAATTCCTCCATCAATCTCCAGACTCCGGATACTGAGAGTCACTCCAAAATACTTATCTCCAGTTTTTCCAGAAACTACAATGAAAAATTCCCTACAGTCCTGTAAAGTTTGAAGTCGGTTACTAACCTAACTGGTGTTCCAGACCTCCTCAAGGAGCAGGTGGTGCTGCCTAGGATTAGCGAGATTCCGGGGTCCGTAACGTCGGTTCTGTTGAAGGCTAGCAATGCCATCCAGGGCTCGCTGGAAAGGGAATGCTCTGCAGACGTGTGGAGTTTGACTTTGTCACTGATTTAGAATTTTACGTGTCCCAAAGCATTCCCCATTCCCGTGATAGAATTCTTAAAAATCCGTCATGCTACGCCTGCTGCAAACACTAAGCTGGATCTTGTTGAATCGGATTTGAGCTAATATCTCATGGGTAATGTAAATTGTCTCTTATCATTGGAATCATGGAAAATTCATATCCCATGCCTCAGTGCTCAGTTCCAGTTTCACCTTCCTAACCTGATTGCTCATATTGATGGTTGTAGGTGAACTGCAGATCTGTCGTTAGTATGGTAGTGTCCCGAAAGGTCTCGCTAGCTACTGCTAACCCAAATCCGGACCTCAAACGATCAGATTTGGCCATTCCTCAAATTCCAAAGATCTTAACGTCTGGTTCCATTAACTTCCATTTAAAGCACTCAAAAGTTTAGAGACGTCCATCTAAACGGACATAGCTGGTGGTCTTAAAGACTCTACAGTCGTACACTGAACAGCTCCACCTGCTGAGAGTCTGAACCAGCCCATATCCTGATACACCACATCTACTCCTGATGTAGACAGTATGATCCTCCTCCATATCTCCACCTCTAATATATATTCAGTGGTGTAAAAACTTTGATCTTTTTCTGCACAGTGTAAAAGCTCTAGTTCTCCTTTCAGGTTAGTGAATATTCATGATGGACCGACCAATAGAATCGCTCCAAACCTGCTTAGTAATAAACCTGGTTCTATCAGCTCCACTGCAGGTTAAGGAAGCTGGTTCCTCCTCCTGTACAGCTCCACTCTGGAGGGGTTTAAGGTGGACTGGATAATTTCATGAGGGCTAGTTTATAGTTTAGTGTCTTCACTTTAAGATAAACATAAAGAGACGTTGGTACTTTGGATATACAAGGTTTTGTTGATGCCCTTGCACAGATGTCCCGTTTAACTCCCAGCATGGTGGCTCATTACCATCCCTGCATCGCAGAAACGGAAACTTTAAGATGTAAATGGAGCAAGATCGTACAAAGAGTTCGTCATGAAGTGCTCACCCGGTGTTAAATGCGCTGTACAGTCTATAGCAGTTGGATGAACAATGGCTTCCTCAGTCCGCAGCTTGCTGAACACCATCTTATTGTTGTAGTCTTCTTCTCCAACACTGAACAATGAATCCAAGGGCCTTAGCTACATTCATCCTCGGCACCCCCTTAAACCCATGCACACGCTAGCACTGGTAAACACTGCAGGGAGATAGAGAACAAGACAATTAGAGGAGAAGCTAATCAGCTGGACCAGGCGGCTACACGGAGATAAGGGTTTGGCATTGTGTCTCGTTATCGGGCTGCTAGCGGCGGCGGCCCACGTGGCTAATGGTTGGCTTCTGAGGATCCACCGCCAGCCGCCCTGATGCTCTGGGACAGGGCCATCCTCCGTCCTCTTCCTTTCTCTCTCTCTGTTTTTTTTGTTCTCGCCTTCCTCCCTCCTCGTCTCTGTCCTCGCACATCCTTCCCCTGCTGCTGCTGCTCGGGGAAGAAGACAAAGGAGAATTGTGCGAGCTTCCTCTACCAAGACGAGGGATATGATCTCATAGTGGGTCAGTGTGCTCCCCGTCATTAAAATGGGCAGTTTGTTCCGCGATGCTTTCCGAGTGACTCATAACAAGCCCAATCTGGTTCCGAGTTCTCATAGGCCATCAACAGAGGGTTCTCTTACCATTATATCAGATTAGGGTTCCTCTGATCTCCGGTTTTTGTGCCAGTGTCGGTCTTGGTTGCTTCCTAGCGCTTTTCCACTGGAGCTAACAAGTAAAGCTTTATACTGTACCCATTAGCATCATGCTAACAGCGTGCTGAAATGATCAGACTCCAGTTAGACTGCTGTGATGTCATTTCAGACACTGTATGATCGACTGTTCTTTCTATAAACATGGAAATACACTTTTAGCTATATAGCATACTCTGCAAACGCCACTGACGAGGCACTACAGAGCACTTCTTGTAAGCTATACTGTTCATAAGGCTGCATAAGGCCTACATAAGCTTGTCATGACAGGTGACATATCCATAGACAGCTGTTTATCAGTTTATCAATTCATCTGTCAAACAGTTTGGCTAACTTTGACAAAAACTGGCAAATGCAACATTAAAAGCGAATTAGATCTGTTAATGCTTATAAACATTTATGTAGGGTTATGTCTGTTGTCATGAAGGGCTTATGTAGGTGTTATGTCAGGCCTTACACTAGGGTTATGTCAGTTATCATTCAGTTGTCTTGTAGGCCTTATATAGATGTCATGTCAAATTTTACAGTAGGGTCATATCAGTTGTCATGACAAACTTGTGTAGCCTTATGAAGAGTCCCTGACAGTAAAGTGTCACCACTTAGTTGTTAAACTTGTTCATGACACCTACAGAAACCTGACATAACCCTACATACATGTTTATGAATGCTTAATCCAATAGCCAATACCTTAGCAAAACTTTCACTGTGAGGTACTGTTCATAAGGCTACATGACAACTTCATAAGCCTGTCATGACATCAGACATAACCTTGCAGAAATGTTTATAAGTGCTTTGCCCCATAGCCAGTAAATGGTAACATGTACATGAAGGGCACAGTCTATAAGGCTACATGACACTTACATTAACTTGTCATAAGGACTGACATAACCAAAAATGTTTATAACCATTGGTTCTAAAGGTTGCCAGTTTTGATCACCTCGAGTCACCTGTATGACAGATGATGAGATGCCTATTGGAATACGTTAAGCATATGCCAGGTTATGTCAGTTGTCATGACAAGCTTATGTAGGTGTCATGTAGCCTACTGTATGAACAGTATCCTGAAATAAAGTCCAAGCCACATAATACTTGCTATAAGCTCTCTATGACAGCTGACATAACCCTACATGAACATTCATAAACACTTATTCTAATAACCATCATTGTTCATAATGCCAGCCTTTGGCAACTTAAGCTACAAAGTCTGTTGTTATAATACGCTATGTCAATTCAATCACCTACATGCCCACCCCCAATAAATGGGGGGCAATCTAAATGCTCATGCGACACTGCGATGCTCATGCAGGTGCTGCGTCAACGTGTCATCCGACTTGACTCAAAGTAGTCTTTATGACACATTTATGCATGCCTATGTATGCTAAGCCCAGCTGTCACGTCAATGTGATGCTCATGCGATAGCGATCCAGAGATCAGTGGTTAGATGATGTTATCTCCCAGTGATTTGCATCCAGTGTTGAGTTCAAGACTGACTGAGATTTACTCCCCGGCCTGCTAGGGGGATGCAGTGGGAGAGAGAGCTTGGGAGGGAGGAGGAGGAGTGGTGGCTTAGAAGCAAGCGCGGTTAATTTAGATCAATTCATTAAAACAATGCCTCGGGAGGAAGCCGCTATCAAACAAGAGTCCGGCTATTTCTGGAAACACTTGACTTTGCATTTCTGTTTCCTGGCCCCCCAAAAAAGTGTCTCACCTCTTACTATAGCTATACATCACACTTTGTTGAGGGGCTTGGGGTTTGCGTGCGGTATTGGGGTGGAGGGTGGGGGTGGAGGCTGCGGTAGGGCAAGCCGTACCGCACTTTTTTTCTGTTTTACAATCAACTCCAGGCCTCGGAGACAAGAATTTCATATCTCCTGCCGTGACACAGAAAGCAACGGCAAATTGAAATTTATCTTCCATGTTGCGGCAATATCTGTGTTCGTGTTATCTTCCCAAGCCGGGGTCCCTCAACCCAGTATTAAAGATGGCCCTGATGCCGAGGGATACTCTCCGCTCAGGGAAAACCTATTTCTGCTATGAACACTGTTTATTTATTTATCTATCTATCTATCTATCTATCTGCTAGTTTAATATTAGATATAGCTGCCTCTGTCAGGGCCTGTTGCGAAGATTCGATAGGCCAAGGTTGGTCCTTCTGGGGATACTTGGTTTGTTTTCTCCCGGTTGGCTCGGCTGTAATTATAGATGAATGTTCGTATATGAATCATGAACAGAGGGCTGGCGGTAAAGGAGGGTTCGTTCGTTGTTGTTGCTTCTGAGCTTTGGGCGCCTTTACACACATGGGCCAAGCTAAGCGGCGAGGTTCTCGTGACTATCAGACTGCATGCCCTTTTGCAAGGTTATTAGTCAAAGCCTGACTGGCTAATTAACAATCATCCAGAAACGACACGGCAACACCCGCCCCCAGAGCTGATTTCCACACACTAGTCCAAGTTCCTTAAGGTTGATTTCTCCCTAATAAGAGGCTTCATTTCCTTCATATTCTTCATTTTCCCTGAATTTCATTTTTTATCTCACGACGTCTGCGTGGTTGAATGACTAGGCTTGTAACATTCAGCCTAAACTGGCATTCAATAAACTGTTTGGGTTTGATGACATTACAAGTTGAGGTTCCATAGGTGGAGTGAGCATAGACCATACTATAGCTCAACGGGGTTTAACATACTACGGTGTATTGCCGCTACCGGAACGAAACCTTTAAAGGAGAAGGACAAGTATACTTCACTTTCTGTGTTAGTCAATGGAACCATTTTGGGCCATTTCTTTTAGTCAGTTGATCCTGAAATTTACCCAGAATGTAAAGAAAAAAGAGATAAAAAAGATATATATTATGTCAAAAATTAAACATAAAAAATCTAATGAATTTCCATTTTTCGTTTTTTGCCATAATTTGAATGGCTTTGCTCCAACAGAAGTCTCTTAAAACACCACCCACTGTAGTCCAAGTCCAATCTTTGGACACACTGATTGCATCATTATCATTATTCTTATGCTATAAAGTTCCAGAGCTGTTAATAAGACAAATATAAATATTCAAACTAAAGCATATGATTGTGTCCCGCCCATAATAAATACCAATATTCCAATTAGTAAGGATTAGTAGGACTTCAGCTCAAGTTGGAGAATGTAGAATGAGCTGGAATCCTTGTATCATCTTAATTCATCAGTGATGAATCAGTTAGTTCACCATTTCAGCCCATCAGTCGGGCTGGACCTGCTGTTTGTTTGTTTGGTAGGTGTTTGGTTGTTTGGTTGGGTATTTATTGCTAGTATTATTGGTATTATAGGCTATTAATAACGGCTGTAACATTCGGGAGAAACTTGAGGTTGTAGCCTCTACAGCGCTAACACGTAGCCCACCACTTCATTCGGTATTCAGGCTCTTCAACATAAAAGTCCCTTTTGGAAATCCAGCTACCTGTAACTTTGTATGGTTAGTGCTGGTCAACCCATACACTATGCTAGCCCACCACTAAGAGAGGCTAGTGGGCCTGGTTGATGGAGCAAAGTGCTCAGCAAGGAAAGCAGCTAGCCTGGGGATATGGATTTTACAGTAGACGAAGCCGTGGATAAGCTAATCCCTGCCCAGTAACGGTATTCAGCTCTACTATGATAAGAGCTTAATTTTTGACGGGACTGGTCCCACAATCTTTTGGTTTTGGTGTCTTTATTGTTTGACGCTAGTGTGGAAATTGCTTGTGTCCATACTTTCGACTGGGCTTTATCACTTCCTGCTGAAAACAACAGTTAAACAGTGTGCCAAAAGTTTTGGGACGCTTTCAAACATCTTCAGAAAACTCATCAGATTTGTTTCCGGGAAAACGACCGGCCTAGATCTGATGTAAAACGTGAAAACCTCATTATCCAGACTGAACCTGCTCTACTAAGACGCTTTGATGCCCATGAAGCTTTTGACAGGCGGCGTATGTATATAAACACTGAAATACCGAGAGGAAGAGCCTTATTATCGCGTCCCTCTTTCTTTTCCCACGACACCACAGTCCTCCACCCTGGAAGGCCGGCTGGAATGCGAGCGCAAATATTATTCCTGCGATTCAACCATTAAGCATAACACACCGCGGTGGAGGCAAACACCGGCCACGGCTCCTCCACCACGCGAAGGTGAAAAGCTCCTCCGCTTTGTTTCCAGACAGCTGGGGTTTCGAGTGAAGGAGACTGTACAACATGTCAGATGTCTCTTTTATTATCCCAGCTCCCACCACCACCACCTCCCAATCCACCTACCCCCCACCACCCTGGCCCTGCATCACTTGGATGTTGCAACGCACGTTTGAAAGCCACGGTGGGAGGCCGCGAGAAAAGCTGGCCAATTTGCTATCAACTGAGGGGTGTCAGTCAAAGCGCATCAATCAAGCCTTTAACCGCTGCTCTCTCCGACTCAGAGCATGGTAATTTTTATCGAACGCCGCGGAGATATGAGAAACAGTCAGGAGTCTTTTTATTTATTTATTTCTCAAATCGTTGGGTGGGTGTAAGAGCGCTCAGATATTCTACTGAGCAAAGCGTGTCAAGAAGAGACGAGGAGGGCAAAGAAAGCAGAGAGAGAGAGAGAGAATAAAACAAGAAACCATTTACTTAAAGGTACGGCAATTTTCGGCATGGCCAGGCCTTGCTGCCTGCACAAACATGTGGCCCATAAGGCTGAAAGGAAGAAGCGAAACCGGGTGGGGGGGTCAAAGAGATTAACTTCCAACGGCTAGGCTCAGAAGGTAATGGATACCCTTGGACCAAAGTGAAGCAACCTCTTGATTTCTTTCCCTTCCCAAAGGAAAAAGGGAACAACAAAGTCCCAGCTGCCGAGGTAGAACCGGGATGAAATACCGGAGGGACAATGGAACGGGCCGTTTTCAACACCTCCAGGGCTGAAACATAGCTGCGACTAAGTAGCTGCAGACACATGGGGCTCTACAAGGGTGGGACGGGCGAGAGAAAGGCCGGCTTGAATTTGATCCCTAGCCTCTTTCAGACGGTGATTTAAAGCCGGGGTTGCGCCCCTGGCCTCTCTCTCTCTCTCGAGTGAGATTTCCAAGGACTCCCCTGCTCCGGCGGATCCCTGTGCCCAGCAGGAGATAGAAGGGTTTCTAATGGTGTGTGACTGTCGTGGCACGGAAGCCTTGCTGATCCCTGGGGAAGGAGAAGGAAACACGAGCAAGGAAGTGTGCACACTCCCAGCTACCTCAGCCTTCGCCGTACAGCAAACGATGCTTCCGTGTCACAACAGTCACAGTCCGTTAGAGACTCTCCCATCTCTCGCTGGGCGCAGGGTTCGGATCCGAGAGCTGTTGAGCACATAAGAGAAAAAAGGAATTCTTGGAAAACTGGGGAAGGCAAGGGTTGGGATTACGTAAATCAATCTCTGAATGAGGCCTCAGGTCAGTGACCCCCACTCTTCCCTTATCCTCTCTCGTTTTCACGAGTGCCCCATCTTTGAACTACCCCAGCACCTGCCCCCAAAGGTGGTGGAAATGGCTTATCTCGGAATACCTTGAGGCTCCCAGCTCCAATGCACCTGATCCAACTAATCGGCTAATTAACAGGCCGATTTCGGAGTTATCCCGGGAGTCTACAGCCCCCCTTCAGACAGGAACTTTTATTCAGGAATCTAATGGTAATTAAACGGGAAGGTTTTAAGTGCGAGTTAAACTACCGGCATGATTGACGCTGGAATCAATCGGCTTGAGATCTAGATTCCCAGGAGGGCTCGTGTCGGAACAGGAGCCAATACATTATCGGGAAAGTTGAGTAATGCGTATGTCGGTGATGTGCGTGTACCTCGTGGCTGCTCCCGCACAAAGGCAGCGCCAGTAAAGCGTGACATTTCCGTTTTTACAGTTCGAGTTTTCCGATATCATGTGAGAATGTGTTACGGACATTCCGGAGGACTGTTTAACAGGACTTCCACAGCAATCCTGAACACATTCACCCCAGCAAAATACCATTCATGGGCTGCGCTGGTGAACAACGCAAGCCTGAAAGCTACGCAAGGGAAGCACCGGGTTCGGAATGTGGAAAGGGGCTTACTTGTTAGAGCAAAAGATGAAGGTACTCCAAGACCAGGATTAGGAGTCTTCTCTCTGCAGGATGTAACCTGCTTCCTTTTGAAATTCTGCCCCCCAGCCAAACTTGCGGTGGGTTGCTGGTGTGGGGTGGGTTGTCACTCAGAGATGATGACAGAGATAAGATGGAGGGGGGATGGGGAGAGGGAAACCAGAGAGGGAAAGAAAAAAGACAGACAGAAAGAGAGAGGCGAGACAAAGAGCAAGTGAAGTTGTTTGATTAGCATGATGACAGGAAGGTACGCTCACAGGCAGGAGACAAACTCGGAGCTGGGAAGTAGTTCTGAAACTGACGCAGAGCTCGGGAAGTTTCTTCGGATGCAGCATTTTAGCCGCAGACAGCGACTGGGGAGGAACGGGAGCCCGGCTCTCGGAGAGCGTCCAGCCTCATCCATCATCCGCTTTGGTGCAGGAGCCCATTTGCACCCATTGTTCCTTTAATTTGTTATGTGGAAGCGGAATGGAGAGGAGGTGGGGAGGGGTCTCCGGCAGACGGCCATTTATTCCGGTGCTAATTATATAAGAGGGACAGCATAATTAGACGTATAGATAAACAGGCAGTCGCAGATAAGGCGAGCGAACATGCAGGACGGCGGGATGAAAAGAGAGAGCAGCAAACGGTCGGCTTTGTGTCGCAGTGGGGAGTAAGGTGGCACGTAAGCACCATCATACGTTTTCCTGATGCATGGTGTTCAGTGTTCGCAGACCTCCTACAAAACGATGGAAGGGGTTGAAATCTGGTACCCCTTGTTACCATGGAGTTACTTTTTAAGGGGGTTAGGGTTAGGGTTAGGGTCGTGGGCTGGCGAGTAGGGGAGCCAGCCTTGTAACCAGCTGGTTTGATTCTCTGAACTGACAGTATCGACTTGAGTGCTTCTGGGTAAGGCACGTAACCTCCAACTGGTCCCCGGGCACCATGGTTAGGGCTGTCCACGGCTCTGGGCAAGTGTGCTCACTGCCCCCTAGTGTATGTATGTGGTTGTTTCGCTTTACGGAAGGGTTAGATGTGAAAGACAATGTCCTGAAAAATGGTCTATTCACCTAATATGCATCCCACAATGGTTTTCATAGATCGGTAGGGTCTTGGAAGGCTGGGATGCCCCTATGTAGGCCTAGGAACCAATCATCATGCCCAACCAAACTCAGATGCTACTAAACCTAATTACGAGCTGCTACACTGGTATAGATCACTCCTTCTATACCTTCTATAGTGGGAAGGTGCATCCGTAAACAATTCCTGATTGGATAGATCGTTGGTGATTTGCTGTAGATGGTCATTTCCCATGGAGACTGTGGCTCCGTTGAACAGATCTTCTATCTGGACATTGCCCAGCTTCCATTTAAACTTTGTGGAGGTCTGATTTGTTAATCCCGCTCCCGTCCGTTCCTGCTGGAATTTGTGCCCTCCTGCCCGTTCCCACCTCCTCCTTGCTGTGCTGAAGTTTCGGCCCGCTGCCATCCAGACTACGATGGTAAATGGCATCCATGATATCGCTAGTTGTTGCTGTGTACAAGCTGTCTATATCTGGTTTATTCTATAATACACGAGTATCGATGGCATGATTAATCACCAAAGCTCTTTCGCATCATCCCCACCCCTAGCGAGGAGCTGCATGGCATAAAAGCACGGTGAAGCTACATCTGCAAAGAAGCCTCCCTCGTATCTCACCTCAGCAGGCCTAACCACCAGCACACCGAGTGTTCCCTCACCCCCGTATGGGGCTGAAACAGCTTTCCCGGGCTGGGCGTCTATCGGAAGCTCCTGCAGGCTCTGTGCACCGCGGGGCTATTGGGTTTCAGCTGCCTCTGAGAGAGAACGAGAGGGGTGTAATGGTCAATGGAGAATGAAAAATGTAAAGTGTAGAGTCTGAGTAGCAGCAGGCGAGAGAGGGAGGGAGAAAGAGAGAGAGGGAGGAAGAGAGAAACACAGAGACTTCCTCTTCATCATTTCTGAAAAGCCACTAACAGCAGTAGGCAGAGAGATGCTCTACTTCAGCATGCTAGCCCGAAGCTAACACTCTGAGCCTTCTCATGACTTCAGGTAGCACGCTGGGAAGATATAAAGGACTGATTTATGAAGCACCTCTGAAAAACAGAGCAGGAATGTAAAGGGATCGTAAGAATAACATCGCGTCTGGCTTGGGTAAAACCGGAGCCTTGAGGAGGAATAGCGGGATGCTGCTCAGACACTGTAAGAAGTCTGGGCAGACACGCCTTATGCGCATCGTCGTCTTTAAGGTTATGCTGTGGGCACAGCAGTGGCAGCATATTGTCGTGAGGGCACCCAACAGCGCTACTAACGATGACCTTAACACCTAATTACATCACTGAACCTGAGCAAGGGCCAATTTACTAGCCATCCCGGCGCTTGCGTGGATTCCTGGTCCAGTGCGTGGACATGCTCTTTCACAGAGCTAGCTCAGATTAGTGATAGATGATCCCCTAATGGTCCACTCAATCACAGGCTACTTAAGCAGGCTGACCAGCAAAGCGAGGGGCAATCAAGCGAGACCCCGAGCTCCTTTCAGCTGAGCCGGAGGGAGGATCACCGATCCGCCACGCTAGCCGATTAGCTTTTCAGGCGTCCTCCGTGCACCTCCGGCTAACTCCCAGTGACCAGGGAAGTGCTGAGAAGTGCCATGGTTGGAAATTAGTGTGAAAGGGTCTCGCATTGTAGCGCAGGGGCCTTTCTTTCTTCGAGCTCCCGGGCTCATTGGCGGGGCCGCGAAGTGGCAGGCTGGCGCGTAGCCGCTTTTGTTTTGCTAATGTTATTAACGAGCTCGGTTAAGTGTAAAAGAGGAGCAGATTTGGCGCAGGAGGTGGAGAAGGTGGAGGAGGTGGGGGGATAATGGAAAAGCGAGAGCTAAAATAGGAAAGCGGGAATTCTTCACAAGTGCTGGGGCCGACGGTGTTAAGAAGGCACGGCGGTTAGCAGGCCGCCTCCGGAGGGCTTCTGAGCTTGTGTCCCCGCCAATGTGGCCTTTAATACATTTCCTAAGGCGTCCCTCTGATGGGGTGGGGGGAGATGAGGGCTCTGCTGTTTTAGTGCAGAGGAAGGTCCATTAGCTGTTCCGTCAAGCCAGGCAGGGGACGGAGCGAGGCTTGCACTGAACTGCGATTGTCCTCGCCAAACAAGCCTTTCTTTATCTCTCCGTTTTTCCCTTCTTTTTTCCCTCCCCTCGCCTCCTCCTCCTTCCCACCTCTCCATGATCTAGTGTATCGTGTTAACAAGAGCTAGCCTCGTCGGATACCCACCACGTGAGCCCGTGTGTGTGCTTTCACACCAATTAACGACCCGCTTTTGCTGCCTGCCGAGGTGACGATGGCCTGTCTCTGGCCAGGCGCGGCGTTCCGAGCCTGTATGTGCACACATTGGGTGATTTCTTTTTTTTTTCTCTTCTTCCTTCGCTCTCTTTGTCATGTTAGCACTCTCCAAGGCAGGCAGGCCACCCTCGGCGTTCATTAGTTAGCGGCGTAATTAGCACCGGTGCTGGCTCGCTGCTATCTGTACGGACGAGCACGCTGTACAAAGACAAAAGCCAAAAGGTCTAATAAGCACGGCACTTAGAACAATCCGTCCCGGCAAAGTTCACACATCCAGCATCGACGGGCCTGCCTCTCCAGCAAATTAGTGGCTCGATCCGGCTTGTATCCCCGGCCCTTAAAAAGTGCAAAACTCTTTCAGTGGCTCCGAGTTTAGAGGCCATTAAAAATAAGGCTCGGTCCCTTTCCTCTTCACGTTGGCACAAGTGGCTTCTCTCCTGGCAGCGAGGCTGACAAATGATTCTGTCCCCCCCTGCCGCTCCCTCTCTCTTCGTCTCTCTGTCTCTTTTTCCCCCGGTTCTACCTCATTCCTTCCCTCCGCCACATCTCTCTCAATTGAGATAATTCAATCTGTCCAATATCACATAATCACCGGCAATTTCTCAGCCCATTTTAACCTTATCGGTCTCACTCTCTTTCTCCAGAGAGGCCGCGGAAAAGAGAGCGAGCGAGAGAGCAATAACCCAAGGAAAGAGAAAGGGGGAGAGAGGAGGGGTCGGGTAACCCTCGGAGGAGAAGGGAGAAAGGTCTCTGTTTGCCATTCTCACCAGGCACATGCGAGCGAGCCAGTCCTTTAGTCTCTTGTTTGAAGCCCAGTGAGAAAGTAAAGCGAGAGGAAAGAGTGAGGAACCAACACAAAAGAGAAAGAACGTGGGGCTGTGAGAGGAGAGAGAGGGAGCCGCTAAGAACCGGACCGGTCAAGTACTGGAGAACCGGGGCATCCTTTGAATGCCTTTTCTTCCCACATGGCCCCAACATGTTCCTGCGGCTCCTAATTACAATCCAATATGCTTCACGCCTGGCGTCCATTGTCCTCGGCTCGTCTTTTCCCTGTCCCGAAAACTCCGTTGGTCACTTAATCTTGCAAGACGCTCCGGGTCGAGAGGTCAGAGCCCACTCTATGACCACCGCCCCCGCATAGTATATGGGGAGGCCCCTGCCTTTCCTATTCTCTAGGTTGTTTGCTTTCTCTCGACTTTCTCTATCCCCTCCATCCCTCTCCCTCGCTTCCCCTCCCAGCCCTTCTTCTTGCCCGGCTCCTAATCCGTCCTCCTGATTGTTCTAAGCTGATTCCAGGCCTGCCCTCGGGAAGAGATGGGCTTTTGGAGTCGGTTTTAATTAAGATTTGAAAAAAAAGAAGCCCTCCCCCCAGAACGGAGATTGAGTGGTCTTAAGACGCGGATGCCAAGGCCACTCTTCCGGGATGGAGGGAAGAGTGGACAAGTGTAGGCGGAACAGATTGGGAGAGGAATAGGCGGAGGGGTAAGCATATTTTCTCCTCGGCCGTCTCGCCTGCACCATCCTGCTTACTCGTACTCTTCCCTTCCTCCTGGGTGCTGGAGATACCCTCTAACCCTCTCCACTCCTTCATTCTCGCTCTCTCACTTTCTCTCACACACACACAAGCAGCCACTGGGGTGGATAAGCCAAATGGGACTTCTTATTTTTCCCCTCTTGTTATCAATCTATACAGATTGATCTAGACTTCCTCAGATTCAAGCCCCATATCCTGTGAAGCCGGTATTGGATCGGCGCGGAGCCGCAGGCAGGCAATCTCCAGGTTATCTGGCCGCTCTGTCTAATGATCAATAGTGGCATCTGATGGTTTAAGAGCCTACCGTGCTTCGCTTGTTTATTGGCCTAAGAAGCCGAAGCCCGGGAACCAAATACAAACCCGCAAATAAAGTTTCGGTATCTGCAAAAATGGCAGGAATGGCTTTTGCATCGATCCGCCCGCGAGTGCGCTCCTATGCGTGGCTGTCTGCGCGATTGGGCAACGTTTGGCTCGAGTTCAGCCTGAGCTTCTATACTGACTAAATGATATCTTATATCTCCATAGGGGATTACATATAGCATTTCTAGCCTTTTAATGTTCATATGTTCCATATATATATGCACATATATACTGTATACGAACATAAGAACCAACTCCTGGACATATATGAGTGTTGTGTATATATATATATATATATATATATATATATATATATATATATATATATATATATATATATATATATATATATATATAAATAAAATAGTCATATATGTGTTTTATATATGAGAGTATACATACATACATATCTTAATTTATCATACAGAATCAGACATATACATATATCTATATACATATATCTATATATATGTATATATATATATATGTATATATATATATATATATGTCTGATTCTGTATGATAAATCAAGATATATATATCATATATGTATTTTATATATGAGAGTACGAGTATATATATATATATATATATATATATACACACATACATATATATCTTAATTTATCATACAGAATCAGACATATACATACATATATATCTATATATATATATATCTATCTATATATACATATATATATATATGCACATATATACTGTATACGAACATAAGAACCAACTCCTGGACATATATGAGTGTTATATATATATATATAGATAGGTAGATAGATAGATACACCATATATATGGTGGGTGAACACTTATGTGCATAATATATGGATCACATATACTGCCTGATTGATGTATGTATTATGCATATAAACACTGATTGACAGCTGCCTATATGAGTACCATCCATACAATAATATATGTTCCATATAGGAGGAAGGTTCATTTCAAGTCACCAGACATTAGCCATATATGCTACTATATATTAGTGTTCATGTGTATGATCCATAGATCGGCCATCTATCAGACTTAGCGTATATATGTTGAATGTACCACATATAGCATATATGTACACACATTGATATACTGTATATGTCTGATTCTGTATGACAAATTAAGATATATTCTCCTAAACAGAAATATATATATCCATATTAACTACGATTAGAGGATCTCGATTTCTAAAGGTGCCCTGCTAGCACTGCGAAAGACCGCTCAGTCCATCCTAACATCCGTAAACACAGTAATTCCCACTTCCTGATGGACCAACATTCGTCCAGCAGTGGCTGGAGAGCGACTTGTTTGCAGGCGGAGCACGAATGGGTCAGTTATGTCCTTGTTGTTGTTGTGCTCATGTTGAGGCAACGAGAGACTTTCCCCGACTCCCTCTCTGTCTCTATCTCTCTCGGCCGCCCTCTAGTTAATGGGTTTGTACATGGGCGGCCATGTCCCCTCGACGGATACCCCTAGACGTCCTTGTTAGACACTTAATTAAAAGGCTTATCACAGCGAGACATGCTGAGACACTCCAGCATGAGCCTGGACATCAGAGATACTGGCACCACCACCCAGCGTCCATCTATTACCGCCGCTTGAGCAGCTGTCCGGCTAAACAGTATATGTGTGTGTGGTGTGGACACAGCGGGGAGACGACGAACGAGAGAGATCAGGGAGGAGGGGAATACTGTAGGAGCGAGAATGGGTGGAGAGGAGTGATAGTAGAGGAGGCCGCGTCGACAGAAACGGGCTTATACTGTAAATTTACGGGTGTGTTTCGTGTGCAAGCATCCACATCTGTCCTCCTTTCTTCGCCTCCCTTCCTCGTGGTCTTCATTATCGGCACCCCCCTCCTCGCTCTGTTAGCTGTCAAAGCTGGTGGCGAAAATAGACTCTGCCGAAAGACCCACAATGGAGTGTTTAAGTTCATCAGGCTTGAAGGTGTTAAAAAGGGGGAGTTTTTGTTGTCCTGTTGCACCGGGGGGGTCACACGTCCCCACCCACTGCATTCTTCTGCAAGGCCGGCCTGGGACCGGCACACAGGAACCATATGTCCAAGAACAGCAGTCAATGGGCCAAGCCAACTGGAAGGACAAAGCCTTTTTCAGCCAATACAGACTGGGAAAAGCTCCGCGATTCCACGGTGCCAGGGCAGGACCAGTCAACAGGAAGACAAGGAGAGAGAGGGAAGGGGTGAGAGACACTGAAAAATAGCTAGGGAGAGTGAGCTTGGTCTTTTCCGTCACATTAGCTGAAAACAATCCTGCCTCACAGCCTTGAGGGCCCTGCTTTCTTCTTCTCCTCCTCCTCCTCCTCTCCTTCTTCTTCTTCTTCGTCGTCCAGAAGCCCCTGGAGATTTCCTCCGAAGCTCTTTGGCTGGTCAGAGACTCCGCTAATAATGTCACAGCCGAACCGCTGAGATATATAAGGGCGGATATCGCCAGCGAGGGCCCGAAGCTGGGGCTCCTCTCAGGGGGCCCGTCGGGTTTTTATAGGGCAGCATTTTTAGCGGTAAACTCCCACCGATCGCACCGTAACGGTGTATCCCGGAGCAGCGAGGTGAGCGGGAGGAGAGAGCGCGGGAGGAAAGAACGAGTGCAAGTGCAAGGAAAAGAAAAAGATGGCTGAGTAAAGTGCACAGAGTTCCTAAGGGAGAAATAGATCAGGCGTGTATTCCGGCGCTGCAGCGATTAATATCCGAGGAGGGAAAAAGGTCAAACTTGACTGGAAAACGCTACAGTATATCATGCGTCCTGGCACGGCCCACATTTCATACATCGCGGTGCGCCGGGTAGCACCGCCGTGTCTCCAGCGTCGCCGGTCACGCCACGCTGGCCCATGCCGTGTTTCAGCGAAGATTGATGGAGCGGCCTAGTAAAGTGGGGTGGGTGGGGGGTGTGGAGGCAGGAGATGGAGCAAGGGATGATATGGAGGAAGTAAATTTTGGCCCCTCTGTGCCCCAAGGCTACAGCTGTAGTAACAGCACTGCAATAACAAAGTTTGTTAGAGCTAGCAGTTAGCATAAGCTAACCAGCTCAATCGCGACTGGCTGATTCACAGAATCACCGGCTCACCTAGTGGTTCAGTGACTCATTTACTGAATAGTTCATTAACTCAATGAGTCACTGACTCACCTAGCAGTTTATTAACTCAACAGTTTACAGACTGACTGACTCATTGACCGACACACAGAGCGACTCACTGACTGATTAGCCAATTAACAAACGTGTTGGCTCTAATAACTCAACTCCCTGTTCAACTAATTGACTGATTCACCAATATGTGGACTGACTCACTTGTAACCTGCCTCCCTAAACAATACACTGACCAACTGATTGGCAGACTCGCTATTCAATGCACTGATCAACCCATTGATTGATTCATTAACCAGGGTGCTGGCAGACTCATTGACTGAACTGAGTCAGTGGCTCCTAACTGACACTGACTGAATCACTAACCAACATACTGACTCATGGATTGACTAAGTGAATGAATCACTAACAGGCAAACTGAGTCACTGACTCACTCCGTAACTGACTCACTAATCAATTGCCAGATTCACTATTCAATGCGTTGACCAACTCATGGACCGATTCATTAACCAGAGTGCTGACTGACCCATTGACTGATTCATTAATCAATGTGTGGACCGACTTGCTCTCTAACTGACTCACTAATCAATTGCCAGACTCACTACCCAATGCATTGACCGACTCATGGACTGACTCACTGACTCGCTAGTTAAACAGCTTTGTTTGGGCTACAATATTTACAGCTAGCCACGATTAGCCGGAACGCCCGCCAGCCTAAAGCAGGCCTCCCTAGACTCGTTTACTCCACATCACAGCCGAAGACGAGGCCAAGACCTGACATTTACCTCTCATGTCCACCTGACCGCTCGCATCAAAGCACGCGGCAAGCAAACACGAGCAAACCGAGACCCCTCCAACAACACAGCTGCATCCATTAGGGGCGCCGTGTATTATCTCCACAGCGCTCCTCCTCACCCTGCCTCTCCTTTTCTTCGGAGTGCTTGCTTAATAATTAATTGATTAATTAGTTCTCTCATTAATCATTTATTCATTAATCAGGGCCTGATTTTTCTAGAGGAAACTGTGCAATCCGAAAAGAAAAGAGGGAAGAAAAAAAAGCCCTGACTTCACATTTCAGCCTAATTACGCTCCTTCGCTAATCAACGTTAAAGAAATGGAGTTTCAGGAAATTACTTTTTTTTTTTTTCCCCTGCCTACTTTTCCACTACACAAAGCAGGATGTATTGAGGTCGGCTCGGTAGGTAGCGCTCCTTTTGGTTTTTTCTCCTCTTCCTCCTCGCCGTCCCTTTATCCTTTTTTTCCCCTTTCGCTCTTCTAGAAGTTCTTAGTCATCATTAATTGTAAAAAGAGCATTTCAAGTCGGGGGCAATCAGACGAAAAGCATAAAGTCGCTGTTTAATTAAAGCTCCCTCTTTTTCCCACCTTGATAAGAGAAAGAGCAGATATCGTGGCTGTAGATGAGGAAACCGTAGACGTTGATTAATTCGGCGGGGGGGGTGGCTGCTTGAAGGCCATCGGCGTTGGCCTTTTCTCGGCCGTGGAGGCTGCTCGCCGTCTCGGGCCGCTTCTTTCCTCCCTGAACGAACGGAGGCATTTGTTTAATCGCTCAACGGGGATTGTGCCGCCGCTTCCGACGCGGGCAGGGGATAAATAACAGGAAAGGTAGAAGCTGGGGATGCACGGAAATCGAAGCCGAAAAAATGAAACCGTTGACTAAAGGCCGAATACCGAACGCAGTTTTCAGTGTTTCGTTAACTGTGCCACTTTTTCACAGTCGCATAAATTAAACAGACTACATCCCAGACAGCAAACAAATGTGGGCCACATCTGGCAAAAGATACGGCACTGCTGGCCCACTGGCGGTGCCACCAATTTGCTGTGAGCCAAAGGTGGCCCACATGTATATACACAACATGCATTTGGGCCGACTGTCCCAAAACAGATCTGGTCCACTTCTTGCTGCCTACCTTTGGACCTACCTTGGTGGGTACGTGGCCCACATCTTGCTTCCGGGAGCGGTCCACCTTAGTGCCGTTAACCCATCAGGGAAGGGAGCTGAAAAAGGGGGAATGTGGGCCAGATTTGGGCCAGATCTGTTTTGCTACCTGGGATAATTTCGGTGTTCGTAATTCACCCATAGAAGAAAAGCATGCGCAAGAAAAAGCAAGTGTGCACGAGAAAGCGAGATAGATTGCACTTGCGTGTGGAGAAGCTGATGTCCATCTGCTTGGCTGTAGCGACTCTGTTCTGTTCCTTACTCTTTCTGGAGTTCTGTGTGGCCCAAATGCTGGAAACGGAATTACACATTCCCGTCTACATGCGAAAGCTACAGAAGGGTAACCACGTCACTGACATCGGCATCGTTCGGATTCACTTGCCGGGCATTCGGTCCATCGTTAGAAGAGGCCTTAAGAGCCCATAGGACGCAATGCTGACTGCAGATGGATTCTTGGAATGTGAACTACGCTCTCTCTTTTCCATCCCTTGCATGCAGACTTGCGGGAAGACTGGAGGAGGAGGAGGAGGAGGAGGAGGAATGGGGGGGGGAAAGAAAAACATATCAAATTAGCGGGAGAGCTTCAATAGAATTGAAGCCAATTCCGCATTAACCTCGAAAGCTTTAAAAAGCACACACATTAAACAACCTTAACGAGATGCTCATTGAACCCGTCTCTCTTTATTTTCAAAGGCGCTCAGCGGCGCACACAGCCTCGCCTCAAAAGGCAGGAGAGGGGAAGAAAAAAAAAAGACGAGCCCGGACTGAGGTTAGCGCTGCCTTTCATTCCTCCGCTCCGGTGTAGAGTCGCCGCTTAGAACAATAGCAGGCGCCTCTACGGGTGTAATGAGATGCATACATTTACAACATCACGCTCTCATTAAAACATAATAATAATAAAGAGAGAGTGGGAGAAGAAAGGGATTAATTATGGAATGATTTTTTTTTTTCTTCCTCTCCCTCCCCACCCACCTCCTCCCGATTGTGGAGTGCCACAGGGGCCTCCACTGGGCTCAATTAGAAAGTGTAGGCCGCAAATCCCCAGACTAAATTAATTGACACCTCGGGGCATTGAGCCCGGCGTCCCAGTGGCTCAGAGTCTAAGCGTCAGATTCCTTTGTTTTGGTTTCCTGTGCCGCTGAGAGAGTGCGGGATCGGCCCAGGGAATAGCGGGAGGCGCGCTTTAACGTGATCGTTTCATTGTCTTCATGGATTTTTAATCGCGTTGTCTTATTTATCGTGTTGCTGGTTTTTGCGCGCGCCCCTTGTTTACCCGGATGCCGCCGCCTGAGGAGCGAGTCGGGTGTGGGTATGAAAACGCAGTGTGTGTGTTTGTTTGTTTATTTATTCATTTATTTGTCTCTTCTTCGCTTTCTTCGTTCGGCAGTGTCAGATGAAGTCTTACGCAGGGTGAGCACTGTAAATCAAACTGAGGGACCCTCAAAGAGAGAGAGAGAGAGAGAGAGAGAGAGAGAGAGAGAGAGAGAGAGAGAGAGAGAGAGAGAGAGAGAAAGAGAGAGAGAAAGAAAGAAAGAAAGAAAGAGAGACAGAGAGAGAGAAAGAGAGAGAGAGAGCGAGAGAGAGAAAGAGTGGATGAGAGAGATAGAGAGAGCGAGAGAAAGAGAGAGTGAAAGAGAAAGAGAGAGAAAAGAAGGAAGAGATCATATATAATGAAGTGAGAAGGGGATAAAGAGATGTAGAAAGAGAGGGATAGACAGAAAGATAGAGAGAAGTTAAAGGATAAAGAGACAGAGTAATAGAGAGTGATCAAGAAGGAGAAAAAAGAAAAGAGATAGAGGGATTAATAGGGAAACTGAAAGAAAGAGGGAGAGAAAGAGGTAAAGAGAAAGTTGTAGAGATAGAGAGAAGGGAATAGAGAAAAAGGAAAAGAGAGACAGGAAGAGAGAGAGAGAGAGAGAGAGAGAGAGAAGAGAGAGAGAGAAGAGAGTACAGAAAGCACCAGGGGGCAGGCGGGAATGAAATGACAAGACCGGCTCAGTCAACATCATGTCAAGACAGCTGGCTGATGTGTACAGACAATCTCATCCTCCTCTCCATCCCTCCTGCTCCTTCCCGTCTCCTCCACTCCGAGTTCCTCTGCACTTCCACTCGGCTGTGATTGAGGCCACTCCAGTGCAGGAGCGGGAAACAGGGAAATGACTAGAGGGACTGGGAAAAGTTCGGATAGTCACTCAGCAGAGTCACCAGGGAGCGGAGCCCCGCCTCCCGCTGAGAGCACGAGCCCTCCTCACAGACACGGACGTACAGGCATGCAAACCCCGGCATCCATCAACATCAACACCAACATCCACCATCCACCATGCGTTCTGCGGCACGTCCTGGGTTCCATCAACCCCAGTTCGTTTAAGGTGGTCTCAGATTCTCTGGAGGATCTAGACAATCCACATCAGCATGGCATTTGACCGGGGCGCCCTAACTTTCGCACACACAGAACTGAGTCTATCAGTGGCGATACTGACACATACAGAACTGCAGGGCAGGACTGACGTACGCGCAGGGCTGGTCGCGTGGTCTGGTGCGGGGGAGGGTGGATGATGTGGCGTGATGATGCGATCAGTGTGACTGTTGGTGTGACAATGTAATCAGAACAGTGTGGGAATGAGAGAGGGATAAAGCTGGGGGTGGAGGGGGGGCATTTCTCCATCTAGCTTAACCCCCATCCACACACAAACAATCGCACGACTGCAAAGTTTAAAAACATGTTTGATTCTCATTTCCTGCATGAAATGGACCCGAGGGTTGGGGTGTGGCGTGCCTTAAGGGGTTTGTTGCCTCAAGGCAACATAACGCCACAGCGTTCAAGCAGGGCGTCACATTAAACGAGGTTTCTTAAAAATAATTCTCAAATATTCAGAATTAAAATATCAGCTTAAACTTAAAATTAAAACGGAAGCAATGGGGTTCACCTAAAACGTAGTCAACTGCTTGGCATTACACTGGGGCGCCCAAACTTTCACACACAGCTGTGTATATCGGTAGAAATACTAACACTTCTGAAAGAGGAATTTTTAAAAATATACATTTTTAGCATTAAAATCAGCTTTTAAACTTTTAAAAAGTCAGCAGTGCAGTTAACCTGAAACCCTGAGTTCGTTAAACTTTTAATTTTAATAATTAATATTTTAATTTTTTCATATTTTTTTTGAGATACATTGTGTTGTACAATAGTTAACCTAATGGTACAATCTTCACTGAACCTGGTGATTAAAATTAAAGCATAATTTACTTTTTTTAAGTTTAAAAGTTGCCCAATTTAAATCTGTGGATCCTCAAATAATAATAAAAAATGAATTTTATTAACATATATGCTTCCAGTTATTTCCTAAGAAAACACATTACCACAATGAAGGTAATGAAGTAATTTTGCCGAACGAGGGGTTTAAAAAGGCCAAAAGGAGACCACATGACAGAGTACACACCCTCCATTGGTTTATTCAGGCTCCGCCCTTCATTTTTAACCCTTTTGTCGTCAATAAATATGCGGCACATGGTCATAAAACGAAGAAAATGGCTTTGTTGCCCTGAGGCAACATTATTGTGCTTCTACCTTAAACACTGTTCAAAACTACACATGGCCACTTTATTAGAAACCCCTGCCTTGGTGGTGTACAGTTAGAGACTGTAGCACCTCCATTAGTATTAGCCAAGGTTTATCTCTTCACCAAAGCTCAGTTTCAGACCTGCTGGATATCCACCACCCGTACAACCTGTGGTCCTTCGGTGGTTCTATGATGGTCCTGTTCTATTGATGGACATGGTGAACTAGTGCCATGTTCATTTTTATGGTTTTTCAGTTTTTGCCATAATTTGAAAGTCCCCGTCCCCCTTAACATCGTGTGCAAAGCTCATGATGAGTGGAGCAGATGAAATGGTCCAAACTGACCTGGAAAGATGTCTGGTTCCATTGACTTCCATTAAATCAGGTTATGGTAGTTTTTCCTTCTCCTGTAAAAGTTAGCACACTGGAAATCCGAGGTTTTGTTCCATCGACTTCCTCTACATAGCACCCACAAGTG
>JAMWET010002219.1:1490000-1516475 GCA_024036415.1 Prochilodus magdalenae | reverse complement strand
GGAGAAAAGTAAATAGATAGAGGGGAGGGGGGGAGAAAGGAAAGGAAGGAGGAGAGGAACAAAGAGAGAGAGGAGAGAGGAAAGTCGTGGGGAGATTCGATGCAGCCTAGTTGTTCCTCATCCCACCACTTACTTCTGCTCCGATTAGAGAATCGCTACTACAGCGACTCGCAGTTTCTCACAACACTCAGTCTTCCGCCCTGCCTGCTCCCCCTCCCCTCTCACTTTGCACCATGCCAGAATCTTTCGCACAAGTCATCGTGAAACATGGAAGTGTGTGGCTCAGCTACCATCAATGCCAGCAGAGGTCATCAAACCGTATGTAAAATCACCTCTGTTTAAAAAAGAATACACACCATGTGCTTCTGGAATATGGAAGGGGCATGAAGGCCCCCTGTGGGCTCACACTAGACAACAATATTGCCACAACTTTCCCATATCGCTGCCCCTCGCGTTTCATTGAATCATCCGAGCGTGAATCGGGTCAATATGGATTGTATCAGTCTTGTGCGGTTGATTACTTGATCCCTGCCATGCCACTGATATGACCCAATTCCTCTGATGCACAAAGCAAGCACTGGTGTGAGATACGTGGAAAATCCGCTCGCGCAGTCCGGTACGTGAATAGAGCTTGCCCAGTGACCTTCTGGCACAGAGAAATGACCAACGTAACACTCGACAACCATGCAGCTGCGTCATTCAAATAGTCAGAGGGCAAAAAGGAAAAGTCACTGCGTTGGTAAGAAACCGACTGGAGCACTGGGCTGTGATTGCAATAGAATGGAACATGAATAAGCTTTTAACATCTATTAAAGGGGAATTATCACTGATTTTCGTAAAATTCCCTTCAGAGTTAAGAGGTAAATGGTACAGATGTTTCAGCCACGGAAAGTTGTTTGATGGAATGTACATTCTATAGGAAGATCTTCAGTTCTGTATTTTTCACAGGGGTGCGACATGAAAAAACAATTTGAAAAGCTGTAATGCCTCGAGAAACCGACCTCTTATATACTTATTTACTGATGCAAAGAGTTATTAACATGTTTCCTACGACCTGAGATGTTGTTTTTGCCACTACAGAATGATAAATTTTGGTGCTGTAAGCCAAAAACTACTGTTGCCATTATATTACACATAAATTACTTGGTTTAATGTTGCTCTTTGTGTGAATAGAATATTATTATTAATTTTGTCCCTGTGGTTGGATTATTTCACTCTTTCATTATTTTGTTGTTGGCTTGTTTTTCTGTTCATGTCAACCTCCAAGCCCCCTCCCAAAAACAAAACAGAAAACAAACTGCAATGCTGTCAAGAGAGCATCACAGTTCACAGGAAACATTTTTAACTCTGCCTATATACATTAAAAAGGGGGTGCATTGCTGTACTTTCTATTTGTTTCACCGGCCTTATTATATCACCCTTACCAACGCGCTAGTACTTTTAGGTGAAAAAAATAAACAGCAAGTGGCAGAAAAACAAGTTTTTTTGATGTTATATTTTCTTATAGACAGCACAACATGGTTAGAGAAAAAAATATTCATTACTTCTTAAAGCCACTCGACTTGGTGTGGAATGATAGTGCAAAAGCTCAAGACAGTTTTCACTGATGTTTAATAACAGTTGGGACCTGTGGCCCTCAACTTAATGAGCTTATTTTTCTTTCGCATTGTGCATAGACATCTGTCTCCTGCTACTTGCAACACATATCTCTGCACCCTGCAACCTTTTTACCAAAGCAAAGCTTCTCACTGATTTAAGAAACAGTGAAAAGTAAAGGCGGGCAGAGTGTATTTTTCCCTGTTAAATAGATTCCATACATAACAAACCTCTCTATGAGGGCTGCTGCAAGTAGAGGAGCCTCACAGTGCTTCCACAGAGGTGTGCATGTCTTGTGTGTGTGTATAAGAGGGCCTCGAGGTCAAGGTGTGTGTGATTGGTTTTTATGTGAATCACAACAAAGGTGATGTGGCAGTAGAGCAACCCCCGCATACACGTGTACACACTGTGAGGATATCTCCACCTATCTCTCCTCACACATAGATCAGTGAGAGTCTGAGGTAAGCTGAGGGTCCTTCATCAGCACTGTAAAGCCCCTCCAGTGGCTGCATTGTCACATCAGGGCTTTCCTCCTACTGCATACTGAGAGCATCTTTCCCTCTCTGCTCCAGCCTCTGCTCAAAAGAGCCAAAAAACTAACCTCTCAGGTATGCCTATTAGAGAGAGGATCGCTCTAAGATAGATCCTAAAACTGCTCAAGTCAAGCCAAGAGCAGTAATCTGCCTCATGTCATTACAGTACAATAATAATAATAATAAAAGATTTTTTTTTTATCATTTTAAAGCATTTTTCATACGGTTGGCAGCTCAACAGCTTTACAGCATGCTTTACAGACAGCTTGTCAGAACTTTTAACTTTTGATTTATAGCAAATAGATGGACCAAGAAAATATGATGAAAGAGAAGAACAGCGCAGCTGACCAATCTCTCCTCTGCCCAGCTGCTTTTGGATATGTGTATTTTGTGTATTTTGTGTATGTGTATTTGTCTCTATTTAGTAGAGCCTGTCCAGCCTTGCAAAGAAAGACTGCATTTCTGACAGAAGCATGGAGAGATCAATTTATTGGCTACATATTTTCATCTGCTGCTCATCATCTGTTCTGGCAATTAGGTGGGGTCTTGCAGTTTCGGAATTTCAATTTCAAAATAAATAACTTCCAAAATTGGTTACTTGACGGTTGAAAATACAGTACTAAAGTCAAACCAGCTATAGGGCCAGTATACATTATGTTGGAGGATAGAGGGGTACTGAAGATCCAGCCCGGTCATAGTCCTTATTAGAGTGGATCTTCATCTGTTACATATTGCTTTTGACAAACGACTGTTTTTTTTTGACCAACATTATTATTAAAACTGCACATACAAATGCAGAATGCTAAGATGTTGGGGTGAAGTAATGAAGGCCCTGAAGTCAAGTAAAAGTTTCTTCTAATAAAGTTTTAGATTCACTGGGATTACAAATAACAACAACAACATATTTGCAGATTTACATTAGAAGTAAACACAAGGGAGTATAATACGCAAACACAAAGAAGTCCAAATAAGTAACCGACCATAATGCTGGGCCAAAGAGGAAAAAGTGCCTGAGTAGTTATAACCCAATAATGAACAAGACATGAATACCCAGAGCAACACAGTGAATACAATGATGGGGAAAAAGAACTAGATCCAAAGACAGCTTCAGATGAGGAGAACCGACTTGATGAATAGGTAAAAACACTAATAAAGACTGGAAGGGCTGGAAGCGTGTCCTAGCTTACTGTGACGAAATTATGAACTAGTAGCATCATCAAATTTTTCCTTACCTTTTCTGAAACACTTGCACAAGACTTAAATTATAATACTCCGAAAAAACATGCCATTATTAATACAGCTGTGCTATTTGTCTGTTTACGAGGACATCATGAAGTTTTGTGATATGGTCCTTCATAGTTCGTAATTAGTACGAATAGGACAGATTGTCTTCATATAAAGTGGTCTCAGAAGTTATCAAACTTGCACTCTTTAATTGGTCATTTAATGGCAGCAATGCCAGTACATGCGAGCAATGGAATGTTAGTAACAAATGGATTCATTAGAAAAGGGCACTTTAGGTACTAGGAACGACAGTGATAAAAATTAGATTATATTAGCCTTTTCTCATCCTCCGTCAAGAAATAGTGCTTGTCTTTCAGTGCTCAGCTGGTATGAAAGATTACTGTATCCGGGCACAACTGGGGAAAATGACATGTGTTTTAGTTGTTTGACTCACATGAATATAAACATGGTTTTCCCATCCAAGACGATGTAATTTGTAGACTACAAAGACTTCCATATGAATTTTAGTGGACAGAATCACTGAGTATATGTAACTCCAGGATGTTAAGTTATACTAAGGAAGGGAATCACAGCAAGAAACCTCTGTACCGTCACATCTTTTTTAATTACCTTAGGAAGCATAGGCTAAATCAAATAGGCTATTTATTCATTATAGTCTAGAGTTGCATGTGGAAAAGCTCTGGTGTGGACGAACTGAAGCCCTGAAAATGACATGGTAAGAATGATGAGTTGTGCAATTAAAATCAGTATGAAAATGCAACATGTAAACGGTTATAAGGTTTTGTTAGCTGGGTTTGGAAATATTTGCGGTTATAACACCCATATATAGCCCGGGTCCCCCCCCCCCATGCCCCCCCCCCCCCCCCCCAGGTCTTGGGGGGTTTTCCCCCCCCCCCCACTATTCAACCCTTACAGGGTCATTAGATAACAGCAATTCGACAAAAAGCATGGTGGTCATTTTAATATGATCATGTTCCCGCTCTTTAGCTCTTTAAACAAGACATGAGAAATCCTTTCAATAGTGCAGATTCCTAAAACTCTGAACTAATATCCTATTTGTACATATGTTTCTAAAATCCAGACAAATCGTTGCACCTGTCCAAATGCAATTCATTCAGTCAAGTATGCAATTAGAGTGTATCACATTATTAGCCGTTGGAAAATGGCAGTAACAAATACGGGGTATGCAAAGACTAGCCGACTAGTTGACTTGGCAAACAGCTTTAAAAACTGATGATAACAACTTGTTGGTAACCACCATGATTATGTGACATCTAACACACATTACGAAGGCCATCAGAGAAGAGGTAAGCCTGGTGATAAAAATTTTAAGTCCCATATCTCTGGTTTCCAGAGGGCTAGCATTCCGATGCCAGTGTCTCGTTTTTAAGGGGCACATCAACATCTGCCTGCTTGTACTTGGCTTGGCTTTGACATTTCATCCGCCAATCTACCGTGCTTCAAAGACCTGATCTTGAAGTGTATTAAAGGCTGCACATCTCTCCCTATGTTTTTCTAAAGACAACATACAAATTATGTGTCAAATGGAGTAAGGTTTATAATTTTCTGATAATCAGATAACATAGATACTTAATTGATATGTAATCTACTAAATTTCTCTGAATATCAGACATACACTCTCTTGTTATCTAGCTTCCACAGTCATTCCACCTAGGATGAAATGGAAGTGAGATACAAAATTTCTTGTGAAGGTTTTGGTTAGTGGATGGGCATGTGATGGTGAGGTCCTGTGGGTGGTGTCTTTGGTGGGTATTATAGAGGTTCGGGAGGCCGAATAAGGTGAAGAGAAAACCCGTAAGCGTGACATTTATTTTTTTAGGAGTTCAACTTTGATGATTTTTTACGCCTTCCAGTTTATGATGCTGCAGTGAACTAGCTCTTCTTTTCTGCAAAAGCACTCCTGAACTCCACATGGAGCCAGACTGCTGCTACTTATTCTTATACTGTGTTAATGACACAGTACAAAGTCGATGGTCTTCCACCAGCAGAATAGGCAAAAGCGCAATTTTATTCCAAAAGTGTTTTAGAATTCAGTTAAAACGGCACAAAACCTTACAAAAATAAATTAACTATAATAAAAAGCACATGATGACTAATGCAGTATGAGAGACGGTCGGGTTTTTCTGGGAAACATTTTAGAACCTAGGAATTGGCAAAAATAAGCCACAGAGGATATTAGCCATGTATAGAGAAATATGTTCAGCTCTATAACGCTGTGGCGGTGTGTATTCATCACAGAATGGAAAAGCTAATAAGTCCTGCCAACTATAACATAAATGCACATTAAATGCGCACTAATGCCTACTCATTATGCGTCTGTAATTTTCTACTGTGCTGATTTAATGTGTGGTTCACATATAATTACTTCTACTGTTACCCTTCCTTGATACGCCTCTTATGCCATAGTAGACATGTCTTGTGATTTTAGATGCATTTAATAGTATTACTATTAAAAACATCGAAAAGCCATGGGAGTGAAGGCCGATTCATTGTGAAACCTCATACTAACCAGATCCCTAGACTTTTGATGTACAAATATAATACAAGGCTTTTTAGGTTGTCTCTGTTTTTTCATCTTCAGTTCAACAACATGGTCATTTTGATCAGGCTGCAACCACATAATTTTAAACCAGTACTGGCCATACAGCCCTGCAGAATTGAAATAGGTATTCAGTGCTTATTGACTGGAGGAGAAGAACCCTGCCATAAGTTTCCATTTTTAAAGCAGAAAGCCAAGTGAATTTTCATCTCCCATGAATGGCACATGGCACAAAGACTAAAATTGCAAGGGCTTTATTGAGATTGTAAGGCTCGAACGGATGGTCTTCTTCAGCAACTTAGAGAAAAAGGCCCAACAACATGTTGGTGATTACATATTATATGCACAAGTTACAGCACATAAGAAGAAGATGCTGGGCTTCAAATAGTCCTCTCCATCCAATTGGCTGGGTTAATGAAAGCCCTGTCTAGAATAAGGAGGGAACTCTTCAAAGCCAAACTAGTCAACGAGAGGAGATAATGACTCTTGTAAGAGAGCAAGGGGCCTGAAGGACACAAACCAGATGCTAATTAAATCCGTTTTCAAGTGGCAGCACAAACGAGCTTGAATGGCTCGAACATGCAATCTATGGTGACTATGAGATTGTTTGGCCCAATGGAGCTTAATAGGACTGTCATTAAAATAGAATAAAAAGATCAAAGAAGAGCAGGAAAAGTTGGTTCCTAGTACAATTTGTTCTCTTTCAAGGCTGAAGAGCTACCATCACCAGTCACTGCATTTAAAAATAATAAGAGCAATTGAGTTTTTAATCCAATATCTCGGATGGTCACTAAGAAACCAGAAAGCATACGTGAGTCACACTGCATAATCGCCACAGAACGAGCTTGACCTAAATGTTTTTCAATCCTTCTGCAGGGAGCAAGTGCTTTATAGACCCCAGGCTCATCAAGCTTAATTTAGTTAGACCACATTGTTAATGTTTAACAATGTTTTGCTGTCTTTCTCAAAGTTTCAAGGACATACCATCCTCTAGCCCACTGTCTTGCAAGTAATAAGACCAGTGGCTGAGGATGGTATTCCTTGAACTTTATATATCCATATATAAAATTTATATATATGTATAATATCTCTTCCAGACCACTAAGAGACCAACTGTACATGTTGTGAACTGAACCAAAACTCAACAAACTCAATAGCCAGAGCGGGTCTTTGTCAATGGGAGGAAAAATATGCATAACCCATAATATCTAGATAATATTGTGGCCTCATAAAGAATTACATTTAATAAAATATTTATGTATGAGCAATTATATATTAAGAATGAGTCCAGTGCTGGAAAAGAGGTAAAACAAATTGGTATTTGGGTATTGCCTCAATCTGTGTGTTGTGGTTAGGGCATCATATTTTGAATGTTTATGCCTAGCCTTGCCCGTAGGTAGGGCAATAAGGACTGTGTTGTAACGCAATGATGGTTCACCCTTGTAATGGAGAAGGTTGGCGGGATTTCCAACTAGGAGGGTTTATCGTAGCAGGGAAAACTCCCTCTGACATATACATTAGAGCTATATAACTTTGCTAATTAGACTAATTAACATGCACCAAACAGAAAGAAGGGAAAGATTAACTGCATGAGTCCCCTATCTCAACAGGTTTGTTGAAGGGGGTTTTTTCCTTGATCCTGTGGGCTATGCTGACCAGTGTATCTGGAACACTGAATTTCTGTTTTTTATGAGTTTGTGCTTTGTAACAAATATGCATATATAATTTTAAATCCCATATGAATAATAAATTGAACCTACTTCTATTGACGGTGTCCTTTCAACAAAAACCCTTTTCCCGTGGCCAACTTTTTAACTAGGCGTCCCCTCCGTGAACTCGTGAACATTATGACCATAGCGCTTAGGCAACCGGTTTCTCGCTGGCACGCAGTTACACATCAGATGGCTTGGCTCACAGAACTCATTTGGCTCAGCGACAATCGGCTAACAAGTGTGATCACAATCACATGCGTCTCGCCGATGGTTTGCTCGGATTTCACTCGGGCCATGATTTGCGGTCCGACATAGTAGCCATACACTGTTAATGTCATTGTGTGCATTTTGATGGAGCAAGATTTCTCGCTGTCACTTGCAGTGAAGGAGTTTGCAGCTCGGATTAGCCATGTCACTCTACACCGGAGTAGATCAGGAGCACGATAAGCAGGATCAGTGCTCCTTGCAGGCACCCACACCAGGAAAAAAAACGCCACCTCCGATTCAGAAACGAGGTTGGTGGTTATCGCGAGATGTCCAGCGGGTGGGTGGGAAGCGCCCGCATAGAACCCCCTGCAGCAAAAAAGACAGCAAGAGGCCTCTGGCTTTCCCTCACTCGTCGGCCCAGAGCCTCGAACAAGGAGAACGAAGAGGTCAGAGGAAGAAGAGAGAGATAATGGAGGGGAGGACAGAATAAGGTCTGGGCATTTATCCTAATAATATTATCGCTCAGAGGACTTCCGCTACACTGCCCCTGGTTGGAATTATCACTGCCGTAATCAGAGACTCCATATTTCCTGTCACCCAATGCACATATTTGTTTTCGAAGGAAGATTAAAATGTTTTGGGCAGCGGTGCAGAGGGCAAAAGCGAAAAACATCTCGTGAAAAGGTCAGGCAAAAACCAGGCAGCCTATGGTTCCCCTGCTTGGCCGCTTTACACAAGCTTTGTCAGTTTTTGAGTATCCTGCAGTGACGGATTGTTCTTTCCTTAAAGGCACAGGGAAAGTTTTTCTGACAGCCAGTCTGTTTTATTGATGCCATACTCTACTGTACGTCTGATATCGAAGTGAGAAACGTGTATGCCATCAGAGAATCAGCTACAATAAGTTGTATATCCTTGAATATGAAAATCAGTAATAAGATTACAATCATCATGGTGGGACAGAGGGTTACGCTGTCGGCTCACAACAAGACGTACTCTGCTTTGCGTTTACTTGTTTCTCCCTAGTGTGCCAATTCAGAACAGCTCCAAGACTTTTTCATGATAGCCCTACACGTCACTTTGCTGTGTTTGTTATTTTCCATGGCAGTCAAAAACAGTCCCGTGGCGTCTTCTGTTACAGAATGACAAGCAGAAGTCCTGGGTTGCGGGCCTGATAAACAGGAAGTTTGTTGTCCTCGAGCGTTTAAAGAAGACCATGTGTTGTTTGCATGTGACAGTGGGGACAGACCCCCGTTAAAAAGAAGAAGCTAAAACAGCAACACAACACTGCTAATGCTCTCAGCGACAGCCAAACATTTCCACATTACATTGAGGAATGTTTCCAGCCGCAAAAATGAGCTGTAAATGCTCTAAACAACAATCACTAACGACATCATTTAAAGTAAATTACAATGGGATTGTGTTTCCCCTGTGATATCTTCACCTCTTATACGGAAATAAGAGTCGATATTGGTGTTTCCACTGAACACTGCTGGGTTTAATCGTGAGAGCTTATATCTCTATTAAGTTTGAATATGGAACCCCGACCGGGCCAAATCCATTATCTGTAAAGCCATCTTACGGATCATGTTTTCAGTGGGGTACATATTCATGTATTCATCATCTGGACCTATATATATATAATATAATATACATATATATATATATATATATATATATAATAGATATATATATTATATATATATTTATATACATATATATATATATATATATAATATATATATATAATATATATATATATTATATATTATACACAGGTATACAGGGGTTGTGACGAATGAAACTGAAACACCTGTCATTTTAGTGTGGGAGGTTGTTCATGGCTAAATTGGACCAGCCTGGGTGTCCAATCTTCATTAATCTGCACATTGCACCAGTAAGAGCAGAGGTGTGAAGGTTCAGTTTAGCCAGGTAAGAGCACAGTTTCTGCTCAAAAACCTGCAAAATGCACACAACATTATGGGGTGACATACCAGCGTTTCCAAGAGGGACAGAATTGTTGGTGCGACGTCTTGCTGGCGCATCTGTGACGCAAGACAGCAGAGTCTTTGTGATGTATCAAGAGCCCACGGTATCCAGGGTAATTGTCAGCATACCACCAAGAGGACGAACCTCCACCAGCATCACGTAGTGTACCTGGCCACTATCCTGCAAGAAGAATGGGCTTAAACTCCCTCTGACCACTGTGCCGGCACGCAGTAAATAGTCACTCCCCAAGAACAACTGACGCTGTTAGTTGGCCGGCAACAGGAGCCCTAACACCCCTACTAATAAATGCATTGTTGTCTAAAACCAGGTGTATTCAGTTTCATTGTCCACCAACCCCTGTTATATATACCTGTTTGTAGTAATGTCATATAGCTAAAAGCTAAATGATAATTATGAAATAACAAATAATTATTTATACGGTCCTGTCCTATAGGTGAGTGAATGGGTTTTCAAACCCAAATCCCTAAATTTAACCCCTTCTTCTCTAGGCGGAGCTTTACTTTATAGCCACACCCTCGATTTTTACAACGGGAGAACTGGATCTTTTGTCCTTCATTGGCCACTACCTGAAACAGCTACTACTGAAACGATCTGGTAACAGTTTTCATTAGCACATTTTCCTGTAGTGACCAACCATAGTCCAATAGACATGCAGTCAAGGGCCAACTGGAGGTGCCTAAACTACTGTGTGTATGAGTTGCGCATGTCCTGTGTGTGCTGCCCTGGGATGGACTGGTGACCTGATCGCTAGGGTGTTTTCCTGTCTTCCGCCCAGTGGAGTGCGGGATGGGACCCCACACCCACTGTGACCCAGAAGGATAAGCAGCTCAGAAGATACGACAGTGACATTATATAGTTCATAGAAGACATTACATTTTAAATGAAGTTCACAGATAAACAAGAATTCCGGATGTTGTGGTATAATGAAAGATTCCGAATACGGTCAGCAAGACATGGGTACAAATTACATTTA
Source organism: Prochilodus magdalenae (assembly GCA_024036415.1). Lineage (NCBI taxonomy): Eukaryota > Metazoa > Chordata > Actinopteri > Characiformes > Prochilodontidae > Prochilodus > Prochilodus magdalenae. Next base: position 1,505,642 of record JAMWET010002219.1, on the reverse strand, counting down.
AGGGCTTAGTGTTGCTAGACTTGCTCTGGACAAAGTCATAACAAGGCAGCAAGCAAACTCGGCAAAGTGCAAACTGACAAACACTCCAGAACGACGATGTTCCCTCTTTTACAGATGACTAAGCTTGCTTTAACAAAATGTGTTTTAACAAGCCCGAAGTGCCCAACCAAAAAAACCATACCCTGGAGTTCATTCCTCAGACACCATGACCAATCTTGTAATTAGCATCCGCCGTTAGCCGCTTCCCTCAGTGGGGTATAAATTAGTAGAGATGTTTTTGGTGGCCTGCCCTGTTCTCAGTGACATCATCCAGCATCTACTTTCATCATTCCCCAGGCAGGAGCGAAAGAATGGCTTTCAGAGTGGATTCCTCTTATCAAAGACGATGCAAACATCTGTAAAACCTACAGGCCTCCAGCTTGGTGTACACTAATGAAGAACATAATTTACACGAGGCTTTCCAACTTACTTAGCCCGCTGCCCAGTCAGACCACAAAGAACGCACAGCATGCACTTCATTGTTCTCATTGTCAACTCTGTATACACTCAGATATATGAGGCGACGGAGAGATGCACAGAAACCTGGCGAGAGGTTCAACAGGAGCAGTGAATCAGGACAGCATGCGGAGAAACAACATGACCTTGAAGAGCGAGTGCAACTGGGTGTGCATGAGGGAATGAGGCTGCAAAATTTAAGAATATTGCTAATTATATGCTACATTATATAGTACATGCAAGAACTACTGCATGTTTAAATTATATCATAGGACACTAACACAAACTGCCAACATGCTGTGTCAGATACGGGTGTTAAGTGGCTTTGGCAGTTTAGGCTACAGTTTAAGATTTCGGTGTTGACATAATGTGTGATCACAGTGCACAAAACCCAAAGGACCATAAAGTTATAAACAGTAGAACCCGACATGCTAATGAAAACACAAACAGTTTGAATGATATGATGACCGTGCAACATGGTCAAAAAAGTTGGGACAGACGCATTTTTACCACAGTGCTACATCACCTTTCTTTTTAAAAGCGCTTAATGTAAATATGTGGACTACCAACCCCAATAAATCCAGTTCTCTTTTTTTTAGATTTGTTTTGACATGCTTCTGTTATCTGTAGGGTTGCCAACCGTCCCGTAAAATACAAAATCAGCCTTTATTTGGCAATTAAATGTTGAGTCCCATATATATCCAATAAGGGGCGCAACTTGTTCCATATTTCCGTAAATGTCTGTAAATTTGTTCCGTATTTCCGTAAATGCCCGTAAATGCCCGTAATGATTTTTTATTAGTATTTTTTTTTTATTTTTGTCCGTAAATGTTTTTTTTTTTATTTTTATGTAATTTTTTATTGTATTTTTGTTTTTTTTTTATCGTTAAATGTCCATATAATTTGTTCCATATTGTGCGTAAATTGTCCATAAATTTGATTCCGTATTTCACCGTAAATGTCTGTAAAATTTGTTCCGTTATTTCGTAAATGTCTGTAATTTGTTCGCGTATTTCCGTAATGCCTGTAATTTGTTCCGTATTTCCGTAAATTTCTGTAAATTTTGTTTCCGTATTTGCCGTAAATGTCTCCGTAAATTTTGTTCCGTATTTGTTCGATAAATGTAAATGTCAAATTTTGTCCGTATTGTCGTAAATGTCCGTAAATTTTGTTTCCATATTGTCCGTAAATGTCCATAAATTTGTTCCGTATTTCCGCAAATGTCTTGTACATTTGTTCCGGGTATTATCCGTAAATGTCCGTAAATTTGTTCCGTATTGTCGTAAAATGTCTGTAAAATTTGTTCGTATTTCCGTAAATGTCCGTCAATTTTGTCCGTATTGTCCGTAAATGTCTGTAAATTTGTTCCGTATGTGCCGTAAATGTCCGTAAATTTGTTCCGGTTACCGCAAACTGTCCTGTTGTCATGGCTGAAATAAGCATGGACGTCCCTGAAGAAGACGGCATCTAGAAGGCAGCCAGAGTTGCTCCAAAATGTGTTCAGTGCTAAAGGTACTTCTACAGATAAGCTGGTTACCCACTACTACCCCAGCTACCACAACCTGCACCGCCACCCCAACGGCAACCGCTTTGCCACACCACACCAATGGGGACTCCAAACCCTGTGTTCACTCCATCCCACACCACCATCCCCACCCCAACCCGCAGCACCACCTCCATGTCAAACCACACCACCAACACCACCCCAACCTGGACCACCACTGCCACGCCGACCCACAACACCACCTCCATGTCAACCTATACCACCACCCCCAACTCGACCTGTACCACCAAAACCACCCGAACCCACACCAAAACCTCCATCACAACCCGCACCCCCACCATGCCAGACCTGGAGCTTTGTGCATTGGCCCTTTTCTTCTTTGGCCCAGAACACAAAAAAACTTCTGTTATCTATCAGGTGTACATACACTGCGCAAAAATATAGAGTGTGGTGTAAAGCTGAAACACATATTTGTAACAATGTGGAGCCAGCTCTAAATCACCTTCAGACTGTCCGACCTCCGGAATTCCACATTCTGCTGGCAGAGAAGAGTTTTTCCAGCTTTCGGATCATTTGAATAACCAATTTGGTAAGTTCTATTATCTTTAAAATCACTGAGATATTTGTAATATTTGCAGCGGTGGTGTTACTTAATAAGAACTGACTGAAATACATTCTGCTGCCTCTTTGCTGCAAAAATTCCAAATTCAATAAACATTTTTCAACTCCAAATCACCTGTAAATTGCAGAGCATGCAAAAACAACCCAGCTGTCAGTCATATTTCAGACTAAGTCTGTCCACTCCACATTTATCTTTCCCCTCGTTAACACAAGACCAGGCTGCTTTCAGAAGCATTACTGAGTCTTTCCTTTTTGCGACGTAACCAGCAGAGCCAGGTGGCTCATCTTATTAAACAACTTTCTCTGAAAGAAGACGCCATGTTCAGCATTCCGAGCTTTCCCTTTCATTTTCTGAACAGTGGACAGCTTTCTCCTTCATAGCGTCTCTCATTCTGCGTGCTCAATGAATAGAAACAGGAACAAACATTAATTCATTCATCCTCTGAGTTGCGTAGCTTTCTGGGTCATAGTGGGTGCTGGGGGCTATCCCAGCGGTCACTGGGCGGAAGGCAGGAAACTGGCCAGGCCGCCAGCCCAATGCGGACAGCTACAAACAGGCGTTAATGGAAGTTAATGGCAGTGTTTATAAGCAAACTGTGTTTTGCCCAACATACTGAAATTACTGGGTTTTTGCCTCTTTTTTTCCAACTTGTGTTTCATTTTTACAAAATATTCAGAGATATGTGGACGTGGCCTCAGCTTGCTTGTAGAATCCAGGCATCAATACCACTGCAAAATACTGACTACTTAAAAACTACTTAAGATAGCAGGCATTTTTCCGTATGATTAAGTAAACAATTTCAGGCAGGGTGGTTTGAGGAACTGTGAAATGCTCCATTCTAGGGAAACTAGAACTGTTCACAGTGGTAGTGATAGGACCCAGATGTCTGAAACTCCCTCATATCACTATGCCTGAAATGGCAGATTCTGGCTGATGGCTGAGACTTTCTTAATGACAGTTTAATAAGATTTTGGCCAAACATTCATGGCAGGTAGGTACATGCAAAGCTTTGCTGGGCAAAATAATCCCCAATGTAATATTATTGGATACACTGCTTTTGTAATAATGAGGAGGAGCAAGTATGACTTATTCAATAAGAACCAATAAACTAGAAACACTAGAAACAAAAGACTACTGAGAACGAGAACCAGAGACCAAAACAACAGGCAGGGAGACATAACTGCAAGCACACAGGAAAAAACAGGAAGTCTAAATACACAAGGGATAGCTAGGAACACCTGGATGGGGCGGAGCTACAAGCTAGGGACAGGTGAGGGGTCTGACAATACAACAAAACAAACAGAAGCACATGGCACAGAGCAACAATAGGCACATGGAGGTAACAAAGGAAACAGAGACTGAAACAGAGGAAGACAGAGACAAGCAGGGGCAAGACGAGACAGGATGTGACGGCTATTGTGCTTCCTACGTTATCAACATTACACATACAAATGGGCCGTTTTGGACAGCAAATAAATGAGTATATTCACATCAGACTTGGAGACCCCAGGTTCCGATCCCTTCCGATCCCAAATCTGTGGAAGCGCTTTTAAGGTGACCTCACAGTCCTCGCAGATCGTCTTCACCGATGCAAGCATATGAGCCGCTGTTGCCATGTTTTCAGCAGACATTATTATAGGGGGAGACAAAGCTGGAGGACTGGCAGGCAGGCACCCACACCCACACTCTCTCATTCCGCAGTCACGCTGTTTTAACACATGTGGAATGTTTCTTGCTGTTGCCATGCTGAAAAGAGGACAGACGTCCCTGAAAAAGACGTCATCTAAAAGGCAGCATATGTTCCACCAAAATGTCACAGACATGCAGGTTTCCCACTTATTCATGCCCCCAACCCCCACCCTAATGAACCTTCACTTTTGACCTTTAGCCTTTTCTTCTTTGTGTGCAGTTCCAAGGACATTAATGCTAAGGTTGGCATTAGGTGGAGCGTTGCTTTGCATTCACTCCTACAGAAGGGCCCCACAAAGATAGGAATACAAACTGCATCACAGGCCCACCCCCTCGTATAACTATCTTTCTGGAGGCTTACCACAGAGCTAAACAAGAATATTAGCACTGGAAACCAGCAAACCAGCCCACAGCCTCCGAGTATTCCGATTTTCCTATCGTCATGGGGATATGTGGTGCCGCAAAGGGAGCAAGACAAAGCGCATGTACATACGGAACACCTCAAGGACCACCAGGCCCAACCTAAACAAAACTTACAACCCCTCTGAAAGTAGTCTGTGTAAACATGTGCTTCTCTCGAGAGTTCTGGCACAGGCAAGTGTCCGCGTTTTCAGTAACGAGAAATGCGTTTGAAAGACGCTTCGCAGAACCCGTTGAGTAGATAGATCTACTTCAAGTGATGCATGTCAATGTTAATGTTTGCGGATGTTTCAGTTCGGATTCTCCGTCTCTATTTGCTCCACTGTTTTCTCTTGCGGTTTACTGCTCGACATGTAGTGGCATCATCAAGCGTTCGAGTCCAGTAGAGATATTTGTAAAGTGACACAATGTTTGGAAACGCTCGGTGAACTGGATGGTCTGCACCATAGCACGACTGTGGTTTCCAAAGCCAACTGGCTTTATTGATCATGATGCATGCATGCAACACAAACCTCAATGAGTCAAACTCGCTTGACGCACACGAGGGAAAGTTCGAATGCGCTTTTCTCCCTGGAGCTCGTGTGATCTGGTCTTTGGGGGGGGGGGAAGGGGGAAGCTGTTGTTTACTGGCCAAAGAAAAAAAGGAAAAGAGCAGCTTTCCGCTTAGGAGCGAGTAATGATGAACCTCACTGAAGCTGGAGATCTGGGGAGAAACCACTGCCATGGTGAGGTCCTAACCAAGCCTTTTTTGGAGAAGCTTCTGTCCAGCTCGGGAAAAAATGATAAAAAACATGGAACTCATTTCTCCACCAAAATGAAATCCATGTTGCGGAGCAAATATGAGAATACCGTGCAAGCGTCCACATCAGAAGAGCATGCATGTGGGTGGGACAGGCTATGCGTGTGTGTGGCGGTGGAACTGCAAGTGTGTAAATGTGTTGGTTTTAATACCTTATCAGGACGCACGGTTTTGTGTACGTCACATTGAAAGAAAAGTGGTCCTGACTTAATAAAGTGTGTGTGTGTGTGTGTGTGTGTGTGTGTGTGTGTGTGTGTGTGTGTGTGTGTGTGTTTGAAATTCCTTATTACACCGGGATAATCAGGGTTGGGAATAGTCTAGTGCAGATGGCAGGAGCTGACGTGTTAATAATTCTAGGCCATCTTATTAAAACTGTGTCTGTGTCAACATAATATCAGAGCTTGTATACTGCCTGTAGATGAGTTAGACCAATCCGAGGCAGCCAAACGTATATGCTGTGACATCACAACTATAGCTAACTGAGGAAAGGGATGCTCTGGTCCTGCTGACCAAATAACCAGCCTGAATTAGAGCAATTTAAATCAGTTCAAATAATTGCAATACTCTTCCCTCATCATTCAGCCCTGGCTGGGAGGCTTATGAATATTGTATTGTATGGATTACTGTACCTGGTGATGAATGTAACAAAGGACTTCTAGATATGGCTACTTTTGGATTTCATGTCTTTTAAAATGAAAAACACTTAAAACTAAAGGTAAAACTTTAGCTTAACACTTAACACACACAAATGGAAATCTGCCCAGTGTTAGGCTGTTTTCTATGTTAGTAAGGTATCGTTTAAATAAAAGATTTTAATGAGCAGTTTGTTGTAGATTCAGGAGATATGAGGTTTTATTAGATGATGTAGGCATGATTTAAATGCTACTCAATGTTCTGTAGACTGTATGTGGTTAGAATGTAATGCTGCTGGTAATTGCCCCTGATTTTATAAGTCACTTGTAATTTGATTGCAGCCTTTTCGGTATCCTGATTTCATACGTCAGTACTCTGTTATTATATTTTATTTTATATATATTATATATAAATATAAATATATATAAACATATAAATATATGGCAATATATGTACATACACACAGTTAACGTTTATATACCATATATGGAATTAACATTGATATATACATTATATGTTCATATTTATATATGTATATATATATATATATATATATATATATATATATATATATATATATATATATATATATATATATATATATATATATATATATATATATATATAGTGGACTTGTTTTAGCATTAAGATGTAACGTTATATTTCTGAATGGAACAAGCATATATATATATATATATATATATATATATATATATATATAATTAACTTACATATATATAGGGAATGAATCTATCAAAATTCGTTCTGATTAAAGAATGATGATTAGGAGGTTAAAAAGACAGTGAGTGCAGATACAAAGAGGTGTACCCAATGTAGTGGCTGGTGTTGCATATATCAGTGTTCCTCCTGTATATATACACGTTCCCTGTATATACTGTATTTGATTATTAATTATAATTATATTAGTGTTCATTCCATGTATTTCAAAGTTCACTTTATATATATATATATATATATATATATATATATATATATATATATATATATATATATACATATATATATACACATGTTTATTTCATATCAAAGTTATTGTATATACTTTATTTTTATTTCTGTTAATATCTAGGGTTAGAAAAGACAGAAAGGGTATTGCATTTTAATAGTTTACTCCACCTTTACTGCAGCAAAAATGTTTTTTAAAATATATTTTCCTTATTCTCCCTATATTCAAAGTCTGGTTCTTCTGGATGCCCCCAACCAACTGTGTTATTGTACAAAGTTACTCATATAACATAATACTTATGGGACATAGTATTCCATAAATGTCCTGACATTTAAAATATATGTGGGCCGTATGTATTGCCCCACATCCTGACACTGTATAAAAACAAACCTATTTGTATTTGTGTGTGTGCGTGTGTGTGTCTGTGTGTTTATGTGGTCAGGCGGCCAGCAGTTAATAAGTGAATGGCGAGCCCGCCTTCCTCCACCCCCGTCCTATCTGGAGCAGGAGGGCACTCAGTGCTGGAAGCCAGTGAGCCATTAAACACTAAACCAGTCAAACCCCACACACAGCTTCAACCGCAGTAGCCAGTGAGAGCGCTCCAGTGTGGTCACGTTCATTGGAAACAGGTTCAAACACCACAAGCAAAACCTCCTAATGTACCGCTGCAGAGAACAGCAGACACGAGCCAGTGCTTCGCGTTACTGAGGTGTAGCCTGCCCATCAGAAGTTCGGGTACCTACCTGCTTTTCAGAATGCTGGGAAAATGTCCTTCCACAGCAAAACTCCATATACCTGCTTCACCATACACTTAACTCACACAAACATATATGTTTCCTGGCATTGCAGGACAACATCATATTGGTTGGACATTGAACGATCCATCATGAAGAAGCCCAATCCATGCTAACCAACTTTGTCACCAGCTCTATAGACATTCAGTTTGAGCCACAACTGTCAAAGACCAGTTACACCTGTTGGTGCTCACTAGACACGGACCACAGAGTTGCAGAGACAAAATATATTTTATATATATGTTCACTGCTCAAAAAAATAAAGGGAACACTTTGAAAACACATCAGATCCTCCCATATCTGTACCAGGGCGTCACTGAGCTCCTGGACAGTCTGAAGTGCAACCTGGCGGCGTTGGATGGACCGAAACATAATGTCCCAGAGGTGTTCTATTGGATTTAGGTCAGGCGAGCCGGTGGGCCAGTCAATGGTATCAATTCCTTCATTCTCCAAGAACTGCCTGCATACTCTCGCCACATGAGGCCGGGCATTGTTGTGCACCAGGAGGAACCCAGGACCCACTGCACCAGTGCCGGGTCTGACAACGGGTCCAAGGATTTCATCCTGATGTCTAATAGCAGTCAGGGTGCCGTTGTCTAGCCTGTAGAGGTCTGTGCGTCCTTCCAGGGATATGCCTCCCCAGACCATCACTGACCCACCACCAAACCAGTCATGCTGAATGATGTTGCAGACTGCATAACATTCTCCACGGCATCTCCAGAGCCTGTCACGTCTGTCACATGTGCTCAGGTAAAACCTGCTCTCGTCTGTGAAAAGCACAAGGTACCTGTGGCGGATCTGCCAATTCTGGTGTTCTGTGGCAAATGCCAATCGAGCTCTACGGTGCTGGGCAGTGAGCACAGGGCCCACTACAGGACGTCGGGCCCTCAGGCCGCCCTCATGAGACCTGTTTCTGATTGTTTAGTCACACATTCACAGCAGTAGGGCTCTGGCAGTGCTCATCTTGTTCCTCCTAGCACAAAGGAGCAGATACCGGTCCTGCTACGGGGTTAAGGACCTTCTACAGCCTTGTCCAGCTCTCCTAGAGTAACTGGCAGTCTCCTGGAATACTCTTAAGACTGTGCTGGGAGACACAGCAAACCTTGTGGTAATGGCACATATTGATGTGCCATCCTTCAGTAGTTGGACTACCTGTGCAACCTCTGTAGGGTCCAGGTACCGCAATGACTGAAAATGACTTGAAAAGCCCAAACACTAGCAGTAAAAGAATACCGATGACGTCCCAGGATTTGAATGTTTTGGGTTTCGGGACAAATGTCTCAGGAGGCCTGAGGCCTGAGCCTCAGTTATGTTGAGCATGAACAGTCGGAACTACTGCTGGCCCTTCATCCCATCCCAGCAGGGAAGGAGAGAGACAGCAAAAGAGGGGGACTCCCAGCGAGGCTCCTCCAGCCACCCCGGCTCAATGAAGCAAACCCCAGCGACCACATCACCGCAATCCCACAGGCGCGGCCTGTTAAAAGCAGTTTAGAGAACTTTTCTCTCTTTGTTTGCAGGATGTGAGATGGAGGGAGGGCTGGCGAGTTCCAGGACCAAGCAGATTAAAAAGTACTACATTAACATTCCGGCTTTATTCCCTGCGGTGGCCCGTCTTTGAATTCCCAGATTTCCAGTGCAAAACAAATGGCTGATTTATCACCATTTGATGTGCGACGCAGCAGACACATGCCTCGTGTCTTGTTTGATTAACAGATTTCATATCTGAAGAGAGCTGCTATAATTGAGTTGAATGTAATAAAATCTAAGAGCCTCGTCCTTCGCGCAAAGGCACACGGGAAAACTTCCGAGGCGCTCGCTTCAGCGGCCGCCTGAGTGCGTGCTGGAATTTTTTTCCGGGATGTGTTTGCCAATGGTGAAGTGGAGTTTGACTTTATTTAAACAGCCGTCAAACTTTTCACGCACATCCTGCTCCATCGTTCACGCCGCTCTCATTAGCGAATGCAAATGCACTTCCAGCTCTAACTGATTTCAGCCCGGCACAATTAGGCAAAAAATGCAGCGGATCGCCTTCTCAACGCTCTCCGCGTCCAAGTTCCCCTGACAAAGTGCTCCAGAAGGAAATGAAGTCTAACACATCCACTGATTAAATCCGCTCCACTTGGCTTGCTGTTCCAGCGCCTGATGGAAGCACCCCGGCACTGACCCACCAAAAGCACACAGGATATTGACGGTAACACCGTGACTATCTGATCCAACTTCTTAACCTTCTCGGCCCAGCGAGAAGACTCCTGCAGTATGACATAGTGTCTGCACCTGCATTGTGCGTCACAGTAAACAATGCTCCACAACACTCCGCAGATAAGGCCAACAAAACCTAATCCTTCCACTACCACAGATAAAGAAGCTGGAGAAGATATACGGTAAGGCGGGCAACGAAGGGAAGATCACAGAAGCTGATAGCCTCTGAAAACAGTTACAAAGAATAAGGCCCTATTTAGAGATGCAGCGATTGCCTGACCACATGGATTACGGTAGAATGGCATTGCAGATTTTGGTTTATTTAAAAACTCTACGGTGCTCTATAATGTTTATATGACTTGCGGTGGAAGGCAGATTACTTTCTTTGGATTTTTACTCCACCCAGCCTCTATCTGCAGGCCCCCTATGGTCAAACCGCCTCAGAAATAGACAGTTGCCTTAATATGTTTTCCTGTAAGTCTGTGATATTGTGATATTTAGGACAGTGTTGGCTCTCTGAGTGAAATACTGTAACTCTGTGTTGAGCTGCTAGTGAGCAATGAGGGATACTACCACCTCTCCACAAAGAACGGCAATATAAATCAGACATCACAGCTGCAGCTTCATTCACATACAATTATTCATATCTACCACTAGAAAAAATTATATCCCAAGAAAAAAAATAATATTATATTATATATAAGGCAAACGTCTGGATCACTTCTGGTCACCGAAATTGAATTCTTTGTCAAAATATATGTCATCAGTAATATTGTAGAACATAACTACTGTGAAAACGTGTTAGCTCCCACTTAGTGACCACTTCCACTGGTTTTAGCTAGCACTCCCGCTTTCATACGATGCTACGTAGCTGGCAGGGGGAAGGCTAGCATCGTAACTACCACAATTCTGCACTAATTCTGTAAGGTCAGCTAACAGAGGACTTTGAACTTGCAATTTTCTGACGACATGAACAGATTGGCCATTTGGATGCCATTCTGGAGATGGTTTGGCATTCAGGGGCCAGTCTGAAGTACACTTAAGGACTGTTCTAATTTAGTCTAGTTCGGCAAAAGTTGTGAATCCAGTCTTTTTCATTAAGTGACACAGATGCGTAATCCATGTGGCAGTGTGAACGGCAAAAAACACACCTATACTGACTTCACTAAAACTTCACAATCGCTCTTCTGGTCCTGGCAAAGATTATCCTGAAACCAGGAGTGGACCTGCCCCTCAGCAGTCATTGGTCAGCTTTGGGTAAACATACTAAATGAAGCATTGTGTGTTTTGCTCCGACTAATGTTGGAAACAGATCACATTTAAAAGACGTGCAAACAGCTAAACAAGAATTTCTAATTCGGGCCACTTTTACCTGCTGTGTGAAGGTAGTCTAACAATCTTTCTAATCCAATCTGGATTCACAATCCGATGAGTCGTTTCATACAGATTAAACCATTTGAAGATACAAACCTAAGACTTACTTATTTTTCTTTGCATATTACTACTTCTCAGGCCTTAGGACTCAAAGTACAGGCCTCAAAGGAAAAATCCATATGCTAATAGATAGATTAGATTATAGATTAGATTCTAGATTATGAACTAATAGAAGGTATGATTACAGGGTAACCCACTTACACCCTCAGACGACACATCCATTACCAAGTTTAGTTGTCATTGAATGCTCTTTTAATAAATCATCACATTCATCCATTTACCAAGTCCCTTAACCACCTGCACACTGCATGCAATTACACACTTCCACCAGAGAGGTCTCCAAATCCCCAAAATCTCACATAGTGCAGCTTTAAAAGTGTAGCTGGAATCTACTATTCCTATTTTGAAGGTATCCCAGAAATGACTTCTGTTATCAGGTTAGTGTGGTCATTAAAACAGGCACTGCTCTAAAACATGACTATCTTAATTCAGGTGTGTTGCCAAGGCTACACTGTTAAGTACTTGCTGTGAAGGCAAAGAGAGTGCCGCTTTTATCATTACACAGGCCAACTAGCTAATGTTAGCATGGACCGGCAACCGTGAACATACACCGTACATCTCTGGCGAATAACATGTCCGCACACCATCCATTGGGATAGGCTGTCAGCTAATTAGCTCATCTGAAAACAAAGCCTCGTATAACAGGAAACCCCCAGGCTCCTCTCTGCTTTTCTAAAACCATTATTTTCAGACGAAGTCTTGTTTGTTTTCGTGCTCCATGCGGTTAACCAGACATCCGTTCGTGAACCTTCACGGATACTTGAATATTAGAACGACTTGGAACGCACATGGAAAAAAAAACGTAACATAGCAGGCTGATTGATGAATACAGTCAATAGGTTCATCAATCACTTTCCGGTTGTTCCGGAGGTAGTCTGTGCCAGAACAGCCGGCTAAAGCTAATGATGTCTTCTTTCTCCGTGACAATCCGGCAAACAGAAACCGATAGCATGTTTCCATTCCTACGGATATGGTAAGCAGGCCTTATATTTATTTCCAGCTCAGGGTTTGGAAGGGTAGGTGCTGAAGAAAGCCATCGCGAAGTACAAAGAGAGCATGCAGTGAGAAAGAAAGACCACTCGAAAAAAAAAAAAAGACACACATTCAAGAACAATCAATTACCACCAAGCAGATTGTTTCTCTTAAAAACAAATTAGTGGCTATTTTTAGGGGCAGCTGGCTGAACCGCACCAGCACAATTTGTTCCTTCGAGCTTTCTGGGTCCATTGAAGGTGAGCAATTTGCATTTGTTTGCCTGCCGATTCCACAAAAGACTGGTGCTTTTGCCCAAAACGAAAGGCTGATGGTTATTAAACAGGGTTTACATGCATGTTCCTTTAGTCCTTGTTAACGAGGGGTTTGAGGTCTACTAGGGTCTACTGGGGTCACGCACGTTCGTGAGGTAATGGGTACCAAGAAGGGACTGTAGTGGCAGCGGCTAAGAGTTCAGGCTAGGGTTAGCCACGTTTGTGTGAACACATGGGGAAAGAAAGTTATAGATGAGGAGATGAAGAATCCATTCGGAGGGTTGCGGAAGAGCACTGTGAGAGCCCGGGAACAGTTCTCTCCTCCAGACGTTGTTTATCCAGATGCTGGTGTTAGTTTTCACTAAATGTCAGCTGATGCTAAGCAGGCCAGTGAGTGGCCTCAACACTTTTTTGTAAGGTCCAGAAAGTAATAGTGCATAGTGAATAATAAACTACTGCCCCATGAACGATCGAATCAACAAACTCTCCATGACACATTTCATTTATTTCATTTTCCAGCCGGAACGACCATTAAGGACAAGTTCTTTATTGTTCAGGGGATATTTGTGAGAAGATTAGAGAATAGAGGATCATCCACTCGCATAAGGAAGAGGGAAGTCAAAGACAAATGAGTGGAAAATCATTCCGAAAGTGAAGTTACAGAGAAACTGGGACTTCCAACAACTGTGCAAGACCTGGTAGACCACCAAACATTTCGCCATCAGATAAACAGCACTTAAAGCTTTCAACTGTGACACAGAAGGAAAAGTCCCACTCCGCTCTTGCTTCAGATTGGAAAACATCCACAGGTATGTTGGGAAGGTCTGTCCATTCTCACACTGTGAGAAGATGACTCACCACTGTGGGTCTGAAAAGCATGTGTAGCTCTCAAGAAGTCCTCGCTCAAAAAACAAGAAATCAAATAAAGAAGCTGCTGGTGTTCTCAGAACAACGCACTGACCAGACCTTAGACCAGAGTCCAGACCTCAACATCACTGAATATGTCTGGGATTACCTGGATGCTGGGAAATAGCAGAAAATGCAACAAGCATCTAAGACTGAACCTTGGAGCTATGGGAAAGTATCCCTGCAAGTTTCTCAGAAAAAAACTGAAAGCAGGTTTCAGGAAAAAGACTCCGGATCGATGTTTGCAGAGTTTTAAAAACAAAGCAGCTTTAAAAAACACAGTCTAATCAATAATGACAAACCAGACCAAGAGTTAGGAAGAAAGCGTAGTCAGGGACAGGCACAGGTCGGACACAGGAGAAAGCAGTCCGCGAAGGCAACCAAGTTTAAAGGGAAAAGCTAAAGAGAGGTAGATAAAGCAGAGCAGAGTTCAGAGACCAGATAATAGACATTAACCGATAAAGGGGAATAGCAAAAGGGGTAGTCAAGAACCAGAAGAGAGTCAGAACAGAATAACGTACAGGAAAGAAGAACGCTCAGAATTGCTACAAGGTAGGCAAAGCTTCGCGAAGAGCATCTGGAAACCCAGACTTTAAATACAAACAGATTTGGGTCAGCTGACTAAAACTCAGGTGATCGTGAACGAATTGGCACGTCCGCGTGTGAGCACATGGAGCTGACGTCATCAAGCAATGTCCTCTGGGAATGGAGTTCGGGAGAGCGGGCCCAGAAGCATGACACTGGTCTCCTGAACAGGAAGCAAGCAGGAACACTGAATACTCTAGTGTGAGGAGTACTCTGACGAAGCATCGACAACTCAAAGTTCATGCCCAGCTTTATTTAGACTCGGCAGCCAGAGTACAAAAAGGAAAATATGGAAATATGGAAATAGGATCTGCCGCAGAATCCCACCCGGGGTTATTAATCAAGGAGCATATCCGGTTAATGGTAACTCTCGCTCCCAAACCTAAACACCTAGCCAACCTGCTCAAACCTTCCCGCCACCTGTTAACATAATGTGCATACCTAAGCATGCAACGTGCAATCCATTTGTTAATCATCTTTAGAACTAAATATAGATCATATAAGCATTATGCAATCAACGCATGCTCTGATGTCACAGCATCAATTTGTGCTTAATTGCCATTTTGACTAAAGATCAAATAAACTGCCTCCTCATATAAAGACAACCAAGCTCAAAAAGGAGAGAGAACTGCTTTCATGAACAGGCAGGCAGTGGTATCCATGGTAGAGGTATCCATGGTGTAAGGTGACTCATATCTGTAGAGGAAGGAGGCTCTTAGTCCAGACAAATGAGGCCACTGGACACAGCCTAGTGCTCCATATCCACATCTTCCAGAACGAAGCTGTAAATAAAGCGGCCTGTAACACGCACAATGGGTTACAGTACCGTAATGACTGCATTTGAATTATTCTCTTTACTTGTTCTACTGTAGTAACACCCAACAGCATATTACTCAACGCTTACAAGGAAACAGAGCTGAAACTCCATGGAAAACTACTCAAAGAACTGCTGTGAGAACACATCAGAGCTTCATGAGGACATTATCACACAGTAAGTGAGCAGCAGAGGCAAGAAACTGCTGGACTCGCGATGAACAATACCAGCCCCTGACTTCCCTACTTCATTTATAGGTGAGCACCGAATGCTCAACAACCGAAATTAATAGGCCGAAAATGGCAAATAAATCAGTTTTGGTGTTCGGCTGAATAAGTGAAGACTTCTACCGACATTTTTAATGACACTGTTACCTTTTTCTAGTTCCCGGATATAGAGATATATGTATATAGAGATAAATGTTATTCAGTTTAAGACGTTCAGGACAAATGGGAGTCCACTACAGCGAGGCAG
>JAMWET010002219.1:1440000-1485000 GCA_024036415.1 Prochilodus magdalenae | reverse complement strand
ACTTTTGTTTGTTTACCTGCAGTTTTCAAGTAATCAGGCTTAACGGAGTTAAAATCATCGATCCAAAAAACCTTACGCATCTCAGATGTCTGTTTTCTTTACACATCCTTTCAGATCCACTGCACTGTTTTATCTTCTCATAGAGATGAAAGCTTTAAATGCTGTTTACCTAAATGGGCTTTTTTGGTGGATTTCATGTTTCGCATGTGGTTGTGAGTTGCATGTCTTGCAGGTCCTGTTTTGCAAACTCCTGTTTCGTTTTTTATCTGATGTTCTTCCTCGTCTACAATGTCTGTATCTGCTGCCATCGAAAGAAGTAAGTGGTCATAATAATGCACCTTGAGTGTATTATGGTATGAATATCAGTGATTTGAATTTGATGATATTAAAATTCTAAAATTTTAAAATGCAGAACCATTTTAGAATAAAACTACCTTTATTAAGGGGTTTAAGAATGTTGCAAATTAGTTTATTAATGGTTACTATAGAGGTTAGAATATGTTACATGGCATCAATAAGCAGTTTTGACACATTAATAGAAAGTGTAAAAGTGAGCTGTTCTACCTGAGGGACACGAATATGCTGACGTGTTTAAAGCTGACTGATGGAGAACACAAAGCAAGATCTGGAAACACCCAAATCCGAGCTTTAACAGGGTAAAACAATTGGGGGTTCACTACTGGGTAAATCCCAGGTCATCGTTGGCCCCTTTACTTGTGTGTTTATAACTTTATTAATAACCATTAACACACTCATTTTAAACCATTCTTATCAGCCTTGTTTTAAAGTGGTACCAAAAGAGAAAATATTAAAACAAACAAAAGCTAAAAGCGTTGATATCAAATGCAAATTCAGCGTAAGTGTAACAAATTGCAGTATTTACTCAGTATTTAATTATGTAATGAGATTTAAACTGTATATTTGAACAGTACAGCAAGGTGAGGGTAAGCCTGTAAGGGTTAGGCATGTATTTGTCATTATTCGCTCGGTGACCTGCTTTAACTTCTCCTGGGTGGGGATATGGGTACCAGCTCTTTTGACAAGAGTTGGGTGGGGGGATTGAGGGGAGGGGTCCCAGCCCGTCGCGACAGCGCATGATGCCAGCATGTCTGGAGCCCTCCTCCATCTGCTCTGCACACCACACCAGCGAAAACACTCTTAAAAGACTTTCCAACACCAGCCTGCTGTAATTACAGCGCGGCCTCGGCTCGGTGTCACAGCTGATAGGAAAATAAGTGCTTAATAACGAGGAGAGAAAGAGAGCGCAGTATTGACTATGGAATCCATGGCAACAAAGGCCTACGTATAAGCAAATCACCACCACACAGGCCTATATCCCAGCATTAATGAAGCTGCGGTGTTACGCCAGATCCATATGAGAGGCAAGACCAAGATCATATTTTCCCATTTCTGTGGAGACTTGAATCAAAGTTTTCTTTTTTACCTTAAGTGAGCTGTGGGAAATCTCCTCTGGGGAATGTCTGAGTGGCAAGTGATGAAATACAGAACTGCAAACTTCAGAGTTTACCTTCAGCACTGCTGTTTTTTAAAGTATACACCAACATGTTTCTCTTTATAAATAAGTAAATAATTACACACAAATACATTTATCCTTACAATCCATATTACTGCTGTGCTGTAAACCACTAGCTTTCTAGTGACTAGAAACATGCTATACTGTTACTGTTAACACTCACTGTTACTGACAAGTAACATGCTACACTGTTACTGTTAACATCACTGTTACTGACTAGTAACATGCTACACTGTTACTGTTACACTCACTGTTGCTGACTAGTAACATACTACACTGTTACTGTTAACATCACTGTTACTGACTAGTAACATGCTACACTGTTACTGTTAACACTCACTGTTACTGACAAGTAACATGCTAGACTGTTACTGTTAACATCACTGTTACTGACAAGTAACATGCTACACTGTTACTGTTAACATCACTGTTACTGACTAGTAACATGCTACACTGTTACTGTTACACTCACTGTTGCTGACTAGTAACATACTACACTGTTACTGTTAACATCACTGTTACTGACTAGTAACATGATACACTGTTACTGTTAACATCACGGTTACTGACTAGTAACATACTACACTGTTACTGTTAACACTCACTGTTACTGACTTGTAACATGCTACACTGTTACTGTTAACATCACTGTTACTGACTAGTAACATGATACACTGTTACTGTTACACTCCCTGTTACTGACTTGTAACATACTACACTGTTACTGTTAACATCACTGTTACTGACTAGTAACATGATACACTGTTACTGTTAACACTCAGTAACAGTGAGTGTTAACAGTAACAGTGAGTGTTACTGTTAACACTCACTGTTACTGACTAATAACATACTACACTGTTACTGTTAACATCACTGTTACTGACTAGTAACATGATACACTGTTACTGTTAACACTCACTGTTACTGACTAGTAACATGCTACACTGTTACTGTTAACACTCACTGTTACTGAGTAGTACCATGCTACACTGTTACTGTTACACTCACTGTTACTGACTAGTAACATGCTACACTGTTACTGTTAACACTCACTGCTACTGAGTAGTAACATTCTACACTGTTACTGTTAACACTCACTGTTACTGACTAGTAACATTCTACACTGTTACTGTTACACTCACTGTTACTGACTAGTAAGATGCTACAGTGCTACTGTTAGATGTGTTGGTTCGGTTTATTAAAGCACAATGAAACTTCTGTTTTCTGATGGCAAATGAAAAAGTACATAGAATATATTTAACTTTCCTTGCTCACAAAAATGCCTGCTCAGTCATACAAGTAATGTCACATAAAACAGGTGAATAAGGCTACAGTACACCTAATGTGCAAATTATGAGCGTGAGGAATTGACGTGTGGACTCGTAAAACTCAAATACAGAGTTCAAAAGGTTGTATGGGAAACACCAAAATGTGCAACATTGGGCAGCTCCTGGACTAGGTCTGGGAAAAGCAATGACCTAACACACTTTTTTTGACAGTCATGATTAAACAGGCCCTGCTACAGCACCGGTATCCTGTATAACCTCCATGCCAACTTCATTACAGTGTGTTCGCGTGTAACTTTACACGGTTTTCTTCCACAAAGCCATACTTGCAGAAAAAGTCACAAATTACGACACGAGAGCCTTTATGCATTGTTTAGAGAGGTAAGCTATCCCCTAACCTGACAAGCTGGGAGATAAACAGCCCACTCAGGGTGGGGTAACTCCATGTGAAAGTGATATAAGTGGTTTTAACTGTCCTTCTGACAGCCTGCACAATAAAAGATGGAGGAGAAATGAGCGAAGGCCGAAAAGCGATAGTTTGGACTGGGGCAGGGTGGCTTACCTGCGCTGAAACCTGAGAGATGCTCTGGAGCTCCAGCTCAGCTGCAGTCAGAGATTCAGTCACCGCAGGCAATGGACCTATTCCAGTAACCAAAAGCACACAAACAGCAGTTTTTATATCATCCAGCCACGCTGAAAAAAAGGGATACATTGAATTTACTTCATTCAAATGTGTATACCATTTCCACATGTGGAACCCAGTAGCACACATAGGCAGAGGACATGAGAACGTGTTCACAGTGGTATGTTGATTTGAAATGAATGTAATTTTGAGGTAAAATGCAGGTGTGCTGGGCCTTTAGAGAGGAAGAGAGAAGTTTCTTGTAACAGAATCCCATTTCAGTCTAAGAGACGGAATTAGCTGTATGGATTACCTTAAATAACCACACTTGGGTTAAAGCTGCCATAGGATGGAAACCTGAATTTACATTGCCATAGTTGAATAAGGACACTTCAGTACACACAGGGATTACATAATGTGAACCTCAAATGGGCTGAAAATCCTAGACTGTTACTCAACATTCTTGATCCCACTCCAAATGACGTCCCCAAAATCTACATATCGTCACTGTCCAAATAAAAACTGCAACTTTACAGGCGAGGTCAAAAACCTCATTCAATTTTAATGTAAGTCAATGGAACCAGACGTCTTTTCAATCACTTTTGGGCCACTTCTTTTGGTCCATTCATCATGAGATTTGTACACAGTGTAAACGACAGCTGCTGTTTTCAAATGATGCATAAAAGTCGAAATGGACAAAAATGGAGATACATGTTTTTAATTGGACAGCGACGATATACCAGCTCATGGAGCATCACAACCCAGTCAAAACCTTTAAGTAGCAGCCATGGTGTGAGATTTTATCTAGTTGTCTCCTGAGTAGCAACTTTTATTATTATTTTGTGTTGATGTTGAGATGGAAAGTGAGTAGGCACATGCTGATTTTTTGCATTTCTGATGTCATACATTCTGCGGTCTGTGATTGGGCAAGAAATACGTTTGCCTAAGGATAGCATTGTGAAATGTTGGTGTGAGAATAATGGTTACATACAAAAATCAGGAGGTGCAAGCGAGTAGCTAGTACAGGTAAAGTTAGTTACTAGCCAGGTTCAAGTAACTAACACTGCTAACTAAATGGTATGAAGCCCGAGCTTATGTACATGGAGGTTCATTTCATTCACCTGCAGGTCTATTTGGACATGCTGCTTCTATGTGGTCATAATTAATAATTTGTTTCATTCTGGCGCCAAATCATAGGATGTAAAGAGGCATGTAAAACAGCATCTGGGTAATCTTTACCCTGACCAAAGCCACATGCCTTTAATATTCTACCTTTAAATATTGATTAAATGAATTCTATGACACCAGCAAAACTCTTGATATCGGATCACTAGGTGATATTAATTGGCATTTCGCCTGGCTGAAGCAAACCTCCAGCCAGTGCAGCCTGGATCAAGTTGAGCACCCTTTGGGCTGGAATGTCTTTTGGACAGCACTGACTGACTTCTACACAAAAAAACTAATTACCAAGCATCCATCGCCTTTCTCATTTGTCACTCTGACACTGTACCCAGTTTAATGCATTCCTCTCTGAAATGAAGATGATAGTGAGAAGAGCAGGTAGAATAGCAGCTCTACACTTACACGTCACTTCAGGTACGGCCTGCTCTGGAACTTTGGGCGCTGGTTCTTCCTCTGCTCCTCCCGGTGTGAGACTGTCCCCCTGAAGCCTTCAAAAACCCAAACAAAACAGACTCAAAAAGATGCCACCAACCAAAGTCTTCTATTTCACCCCAAAGTTCTGATGCATGGTGAAGATAACGGCTCTAATAATATCATATTTGCAATGCCGAGTCGGCCTGGAGCATAACCACATCTCCATTTCCCCGCCCCAATACCTTGCCTGGACGAAAGAGCGGAGACAGTGTGTCTCTGTTCATGAAAGGATGTTGAGACAGAGCCCAGGTAGGCCATTTGTCTTATCAGCCATCATAATGCAAGGGAATAAAGATACGGCCATCAGGGAGTGGAAGCAAAGAGGAACACACACAAGAACATCAAAGATAATTATCTACATCTACAACAATCACTATACGGCATTCCCATCGGTTTCACTGCCCCTACTTTTCACATTCTCTGACAAGCTTCCGAGATCTTGCTTAGAAAGGATGTCCTTGATGTCAGCTTAACCCTTTTACTGCTGAGATTGAAAAGCTGTTCTCCTATTCTACGTTATCTAACACAAACTCCCTGTGATGTTGTTAAAGAACTTGGTTTTAGAAAGCTGAATGGTAGTAGAAGTTTATTTGTCCTGAGTCCATGTTCCTTGTACATGGTCCACACAAACAAATACAACACTCAATAATTTTACTTTTTTAATATTTTGCTTTGTGCAGGACTAGCTGTTTAATCCCGCTCCCCTCTCCCATTTACATTCACAGCATTTAGCTGAGGGTCAACATTTAGCTGAGGGTCTTATCCATGCGGAGTAACCCAGATCGGGAATCGAACCTCAGTCTCCTAGGCGGTTAGTGGTGTTACCCACTGCTCCACACCTGTGTTTGTACCACTCCCTCCAATAATTGTAAAACGGTCTGAGGCAAACTGGAAAATGGTTCTGTGGTCAGATGAATCAAAATCAGAAATTTCATTTTGAAAACCATCAACGCTGAGTCCAGCAGACTTAAGAGGAAACGGACCATCCTGTTATCAGCTTAAGTTTAAAAGCCTGTAACACCATATGCTCCCATCTAGACCAGGAATCAAACCCCAGTCTCCCACGTGGGGCTGTAGATATTGCCATTGGTTGTCCCACCCCAGTCCCAGACAAGAGTAAATGACATCCAGTGACATGTGACCTACTAGATTCACAAATAACTTTTTTTTTTTCCTGAAATAATCAAGACTAAAAATCATTGTCATATATCAGACCTGCCTTTCGTCAGCTTAGTAGTGCAGTATAAGTTACTTGGGCATGCTAATTATCGCATGACCGTTATCATTATATACAGAGTATTTATTATTTACAGGATTTTTCTATATATACACTCATCGTCACAAGAATAGTGGCACCCAGCAGGAAGTGTCGACCTACAGTGCTACTGGGAAGGAAGATGAAGCTAACCAGGAACAATAAATGATGATAAGTTTAGACTGTTATGGACAATATTTATTGAGCTACACATACAGAAGCAGTGTAGGAGCTGTAGAGGTTCCTAATGGTGTCCTGTGATAATCCATCCCACGCAGCTTGAATATTCTCACACAGTCCCTGCGGATTTTGCGGTAGGGGTGGAGGTGGAGTGACACTAAGATTCTAGATGTGTGACAACAAACCGTTCATCTTGGCGCTGACCACAGTGCCTCCACACAGGAATCATTGGTCATCTTCACCAAGACAAGTTTGACTGGCTGCCATTCTGAGTCACTCCACAACACCACTGCAGTCTTTGGTGATGTGGTGTTAAGGACAGTCGTTGTCACAGTCTGCATGTAGTCCTGCATTGCGCAGCTGTTTGCCAATGGTGCCTGCGCTAACAAGATGACTAATGGATGTCAAACCTACCCACCCAAGTTTCATTCCTGCGGGTTGTTTCCTTCTGGGTGTAACTATTTGTAATAAACAAATTTTTTGATGATGAGTGTATCAGACCTGCCTTTAGTCAAATTAACTGCCGGGTATTGTCCTTGTTTGGGAGCACTGGAGAGGAAAACTGACAGAAAATTGACTGGGCCCCCAGCAGTATCTACACTGGATCACCCCCTGGACTCCTGCTAAAGCTGGTAGCTGACTGCTTATTGGATGATTGCTTTTTGTACATGCTTCTAGAGCCAAAAACGGCCTTGCATGGCGCATAAAGAAGACTTTTCAAATGCTTTCTTTGGTGGTTTGTGGTATGTATAGCACAATGTACAACGTAGCTTGGTATTTTAAAAAAGCCAATTAGTATAGGTCAAAAAATCAACCATCCGCCAATAAGGCAATCGCTACTGGAATAGAATAAAACAAAAACATTCTAGAAATCCACAATGCTTGTCTAAAACAGTGGGCAAATTATTTTACATGATCCCAAAAAGTTCAACAAACACTATTTCAGTTAATATTAACATGCAGTTACACTACACTGCATTCTTTGTTGAAGGGGACAAAGCCAAAGACACTGAATGGTTTGCCGACGATGGGTAAGATAAGGTTAGAGGCTGCATTCCCTCAGGGTGACATGACTTGTCATCGGCGAGACATTAAAAGGAGGCACTTAAGGAGCAAAGTGTGGATTCTAAATCATATCAGGCTGTCTGAGCAGAGGCCAATTATAACCCTGTAAGCTGCCTGGCAAATTCTCTAGAAGACTGATATATCTCGGAAATGGACCTACAGCACGGATATCTGCATACCTTATTCCTCAACAATGCGACGCCCTTAAACTATTACTTGGACGCAGTTCACCTCTTACAGAACCTGTAAATCACTAGACGCTACACTTAGCTAATGATAGGCTTCACTTCTTTCTCCACGCCATCATTGCATGCTTTTGCCTGTGTGCAATCATGGCAAGCTATTAAGAAGAGGGACAAAAGCAAAGCTCTTTTATAGCTAAACTTTTAAACTTTTACAGCTATAAAGCTCCGGGCCCTCTGTTCTGCCACGTTCTTCTGTACCAATTCAGAAATGCCGTTTCTGAATGCCTATGTTTTCTCTCTCTCTCTCTCTCTCTTTAATGCATGATTTGATAAAAACCACGAAAAGCCTCAAGCCGGCCTGCTTCAAATAAACTTTACATGCAGCATCACAGTGCCTAAAGTCCATGATTTACTGATGCACTCAACTGAGATGGCTAGAGTTTAACCAATAGGATCCCTCAGGCCTGGTGGAGAAGGTTTCAGATCTGCTGCAAGTAAGCTAGGCTGGGTTTCAGACTTAACCTTGCTACGAGGCTGAGCTCAGAATACAGACTCAGAGTAAGCAAAGCTGCTTCCACTAACTGATCACTTCATTAGATGATTACTGGCCACTTTAGCAAAACAACTTTAAAAAAGAAACTCGCTTTGCAGGCAGTTTCACTCAACAGCAACTTAATCAGCACTTTACTAGACTGGCCACTTTACCAGAAACACCTCAACTGTGCTTCGACACACTGGTCACTTTATCGGAAACAGCTATCTTGTACTTCCACCTACTTGCCACTTTGCTAGAAACACCTATATTGTGCATCCACTCACTGGCTACTAGAAACACCTACCTTATACTTTCACTGGCCGCTTTAACAGAAACCCCCTCTTGCAGGCAGTTTCACTCAACAGCAACGTAATTAGAAGCACTTCTCTCAATGACTGGCCACCTTGTTATAAACTCCTACCTTGTACTTCCACCCTTTGGCCACTTTATTAGAAGATGACCATTATGTGTCTACAGCTATATGGGTGTACAGCCACAGACTATTGCTGTGCAATGTATCAGCCACACTCTACCCTTTTCGTCATTGGTCAGTTTCTGCCAACAGGGCCGCTGTTGACCAGATTATTCGAGTGATAGGCCATTCTCAGCACATGAGTAACACTAACACGACACAGCATGCGATGCTGGTACGAGTATATCAGTGAGGATCAGAAGATGTCTATTCATGAAGGGTCCAAAGCAGTGGGCACGAACCATCCCAGAGGATTACTGTCCTGCAGAGTTCCACTCTAACTTGCATCTAATGCCACCCCTCCTCTCTCACCTAACACCAGTTAATGAGCCAGAGCAGGTGTGGAGAAAGATAGATGGTTGGTGGCCACTGGTTTAGAAAACAGCTTACATACATATAACATCAACACGAGTGCTACTGAACACCAGCAATAAAGCAGCGTTCAGTGGTTTACTCAAGTACTGTAAAAGCATAAATCTGCATTCATTCAGCATCCGGCTGTTCAGCTCCATTAGCTTCTGCATGTGATCCTGACAGCCATCTTTATTCATTTTAGTTCATTTAGCTTGAACCGTGTCTGGTGTTGATTTTCAGCGAGAGGAAACAGGAGGCTGTGCTCTATTTTTTAGACTAGCTATCTTGAGCAGCATGTGGGCTGTAGTTACTCGCCACCTCCTGAGGTGACATTTCGGAAATGATGATCGAGTACAAACAATAAATCAGAGCCGTGGCCTACAGTAGGGTGCAGTGTGGATTTGCCAGCAATTTTCCCATACAGTCCAGAGCACTGGCCTACTGGAGCCCTTTATTATAGCCTATTCACTAAACCGATTTCTGAAATTCCTGCCTCACTATAAACTAGCAGCCTAGCTTAGAAAACATTTTAAGGGCTGATATTATGCATCTTTGATGGAATGTTTATTACAACTACTTGTGTGGTTTTCTGTACCGAACAGTCCTATTCCATGTGTACCTCACCATTTTCCAACAGGCTGCTTATATTACAGTGCCTTTACTGTTGATACATGTAAATGAGCGCTGCTCTGTTTGGCTGCCCTCTTGTTGTGGTAAAAAGCAGTCCAAGCTGGACAATCTGTTTAGTTGGGACTGAACTCCGCAGGGCAAACAAAACAAACTTCATCTGCTTCTTTCACATGAGTGGATCCTTCGCAAGGCTCTGATTACCGATACGCTTACTGACAGCCAGGAACAGCATTAGCCTCTCCTTGTAGAGTATTCTGAAGACCGAATCTAAAGCGTCCACCTATGTTTTCACCTTTTTGCGGCCTGTGCCAGGAGCCGGCCCTTGGGAACCAATAACGGCTGCATGGAAATAGCAGGAAGGCGATGCCTAAAGGTCATATGGTGAGAAAAGCCGTAACTAAGAGTGGCAGGAGGACGACAGACAGTGTGAAGGCTACATTGTGCTACACCATGCAATGTGTTCCACCTTCTTTTCTGCTGTGAGACCACTGTGAGACCACTGCAGTACCCCTGAGGTTTCATCCCAGTGGTCGAGTTGTGGAGTAAGGGTCTAGACAGGAGGGCAAAGGGCGAATAAAGGGAAACAGAGTTACCCTCATGCCTGTCTTGTCTGTTGCTATCTCCCTGTCATCTCTTGCAGCTGACATCCTCCTCCCACTGTCACTTACAGCTTTTGTCAGCATGTAAGGCTCGGGCCTACGGGCCTTCCTGCCCTCCTTTTCAACTGTTGTTGGAGCCTTTGGGTCAGATGCATGGAAATTTTGACCTTTTGACCTTTTTGTCTATCTGCAGGGTTGTAGCCGCAACAGCTACTAGAGCATCATTGTTTTAGATGTAATCAAATACTATGGATTGTCATAAGGGATTTTATAATTGTTTGATGTTGCATGTTCCTTTTTACAGCAACACTTTACTGTGGGGTACTGTTCATAAGGCTACATAACACTTACATAAGCTTGTTGTAACGGGGAGGTTGAGGAGGGTGCAAACGCATAGTGGTTTTATTAAGGTTTGTCCGGGAGACGGGTCAAAACACAGGTAGGCTTTGACAGATACACGTCCATACAGTGAGTGACGACAGCCAAAAACAAAACAAGGGTCAAAGCTAAGGCATAAACACAAACACTACAAAACACAGGGAACAAGAACAGAAGGGAACCACAGCTTAGGGCTCAAAAGAGAAAACAGACTTCGCGACAAGCAGGGCAAACAAAGGGGTCTTAATGAATGTCCAAATGAGTTCCAGATTAGTATCAGGTGTGGGAGAGGGTGGAGCCAGGGTGGAGCAGTGAAGGTAACACGACACTTATACTACAGGACATCATTTGTAATAAGAACTTATGACAGCACATAGGATCTGTCACGGCATGTTCATGCTAGGGTTATGTAGCCAGTTTCTGAAAATTCTTTCCATGCTACAGGCTCTTTAAATGACTCTTTAAATAACAAACCCATTTAGAAAGTAGGACCCCCAGTGATTATGGCGGTAAATGACAGCTTAAAACATGTACCTGACTACAAACTGGATGACACCCATCCTTCCACAGGCAGACAAAAGGGTCTCAGTGTGTGTGGGGGAGAATGTGCGGAATGTTGCTTGTGTCCACCAAGTAATCACACGCCCAGAGAGAGCGCAAGATCGAGTGTGTGGGTGTGAATGGAAGAGAGATAAAGAGAAAGGAAAAGAGAGCAAGAGAGACGGAAAGAGATCCAGCCATCTCTGTAACCTCTACAGCAAATCTGTAAACACATCTGAAGTATACGCCGTAGAGGCTTCGGTCTGCGAGTCTGCCTTTTTTCCTCTCTCTGCTCACTAAAGCTTATTGCTCATGTCTGCTCTTGTCTAACGTGTGTCAGAACACACTGGAACAAATGGAAAAGGTTCTTTTTCTCATTGTCTATTAGTTTCGGCTCTCAAACTCTGACAGTCGTTTGGCTAAGGCTGAATACAGAGTTAGGTTACATACACTCTCCCCTGTGTGTCGTTGGTAGGGATTTCAGTACCTTATTGGACTAATCAGGAACACTGCACTGTAACTTAAAGAGCCTGTACCCTGAAAATCACAATAAGAAACGTTTACCAGTCCTCAGAATACATATAGAAACTGAGCTGTCTTTTTTTAATTCTCTGTAGCACACAGAAGGCAGCAGCAGACACGAATGAAACCTCGTGGGTAGCTTTGACATGCGTATAATTCAAGCTTCACACTCGGATGTGCATGTGACATAAGCTTTGATGGGCCTTAACTGTACCTGACTGACCCTGCTTGGCGCAGGGCTACATGTACGAAGACCGTTACGATGACATCCCCTAACACCACATCAGCATCAACGTCAGAGACTGCAGTAGTGTCGTGCCAGACTGTTATGGAGTGCAGGCACCATGGTCAGCACCAAGATCGGTTTGTTGTCACGTGTTACACATGGCCAGAAGGCCTGGTGTCACTCCACCTCCACCCCTACCACAAAATCCGCAGGAGCTGTGTGAGAATATTCAAGCTGCATGGGATGGATTATCACAGGACACCATTAGGAACCTCTACAACTGTGGTAGCAAACATGGCGGCCGGATCCCTTTATCTTTCTTCCCAATAGCATTGCAATCCCACACTTCCTTCTGGGTGCAACTATTCTTTTGACACTGAGTGTATAAGGAGAGCCAGTTGGAGCAGAGGCCATTAAAACTGTCATATGCAAATTTCAGAGACCATTTAAATTGTCATAGGCAAAGGTTGTGTCACATCTTTGTCTGTGTATCGGTCTGCCTGTCCCTGTCCATGTCAAACTACGCCCCCTCTGGTTGTTTTATAGCGGTACATTGTTTTTCCTGCTCCACCCTGACTCCACCCATGCCCACACCTGATGCTAATTTGGACTTCCATTTAGAACCCTCTGTTTGCTCTGCCGGTTGTGAAGTCTCTGCTGTTTTTTTTTTACCCTGTGTTAGTTCTGATCTGTTGTACCTTTGTGAGTTCTGAGCCCGTTTTCCATTTGTGAATCCTAGCCATGTTTCCTTTAAGTTCTTGTTCTTTTGGTTTTGTAGTATTTGTCTTCGTCTTTAGTTCTTGACCCTGGTTTTGTTTCTGCTTTTAGCATGGACATGTCTTTAGTAATACCCACTAGTGTTTTGACCCCTGTTACCCGGACTAAATCAAATAAAACCATTGTGCACTTGCATACCGCCTCAACCAAATTGTTACAGGTTGGAAGACCTCCAGATAAATAAAACGTTTTGTGGAGTGGCTTAAATATGACATTATTCTGCAAAGAAGTGCATTTAATACGTTTATCATAAGGGGAAATAATGCAATCATAAAACCAGAAATGTTCTATGACTTTGGCATGGACCCCTTTTGACGTGTTATGTTTTTTGCCCAATAGGTTTATTCAAAATTCAGCAAATAAACAGCAGTGAAATGTGTGTTTCTCATAGAAGACGTGCTAACGTACTTTCAGCCTACATCAGACACAGACCCAGAAACAGCCTGTTTAATTTTAGGAGGAAAGGAGACACTGGAAAATAAATGATCATATAAAAATGAATTATGACTGTTTTTGGTAAATAAAACCGCACGGTTGTAAAGACTGGACCTCACTGCAAGATAAAAGTAGAATATGGGGCCTTTAAAACTGTGTATCCAATACGCCCTGCCCTCGCTTCTGGATACCTCTCAGGCATTGTGATTATCGTATTCAGTGGCCAGATGAAATATAGCCATGGTGCGTTGTGAGGTTCATGGTTATAGTGACAACAGCAACAACAAAAAAGCTTTGGTGGCCCAGCTGTTGATGGGAAAGCGAGGGGGAAAAGCCATCTTTGGATAAAAAGAATAAAATGGAAAGACTTTTAGCCCAAAGTCTGCTCTCCTGGTCATTCTGTTACAGGTAGACAGCTGGGCCGACAAGATCCTGTGCTCAGTATAATTACAGCAGCATAGCAGAACTCAAAAACACCTCAGCATGACTACACCTGAACTACATCTCAACACACAAAACACATGAAACTGCGGCCAGTCACAACACCAATGTTTCTGGAGGAAATGGGATGGAAATTCAGACTGACAGAAGGTTGATAAGACCACAGAGACACTTCACGGTTCATGGTTAACTTGGCGGGTGGGTTGGCTATCTAACATGGAGGGGGGCCCATGCAGACAACTTGCAAACTCCTCACAGAAAGAGCCCTGGTTGGCTGGCCAGGGTATCCAACCTCAGGCCCTTCTTACTGTGTAGTGGCAGCACTGTTGCACCACCATGCCACACAACCGAGCCCAGATTAAGATTCATTATTCTAGAATAAAGACATACGATTTGGCTATAGCTGATTATACATTCCTTATTATGAATCTTACATTATAAGCTCAAAGTATGAAAAATTAGTCACCCTGCATGTTTTAGGTGTAAGTAACTTCAGGCTCCTGCAGATGGGGCAGCTGGCTTTGATCCAGAGAGGCAACCTGCATGGACCATGACAAAACTTGAATGTAATTTACTGAACTTGTGTTTCTGCTTGACTGCTTTCTGCGTTCTGTTGAGACTCCATAGAATGTGGTACATGCCCCGTATCCAGATAACAGCCTAATGTATAAGCACACACTTAAAAACTGCTGTGAATAAAAATGTGTACCCCAGGCCTAAAATCAATTTACTATCAAAAGTAAATAAACAACAGAACAGATCATAACTGCTGGTAGACCCTTATAAATGTATGCTTCCACACACCTGAAGATTCAGCTACTTCCTTCACACTATGACCTTTGGCAGTCACTCCTTTTAGCCAGTCATTTGCATCTGCTTGGGACCCATTTTCCACATAAGACATTCACTGCACTCTATCACCTCTTCTTAATCTACGAATCCCGTCGCTCACAAATCCACAGGTATCTACAGATTGATCTTTCTCGTGCAACACTATCTATAGGAAACTGAAGTTGTGTGCAGCGCACTGTGGGAATGGGCAATACCTCAGTACTAACTACAGTGAAGGAGATGTATAGTTTGTTTTGGGGATTATATGTGCAAAGAGGTTCAAAGAGTCAAAGAGGTGTATTCTTGCATTGCCTGATCAGAGCACACTGTTGCAAAATAGTTCTGAAATGCATGCTTGCAAATTATTTACATGCATCTGTACACGTTTTTACCAGAGTTCTGAAATGGTATGTATGTAGATGGTTTAGTGCAGTTCACTACTTCATGCTCTGTGTCATACCCAAGGTAAAATATTCCTCCAGTAAAAGTAAAAGTCCTCCCTTTAGACCTCCACTGGAGTAAAAGCACTAAAGTATCTACCTTTAAATGTACTGAAGTATGGAGAGTTACTGTAGAGTGATTTATTATGGATCTAATGTCCTGTTATCATTTCTGAAACAAGACTCTCATTGTAGATGAAGAGACTCCAGTGTCACTCTCAGTCTTCATTCGTTAATAGCATGTCATTAATTAATTAAGTCTGACACTGATGTCTATTCATATAATTAAAAGCACAGTACACCGAGGGAGAACAGGTTCCTTTAGCTAGAACTATAAAATAACTTTCTGCAAACAAAGAAAGTTTCAGTTTAAGATTTTTTTGCAACTTAGTTACAAGTTTAAGCTTATTAAGAACTTGCTTTAAACAGAAACACAAATGAGTTTTCCTTTACTGTACTGCACCTGTAGGTCTCAGTTCATAAACATGAACTAGCCCAAACAAATTTACCATAAAAGGAAACAGTGTCTGTGTCAGTTCAGAAAAAGACCCTCGCCAGTCACGAGTGCATGTGTACATATTTCTATATTGTGGTCTATTTACCCACAAAGTCAGGAACAGTATGTTTGATCTGTTCACTGATGCTTTGATGTGTGATTGTCAGTCAGTGTTTGCATTAACCCCATCCTGTTTTAGATCCTGGATGTAGTCCAGGTCTGAAATGGACGTTTCCATGGATGCTAAGAACCCATAAATAAGCTTGTTCTGGTTTGACATTCTAGGTTTTTTATGTGCACATAAGCAGAAAGTAACTACGAAGGTCACATGATGTAGTGGAGGGAACAGTCAGATATTAGAGTTTGAAATGTCGTGGAGGAAAAAATGGAAATACTCCAGTAAAGTACAGATACAGAAAAAAAATACTTAAGTACAGTAACTAATTACATTTACTTCGTTACTGTCCACCACTGTTGTGTATAGTGTGTAGATTAAATATTGTACAGTGTCTGTACGTACTGTGTATATGTGGAGTCATTGTGTATATTGTGTTCACTGTGTTGATTGTATATTCTAAATGTCTGTATTTATTGTATATATTGTGGACTGTCTGTTAGTTATGTGTATATTGGTACAATACTAGAGACACAAAATGGTGAAACCAAATTGGTTGTGTGTGTCAGTATACGTGTGCCAGTGAACCTGATTCTGATCCTGACTTTAACACAAAATGCCACACACACAGATCTCTTCACAATGGTTTTGATGGGAACCAGGAGTCGCAATGTCTACAACGCAATATAGCCATTTTACATACTGTCTAACTCCACCAGTCAGTCTCCACATGGGCTCTGAATCTATACAAGGAACATTGCTGATAGTAACATAGCGGACACTCTGAGAACATACCCCTCTGCTCTGAATGGGTTCAAAAACATGAATGGAAGTTTTAGGCCGAAAACATCACACCCGTCTCAGGCATCCCACCAAAGACAGGAGGACGCAGGCTGGATCGCGACAACCATCTGACCATCAGACAAGTGTGGCCTTATCAACCACGGCATCAGCAGCCAGCAAGCAGTGCGAAAACGTGGAACGGCTGAACAGGAAGCATGATGTGGGAGAAACGAGTTAGAATCAAGATTGTATCAGCATTTGTGTCCACTTAAAATAATCTGTGTTGGTGTATAATAATAATAAGGGTTTGTAGCACTGTTTTCTCTGTGCAGCCTATATTACCACAAATTAGAACAGTGGTTTTACATTGTGCATCTCTGTGGCCCAAATCTGCTTCACAAAATATATTTAGGGCATCTTCCACAGGCTCAGCAGGATGCTGAATACAACTGATGTAGAGATTATCACGTTCACATTCACTAGCTTACATCCGAGCTTTGTCATGGTTCATGCTGGACGCCTATATGGGTCAGAGTGGTTTGTGTCATTCTTGTGAAGATGAGATCCGGAATGCTCCTCAGATATGTGTTCTTGTCTAAAAGGTGTGCAGTCTGGAGATAAAAGCTACAATGTGCTCTGTTGCCTCAGGTTGGAGACAGCTAGGGCTACCTACGCTGTGTAGTAAGGTGCGGAGTGCAAAGACGAGCTCTTTACAGTGTATAAGAAGAACGTCTTGCTGAGAAGAGATTAAAAGCACTTTGTGAAATAGATCCAATTCTAAGATCGGATTAGCTTATTAAAATACCTGGTGTGCACAAATAGGACAGTTCACATCAAATGAGATTTTAAGCAAAAACTATACATTTTCGAAACTATTTCTAGTTTTTAATTGCTAATTTATAATTAATAAATAAAAGGTGCTAGATAAACATAGTATAACACTACATTATATAATATAAAGTTCATTATAAATTACTTTTAGAGCTGAAGTATCTTTGTAATGTAATACTGTCCTGGATAAAGCAAACTGGCCCAAACTGCCATAGAACTGCATGGACTAAAAAGTCATAGCATTGACCTTGTGGGCTTCAGTGTGGTAAAAATAGAAAAACAAACAACAACAACAAATTATTCAAAAAAAGTTTTGTAATTCTTTACCATTTTTAAAAAAACACTATTGAAAAGTTTGTCTTTAATATTTTTAGTAAAATAAAAACCACTATTGAAAAGTTTGGCTTTAATATTTTTAGTAAAATAAAAACCACTATTGAAAAGTTTGGCTTTAATATTTTTAGTAAAATAAAAACCACTATTGAAAAGTTTGGCTTTAATATTGTTAGTAAAATAAAAACCACTATTGAAAAGTTTGGCTTTAATATTGTTAGTAAAATAAAACCACTATTGAAAAGTTTGGCTTTAATATTTTTAGTAAAATAAAAACCACTATTGAAAAGTTTGGCTTTAATATTGTTAGTAAAATAAAAACCACTATTGAAAAGTTTGGCTTTAATATTTTTAGTAAAATAAAAACCACTATTGAAAAGTTTGGCTTTAATATTGTTAGTAAAATAAAAACCACTATTGAAAAGTTTGGCTTTAGTATTTTTAGTAAAATAAAAACCACTATTGAAAAGTTTGGCTTTAATATTTTTAGTAAAATAAAAACCACTATTGAAAAGTTTGGCTTTAATATTTTTAGTAAAATAAAAACCACTATTGAAAAGTTTGGCTTTAATATTTTTAGTAAAATAAAAACCACTATTGAAAAGTTTGGCTTTAATATTGTTAGTAAAATAAAACCACTATTGAAAAGTTTGGCTTTAATATTGTTAGTAAAATAAAAAACACTATTGAAAAGTTTGTCTTTAATATTGTTAGTAAAATAAAAACCACTATTGAAAAGTTTGTCTTTAATATTGTTAGTAAAATAAAAACCACTTTTGAAAAGTTTGGCTTTAATATTGTTAGTAAAATAAAAACCACTATTGAAAAGTTTGGCTTTAATATTGTTAGTAAAATAAAAAACCAGCTGGTTGCAGATACTTGTATCAAGCACTATTAATATGCTAGTCATGTACAAGCACAGGTTTCAAATCAGTGCTAGTAAGCCACGAAAAAGAATAACACACAGCTGTGACTGCTTCGTAAGGAACTGAAAATGCTGTAGAACATCGAGAATAAAGTTATAATAAAAGTAAAACCCAAAATGCTACATATTTTCAATCCGATGATCCAATCTTAAGGAGGTTAGCCAAAAAAACAATAATTACAGTATATTATTTTACTTCATAACTTATTGTTACCAAAACACATCTATAAATGCCTGTATATGTCTCATTGCTAAAAATCTTTCCGGATCAATAAAGCCTCTAGCATGTAGACTATGCACTGCGCTGTATAAGCAGCTGTATTTAAAATAACACATTATACTAACTTATTAATTTTTTTATATTGCCCATATCACTAAAAACCAAAATGTGTTATTATAATAAATTGCTAATATTTGGACCTGCCCATACCCGTCTACAGCAGATTCGTCCTACACACTCACACTGAGTGTTACAATCCACATACCGAACAGCCATTCAGAACAGAGCTCATTTACATATATCAGTCTTAAAGGCACAGGAATAAAAACTTGGAAATGTTCAGGTAAAAATCAATGTATGTTTTTAGTGCATAAACGTATGGACATTTAAATGAAAGACGAATGTATGAGGGTCCTTGGTTTTAAGAGACCTCTCACTAATTTCATACCCAGTATTGTATAAACGTTTGGGGGCCTTTGGTCAAACTACATGTGTTTTTGATTTTCTATGTTAAATTGAGTTAACACATCTTCTTCTGTGTTTATTAACCACTTACCTGTTAATGTAACATATTGGGGGCGGGAGCATACAATTTGGCCTGTGAAAAAGTTATGGCATACTGTAATTTGATGTGGCAATATTTTTTCCAATATTTTACACCAGCTCTACAAACACGTTGTACCTTACATTCATGAAGCACCAGTGGAGCGAGATTAGCCATCCCGGAGGAGTTTGCGTGATGTTATTTACTGGGATTTGACTGGCTGATTCATGCGGGATAAAATAACTGTGTAGTTTTCATACACCTACACATACACAGCTTCAGTGGTGAGAGATGAGGCCTGGCAGGAGTAGCAGGGCTGTTTGGACAGGTCAGTGGGTTTGTGGGTAAATATTTACCTTGCACACCTTGAGCAGATGTTGAGAGTAACTTTGGCCTGAGGCTCTGGGCAGTATGAGCTGCGGCCCTGGCTGAACTTACTACCGGACGGTACAAGGCCAGTGACCCCTTCCATCCGCAAATCATCCAGATCCTCTGAGGGAGACACAAAGAGAGACAGAGAAAGGTCAAACTCATTAACCGCTTGCACAATACGGAAAAAGGCAAAAAGCAAAAGCAGCTTAGATGTGCTAGATGTCCAAAAACATCCAGCTCCTTTAAAGTGCAGCTATTTCTGATGCAAGCATTCAGTCGTTTGGCCACCATGTCCAGTGCCAAGGGTGGATAAGAGACCCCTTGGATTAGGCTGTGGAGCAGCTCCATCTAATACCTTTGGGATGATCCAGAACTAATCATTCAACATCAATACCTGAATTCACTAATTCTCCTGTGGCAGTACGTAATCAAATCCTCACAGCAATGTTCCAACATCTAGTGTAAAGCCTACTTAGAAGAGTAGAGGCATTTACTGCAGGACAGTATCTCACACATTCTGCACTATGACTGCAACAAAGTCTTAACAAGGGTCCTGGATCAGAGCAATATATGTCCATGCATTATCACAGTGCATGGAAACAGAACCTTATATATATGTGTATTTCATGTTTAAAATGCTATTAATAATGTATATATAATACATAATGTATTTATAATGCTATTAATACATATTTTTATTCCTTTCCAGACCTTACTTAGGCATACTAAGCAAAAATGAAATATGAGGAACAGCCCAGGTAATTTGTTGTTTATAAAATGATTTAAATATTACATGACATTCTGCAATCAAATATAACTAACTGACTAACTGGAGACCATTTGACCATCACGTGTAAACACGCATGGATAAAATCAGCTTACAGTCCACATAAACCAACCAGGTGTGAACTGGGAATGTGTTCCTTATACCACATCTGTTTGAGAGCAAGCCTTGGCTTAATCAGAAGCTCCGGGTATGTAAATATATTGTTCTTGTATCATGTGACAAGCATGTATCTCTTAAATGGCTACTCTGCTGGCAAAAACCTAATTTTTTAACCTCCATTTTAAAGTAGGAATAAAACAGAACAGAACAGAACAGAACAGAATAGAATAGAATAGAATAGAATAGAATAGAATAGAATAGAACAGAATAGAATAGAATACAATAGAACAGAACAGAATAGAATAGAATAGAATAGAACAGAATAGAATAGAATACAATAGAACAGAACAGAACAGAACAGAACAGAATAGAATAGAATAGAATAGAATATAACAGAACCTAAAAGAACAGAACAGAACAGAACAGAACAGAATAGAATAGAACAGAACAGAAAAGAACAAAATAGAATAGAACAGAACAGAACAGAACAGAACAGAACAGAACAGAATAGAATAGAACAGAGCAGAACAAAATAGAATAGAATAGAATAGAATAGAACAGAACAAAATAGAATAGAACAGAGCAGAACAAAATAGAATAGAATAGAATAGAATAGAACAAAATAGAATAGAATAAAATAGAACAGAACAGAACAGAACAGAATAGAATAGAATAGAATATAACAGAACCTAAAAGAACAGAACAGAACAGAACAGAACAGAATAGAATAGAATAGAATAGAACAAAACAAAACAGAACAGAACAGAACAGAACAGAATAGAATAGAATAGAATAGAATAGAACAGAACAGAAAAGAACAAAACAGAACAGAACAGAACAGAACAGAACAGAACAGAATAGAATAGAATAGAATAGAACAGAACAGAACAGAGCAGAACAAAATAGAATAGAATAGAATAGAACAGAACAAAATAGAATAGAACAGAGCAGAACAAAATAGAATAGAATAGAATAGAATAGAACAAAATAGAATAGAATAAAATAGAACAGAACAGAACAGAATAGAATAGAATAGAATATAACAGAACCTAAAAGAACAGAACAGAACAGAACAGAACAGAACAGAACAGAACAGAACAGAATAGAATAGAATAGAATAGAATAGAATAGAACAAAACAAAACAAAACAGAACAGAACAGAACAGAACAGAACAGAACAGAATAGAACAGAACAGAAAAGAACAAAATAGAATAGAACAGAACAGAACAGAACAGAACAGAACAGAATAGAATAGAATAGAATAGAATAGAATAGAATAGAACAGAACAGAACAGAGCAGAACAAAATAGAATAGAATAGAATAGAATAGAACAGAACAAAATAGAATAGAACAGAGCAGAACAAAATAGAATAGAATAGAATAGAACAAAATAGAATAGAATAAAATAGAACAGAATAGAATAGAATAGAAACGAATAGAACAGAACAGAATAGAATAGAACAGAGCAGAACAAAATAGAATAGAATAGAATAGAATAGAATAGAATAGAATAGAATAGAATCCTTCTATTGTCATTGTACTTGGATGCAATTAAATTTAGTGTGACACTCTCCAAGAAGAAACAGAGAGAGTGCCAACAATGTGAAAATGGGAATAAACTACAACACACTACAACACGCAACAGTTACAATACAGATATATATATTATATAAATGTATATATATATAAATATATTTACACACCATGTATACAGCAACTGCCATGTTCAAATGAGGCATAAAGATCTACAACAAAAAAAAAAACAATGGAGATACATTGATTTCTCTTTGGACAGCAACGAAAGGCAGAGCAGACAGAGAGCAAGTAAAAGAGGGGAAGAACGGTTATTGGCAGATGATGTTGCTGATGCGGGTACTGTTTATTAATGATCAAAGCTAGGCCAGGGGAACTGAAGCTGATTCTGAATCTGATCAGTAACAAAAGTTCACAGCAGAATAAAACGATCCAGAAGGTCTATAATTGCTCACTGCCCAGTGGAAGAGCACCGGAGATAAGAGCTCTCAGCTGTGTGAGTGGGGAGAGGAAGTGATGAGGCAAGCCACACACACATCCTGACCCACCTCCTCACGCACATACACAGGCCTATACTCATACTGCAATTAGTAGGGAGATAGCGATTAGTCCACAGCTGTATGGTTACAGAGATGACAAGACAGCCAGGAAAGGAGTGGATGGAGGAAGAGGCTACATCCTGACCGCAGTGAAGTGGACGGACCCAGGAAACCAACAAAGACCAAAGAACACTGAAAAGGACAGTGATAAAGCACAGAGGGATCTCAGTGGCTGAAAGAAGGATTTACAGTGGTTTGATGTGAAAAGGTTAATACTCAGATTTCTTTACTGGGGTGGTGAACCAGGGGTCGCCGTGTCTAGAACATCAATCCAGCAATTATTTACCACTGAGCCTTCAGGTGTCTTCTGGTTAGCCATGCAACATCCTGCATGTACCTTTCCACCATACAGCTCAGGCCACAGGCTTCTCTAAAGGGCTCAGGCACCAGGCAGCATATTCATAACCACTTCAGCCTTTAGAGCCTAACCTAATCAGACGTCAGGTTCCTGTCACCACCACTGTGATTCTGAGCTGGCAGGTTTATCGAGAATGGAGCTTGTCACACTAACCCTCTCTGAATGACTCTGCTTACATCTGAACGAGGTGTGTTTACAGAAATATGGAAAGGATCAGTTCCATCTTTAAAAATGCAACTTCTGTTTGTGTGCCACATGTGTTTTTCAACACACAATCTCATATGATTTATTGGTTTCATACAAACAAGTTTTGTTAAATGAAAACAAACAAAAAAAGTCGAGTAACGTTTCAGTACTGCCAGTTTTGTGCTGTATTCAGATATAACAACACAGCGCTTTTCAGACAATTAAACTGTATGGTCAAAACAATCCATTATATTACAAATGAAGATGCTAATTAGCAAAACATTCCATCAGGCAAAAGTAGATAACAGTCAGAACATGGAGGGAAGCAAGCCGTGCCTCGTACTTGCTAGTCAGGGAAAGAGAAGTCATTACATTTATGGTATTTAGCTGACGCTCTTATCCAGAGCGACTTACAAGGTTAATCATATTACAAGGAGGCCAATGTGGGGTTAGGAGTCTTGCCCAAGGACTCTTATTGGTGTAGCACAGCA
This sequence comes from Prochilodus magdalenae, assembly GCA_024036415.1. Classification (NCBI taxonomy): domain Eukaryota; kingdom Metazoa; phylum Chordata; class Actinopteri; order Characiformes; family Prochilodontidae; genus Prochilodus; species Prochilodus magdalenae. Next base: position 1,461,363 of record JAMWET010002219.1, on the reverse strand, counting down.
TAGTCACCCAGACCGGGATTCGAACCCCAGTCTCCCACATATAGTGGTGACTCCGTGGCAGGTAGTGGTGTTATCCGCTGAGCTACAGGTAGTGGTGCTATCCGCTGAGCTACATCAACCCCATCATGAAAGTCATCTAGCCTTTCACTCGCAACAGCACAAACCAGCTCGCTAACTTTAGCTAGCTATTTGTAATGCTGAAACTGCAGACGGTACTCTCCATTCAGCATTAAGATACATAAATAATAATTCATGATAATTATCATTATTCAATAGTTCATTCTGACCACACAACAACCACCTCTGCTGTTATACCTGATAACCTCATTCCAATGACAACTACTTGCTAAATAACAATGGTCGTCACTTCATTTTAAACTGATAAAGCTACTATTGTAAGTGGACGTAATTTCAAATACTGATACGTATTAGTCACTAAATATTTTGAAAGCAGCGGGGATCTGGTTACAGTTTTTTATTTGCTATTAACTACAGTCCTGTTGTTTTTTAAACAAGCATACGGCAGTCCCTTATTGTTTTTTTTTTTTTAATATATCGCAAAATACGAAAAATTGGTTGTTGGGGGGTGCCTTTTGATGTGACCCAAGTCAGTCTTTGAGGAAATCCAGACAGACGAAGAGAAAAATTGGTCCCCCCCCTTTTTTGACATTGGACCATATCGCGTGTAACAACGACACTACAGCGACAGTTTTTCTTCCTGTGTTCACACATCAGCAGGTTGCTGAATAAGAAGCCGCAGGCCCTCTGTGTAAGCATTTACAGCGCTCAAGAACAAAGGGAGAAGGAAGGTGAAGGGTCTCCTGCTTCTCCTCACCGTGCAGCAGGCTGCTGCAGGGCAGGTGAATCCTGGGGGTTTCAGAAACTGGATTCCGATGATGAATGTGGTGGGGGAGGGGGAACTGAATAAAACTTGGAATAGCAAAACAGACTGACGGCCCGGTGGGCAAGCAAGTGTTTTTTTAAAACACAGCAGTGTGGGACCACCGACGTGGTGGGTGCGAGTGCGAATGGATGTTCAATACAGGTCAGGGGTCCCTGTAGCAAAATTGGCATTAGCGTAAGTACTACTGTTATAAATATACAAATAGAAATATACACATTTTAAATATCAGCTTTCTTTTTAAAACCCCTAACACTTAATGTATTTTTGGCCAACCACTTAACATGATGGCACTGCATTTACGTAACTGAAGTAAACACATATAAACAATGGTTTTTTACAAATGCTTAAGCTGATCAATCATGATATTCCTATTAACCCTGCCCTACATTGTCCATTGTTATCCAATATTGCTTGCAAGGATGTTTAATGCTAATTCATTACTTTTTTCTGTTTTCCACCAGTATCGGGTTTTTTCTCCCCTCGCCCTACCCTTCGATGCTCCGAACTACACCACCCATCACAAACCCATGTTTCACCATCTCAGTTCAAGCCACAGTCCAGTTCAGTTTAAATCATTCTTCCACCTTGTTTTTTGGCCACTTGGCCTTGTTTCCCTTGTAACCTTCACCGGTTGTAAATAATATTTACTATATATATATATTAGTTTTTTTTGAATATACAAGTATCAGGGGTTTTTGGATCAATGAAAACTGAAAAACACCTGGGGGTCCCCCCAAAAAAATTTTTTTAGTGTGGGAGGTCCTCATGGCTAAATTGGACAGCCCTGAGTGGGCCCAATCTTAATTTAAATGAACATTATTGCCACCCAGTAAGGAGGCGGCAGAGTTGTGAAAGGTTTTCCAGTTTTTTTTTAGCAGGTTGGAGAGGCACAGTTTTTTTCGTTGCTCCCAAAATAACCTGGCAATGCACACAACATATGGGTTGACATACCTATTAGTTCCCAAAAGAGGACAAACTGTTTTTTTTTTGGTGGCTACGGCTTGCTGTGCAGGCAATCAGTGAAACCAAGGACAAAGTCAAGTCCTTGTTGTTGGATGTTATAAGAGCCACGTGTATCCAGGGTAAATGTCAGCATTAAACCAACCGGAAGAAGGACGAACCTCCATCCAGTCATCCAAACCGTAGTGGACCCTGGCACTTATCCTGCCAAGAAGACATGTCTTTAAAAATCCCTCAAAAAAAAAAAAAAAAAAAGTGACCAACGTTGGTTGGCGCAAGACGGCAGTATAAATGTCCCCAGATGTTTTTCCCCAGATCGAACTGACCCGCTGTATTTGTCCCCGCGCAAAAAGGGATGGCGCCCTACACCCATACGCTAATAAATGATTGGTTGGTTCCTTAAAAACCAATAAAGGTGGGTCCGGTTCAAGTTTTTTGTGGAATTGTCCAACCCTGTTAAGTTTTTTTCCAAGTTTTTTTCAAGTTTCATGTTGTTTTCAGGGGACGATTTAAGTACTGAAATGCTTTTGGGGGAGGTAGGCTTTAGGCTTGGATACTCCCTACAAGCAGGGCAAAATTAAATATACATACCAACTAACATATTTTTAAATAAAGGAGTTAAATAATAGAGATACAGTTAAAATAAATACAAAGATTACACAAAATACTAACGCCCCCCAAATAAAAAACAGACCAATTACAGTAGTACAAGAAGGGGTCAGTAGAAATTCCTGCTGATATGCCGCGCATTTATTTCAGACAAGGAATAGGTCCCCTGAATTATATACAGTATAGTAGTGCCCTGGTTTTTTTTTTTTGCGTTTTTTACAGTGACTCCCGTTGATATTTGTCCCCATAAAGCGGTGACCCAATATTAAATAATTAATGATAAGGTGCGCCCCTGCGATAGTGCAGTTGTGTTGGTGATATTGAGTGGAAAGGCTGCACAGCCTTTTTTTTTTTTCAGTGAACCTCTTGATGGCCTTGTGGGTAAAAACCCTTGTGGTCCTGTTTTGTTCTTCCAGTCCGTTTGTTTGGAGGTAAATTGGCCACTTAGTTGTCCTAGCGCGAGCCTAATAGCAATAACCGTAAGTTGTTTTCTCCTACATTACTTATCCTTCTGGTTTTGACTTCCGTTTTTGTTTTATTTGGTTTTGTGCTTTTTTTGTTTTTTTTTTTTTTTTTTTCCTTAACTATGACTGCCCTTGCCTTCTGTTTTTTGGTTTTTTGCTTGTCCTCAGGCGGTTTTTTTGGGCTCACTTTCCTTTTGCCATGTTTCTTTTTGCTTTCTATTTGGTGGAAAAAAAAAAATGTGAATTCGATCCCCCTTTTTTAAAAATTTAATAGCCTTTCTTTTAGCTCTTTTCGTGTCAAAGTTTGTCTGTCAAACATTACAGCTTGATAGTTATTCATAGTTACTCCACGCTGAATGTAAAGTTTGTTTTTATCATTCAATCCATTTTAAAGTAAACTGAAGACTTCCATTTCAGTAACAGCCAGTTTCTTTCCCTGTAAAATAAAATCCATTTTCGTGAGACACCCCCACAAGTTTTCTCACAGTGGTGGTGATAGGAACCAGACGTCTGAAGAGTGGGTAAAAAGCTGTTTAGTTCCTTGTTCCGTTGACTCTAGCCCCCTTATCACCTGCCTTTGAGGCAATTGGGCCCCCCTTTTAGACTAAACCCGAAGTTGGTGCAATTCCTCCCCCTACCTTGCCTATTGGTGTTTGCCCTCATGATCGACGAAGAGGGGGGAAAATGGGCATGCAGCTTAAAAAAGAAAAGAGTGTGAACAAGATTTAACCCGGGTGCACCCATCCCCCTTGAGAAAAAACTTTTCTGTCCCCTTCTAAATGCTTCAACTTTAACACCAGCCTGCCCCGGAAGCCCCTTGTCCTCTCTGTTTTTTTTTTGGATTTCCTTGGGAAGAGAGGGAACTATGGGGAAAATACATTGTTTTTTATTTTTTCCATGTTATGGTGGTTCTATCTAGTTTTTTACATGGTTTTATCTGAAGTCCCCCTAGTGCTTTTGTAAATTATAGGGTTTCAGTTTTGGATGGTCCCCTATATGGTTTATCATTAGTGTTGAGTGTTCCCATTTTTTTTTTCTAGGTTTAGGGTCAAAGGGGACAAGTTTTTTTTTGGTGGGCTTATCAGGTCCTTGAAGCATAATTAGTTTATTAGTTCCCCCAGGAGTTTTGGTTTGCTCTTCTGTACAGTGTCTAAATGAAGCATGTGGGTTTGGGGAATAGAGAACCATTATTTTTTCCTAACATTTAATTCAGCAAAACATCTTGGAAGCTTTTCTCTGAACCCTAACCAGTAAGGAGTGTTTTTTTTTTCTGAAAATTTCTGAATTCCTTTAATGTGGAAACTGTTTTTTTATGCAACAAGGGAACATTTTTTTTTGTGAAAGACAAAAGAGAAGCACAACTGGGCTGTAGTTTGGGGCCGCATTAAATCCCCTTCAGTCCAGAAGTAAAGAACAAAAAACCTTTTCCCCTCCACAGGAGGTCATCACAGACAACATGCTCTTCAGTTATCTGTGGTGGTGGGGTTCCTCCTTGGGCTCTCACATAGCCCTCTCATGGATCCAGACTGTGATGATGAATGAGACATTTAATATCACCTCACATACTGGTATTTCACATCCCACACACACACACACACACAAACACACACACATACTGGTATTTCACATCCCACACACACACACACACACACACACATGCTGGTATTTCTATTGTAAGGCCTTACTCCATTACATACACAAGACACTTGGGCTTTACACTTGGGCTGTGCACACTCTGTCAGGCTTGTACATTAACTATTGATAATACATGCATGAAACTGTCAAAGATTATTATCTGCATTAAGCCATTTTATAGCTTACTGAAAATCTGGGAATAATGTAATTAGCTTTTAACTTCACTTCACAACATGTCATTCAGTTTTTAGCAAAAGGAAAACATGGGAAATAAATACAGTGGTGATCTTTCCACACCTCCCGCAGTTCCTGACGTTTCAGTCCCCCTTAAAAATTTTATTTTGGAAGGTTTTGGGCTGCTGTGGGCTGGGCCCAGGCCTATGGTTGTTTTCTGAGAACACTTGGCCCACCATCCTTTTTTTTTGGGTCTGTCCAGCTACACTTTCCCTTTTTCATCCCCATAGTCACTTCAGTTTTTTGTAATTGCCACAGTGGGGAATGTATGGGCTGGTGGGCTTCTGAAGGCAAACAATGGGGGCCCCCTCTATTTACTCCCTGAAAGTGCTTTTTTCATTTGAACGGGTAAAAGGTTGTTTTTTCAGTGAAGAGGACAAGTTTTTTTTTTTTTGGTTTTTTGTTCCTACCAGGTCCTTAATATACATGATTTTTTTAGTTAGGAGCTCCCCCGCATGTTTTTCGCCTCCGCTTCCGGTGGGAAGGAAGGATCTATTTCGGGTTGTATACCAGGTTTAAAGTTATCATGTTAAACATTGTTTCGAAGTTCGCCCATTTCCTCTGTACAAAAGCAAAGGGTTGTCCCTTTGGACTTTTTGCACAGTCCCTTGGGTACAAACCATTTTTAAGTAGAATGAATATTTTTACGCTCAATGTCCCCCCCCCCCCCCCTAAAAATATGAGTTGGGGTAATCCTTAAAGGCATTTTTTCTGAGGTGTCCCCAAAACACACTATGCTTTTTTTTTAGTCAAAAGACAGAAATTGCAGAGCAAATAGAAAAAGAAACACCAAGGTTTTTTAAGAGGAATCCCAGGCTTGGAGGTCCCTCCCGTAATACTTTTTTCGACAATGCCAGTGCCCAGCACAAAAGAAACTGAATGAACTTGTTGAAAAAGCTCCTAATTAACTGGGCACTCTGCTGGCTGGCTTTATCATGCTTGTTTTCCCACAGAGCTTTGGGGTAAAATTTGTTACTTTTTTACGTGAGGGCACAAAGCCTGTTTTTCGTTTTTTTTCAACATCACATCCAAGTGCGCGAGGGCCTAGCAGTTCCCGCCGGCCTTTATAGAACTCAGCATGGGCTCTTCATCTCCTCCGACAGCAGAAGGCCTGAAAGCGGTTTGGGGCCCACGGTAGACAGCTAATTTCCTTACAGAAACGGTTTTCTTGTTTTCCCAAGGCCTCTTAAAGGGCTCACCGGAAAAAGCAAGAAGTCATAGCAAGTGCAACATTATTGTCAACAACTTGACCTTAACTATTAGGTCCAGAGTAAAAAGCCCATTAAACAGCTAAAGCACTCAGTGAATCAATGCTTAGGGTCTTTTTGGCTTTGGAACTGGAAGGTCGCAGCCCACGTGTGCTAGGTCAATGGGTGTCATTGCAATGAAATCCCATTATAAATACTTTTTTAGGATGTTTTTTTTACTCATATTTTGCCATCCAGTAATTTTTTGGAAAGAGGAAAAACTTTTTAATCCAATTTTTTTTTAGTGTTGTTTCAAGTTCCCCAGGTTTTTTTTTTAATCTGTGATAACTTCATTTGTGATGTCTTATATTCATCAGTCTAAAATTTTATTTATCCTTCAGGACACAACACTTAATAATCTGATAACGGATTTTGTCAGTAAGCCAATTTTACCCCATTTTACTTGGGTACATTCAGAATAAACGGGAAACTCAGGTCTTCCAACATGACGTCCTGGCCTACTCATTTGAAACCATGGGCCTTTTGCGAACCCAGCCCAATAGAGATCACAGTTAGGAGAACATTATTTACTACGTGTTTTTTTTTTTTTATTACAACATTTTAATGCACCATATCAAACTCAAACGTGGTCCACTGTTTTCAATTTTGCCCCGTTGGTAGAGCACTGTCTGGTGCAAATTGACAATTAAAGCCCAAATCTTATTTCTTTTATCTTGATATAACAGTTTGATGGGAAAATAAGTATATCTGAACAACCCTGCCGACCTTTGGGCACAAAGTTCTCCTCCACTTAGAAAAAAATCCCGGAGGTGTGTTCTGAAAATTTTTCAAAATCGTAGGTGGGCATGTTCTACTTGTTATAGAAGACATAATCATAAAAAAAGAATTAATCCCCGGAAACCAAGCAATGTAATGATTTTATTAATTATTTTTTTTGTGTTTACTGCTTGCAAAATAGATATATTGAAACACCTGCCAATTTTCAGCAAAAATCTCAATGGGGCCCTGTTAAAACCCCCTGTTAGTCCTCCCTCTAAAAAACTGGGACCAACCTCCCTCCACTTTAATTTATTCTAAATTATACAGCACTCTGTTTTTGTTTTTTTTTTTTTTTTTTTAGGTGGTTAGCTGCATTAAAACACACGCTGTCCCCCCCCCCCACCCCACACAATCGTAAGACTCCAACTACTAACATGGCTAAGACGCAAAAAGATTCTGTCCCAAAGACACCAGAGGCAAAATTGTTTGACGGGCTCCACAAGGCTTGGGAAAAAAAAAAAAAAAGGCCTACGGGGGCCAATTGCCAAGCAGCCTTTGGTTGGGAAAAAAAAAGGATCAACTGTCCGGATAGGCCAATTTATTAGAAAGAATGGAAGAATCCTAAACCATGACTGTCAATCTCCCCCTCGGACCTGGTGGCACCACCGGCAAGAATCTCACCGTCCGTGGTCATAATCTAATGAATCCTATAGTAAAGGTGAGGAATCAGGCCCCAGAAACTACACGGGAGGAGCTGGGTCAAATGACCCTTTGAAGATAGCTTGGCACGCAACTGTTTTTTTTCCAAGGTTACTGTGGGTAATAACACTAAATTCATAGTTTTTTTTTTTTTAAAGTCCGCTGGCATGCCACGGAAGGTTTTTCCCCTGCATTTAAAATTAAGCACAACTCCCAGGGGGGGGGAAACAACGTCCTTAAATTTTGCACATGAAACCAATTTCGATGATCCCAGAAGGAGTTCCATGGGGGAGTAAAAGTTGCCTTGTGGTCCCAGAACGGGTCCCTTTAATTCCCACTGCGGCCGTGGTTTTTTTTTGGAAAAGGGATGAAGAATATGAGTACCCGATCCCAAAAAACACCAGTCCCTTACTGTGAAGCCATGGGGCGTGGAAGCATCATGCTGATTGTTGGGGCTTGTTTTTTTTTGAAATGCACATGGGAGCAGGACGACTTGCAAACCTGCACTGTATTAGGAAAAGTAGGATGAGCCCGGGGCCAGTGGTTATTTTGCGAAGATTTTTTTGGGAACCAGACCTCCTTCGCCACAGTTAGAGACTGGGAAGGATGAGTTTTCCGTGGCTGGGGTTTCTTCCCACGATGACAAATGACCCAAAGGGCACACAAGCCCCAGGAATAACAGCAAGGGGAGTGGGGCTTCGTAAGAAGCACAAGCATATCAAGGTTTTTTTTCCTGAGTGGGCCTAACCAGTTTCCCCCTCCCCAGACCGGCTAAAGCCCTACATGAGAAAAAATCTCTTTGGGAAGGGAGGCCTGAAATTCCCTGTTGGGTCCCCTCGGCGCCGACAGCCCAGAAAACCTGGCTGGATCCTGGAAAACTGATCTGGGTGGGTGGGAGGGAAGTGGGGCCAAGATTTCCCTGCTGGCATGGTGGTTTTGGCAATGGGACAAACCTTGGTGAAAAACCTTACAGGAAACCTTTTGAACAGCTCTTGGGGGAAAAAATTGCAAACAAAAGCTAGCTGGTTAACCCAAAATTATTTTTAACATTGTTTTTTTTCACAGGTGTTTTTTCAAATACTTTTAATTTTGGCAGGCAGTAAACACACAATAATTATATGTAATTAAAAAAAAAACTTAGTTAAAAAAATCATAACATAGTTGATTTGAAAAAGGATTTTTTTTTTTTTTTTTTAGATTTAGTGTTCCGGTCACAGTGGAAACATGCAACCTAAGATATAACATTTTCAACCACTCCCAATGAAATTTTTTCCTAGTGGGAGAACTTTGCGGCAACAGTCGCAGAGGGGTGGTTCAAATACTCATTTTCCTCACTGTATATATATACTGTTTTTTAGAAAACTATCCAATAGCAAATTAATAGTTTCGTTTTTGCTTTCCCAAACTGGGCCTTTTGTTTTGCCAGGGACTATGGTTTTCTTGTGTTTTTTTCTTTAATGCTTCTTATTTTTTTTTTCCGGCATATGTGCCAACTAAAACTGAGAAATCTGATTGTTGATCTAAAGTCCAGCTCTCTTTAGATTTCTAGGCCTTTATCCGATCTAAGAAACCAAAGCTTGCTGTCTGGATGAGCCAAAGGCTTTCACTGCTGTCTGGAAAAATGAGTTTCATAAAAAAACATTCCCACTGACCCCTGTCTTCCAGAATTCCAGTTTTGCAACCAATTTGTTTTCGCTTTATTGACAATACTCATGATCGTGATAGCCTTACAGACTCCCAGGGTAACCTGGGTGTCCAATAAACACTTGGTGATGGGCAAAAAACGTTCATTGTTGCTCCACTAAAATGGTGTGTACTCAGACCTGCCATTAACTTACACTGAAGCCTGATCTTAACAGGAGTCTATGGGAGGTTCTTCTGCTGCCTTCCAACAAACACTGGACTAAACAAACAGCGCCAGAGTGCAGTGATAAAGATTTCATATTTCACACTCTGGAAGAAGCATTGCATTGGAGGGTACTTTATGAGTGACCTGTTAACCCTTTAAGTGCCATGTTATGAGGAAGCCTGATGGGGGAAGCTTCCTATGTAGTCTATAGCAGCTGCCACTGATAAAATAGAGTAGTGCTAGTCATCTTCAAGCCTGGATTCTGCCTGTACCGTTCCCCATTTTAATAGATTTTTCTTTTCCATTTTGTCACATCGGTTACCAGCTTGATGCAATTTGAGGCATGTGTGATTGTATAGGAATGCAGGATGCTAAACGTTTCCATTACTTGTTAGCTGCTTTAGCCTTGGAGCAAAACTAATGAGGCAAACTTCAGACATGTCCTGGCTGCACTGGAGAAATGAATGCTTTAGCCCAAGTTCTGCCAGGAAGACTCCACGTCACTCATTCATACTTTACTCTGGCCAATCGCAATGAGCCACCTGCCTTGAAAAGAATTCAACTCGGTCTTATGTTTCGCCATTTTTAGGTGTCGATGCTTCACATTCTCCTCCTTTCTTCCCTCCTACCACTGGCTTGGCCACAGTCCTGATGTCCAGGGACTGGGTCCGCCCCTACCGTCCATATCCAGCTGGGTCCGAACGCTTTAATGGTTGGTGTAGCTCAGCGGATAATACCACTACCTACCAGGGAGCCACCACCACATGTGGGAGACTGGGGTTCAAATCCTGGTCTGGGTGACTATGCTGTGCTACACCAATAAGAGTCCCTGGGCAAGACTCCTAACACTACACTGGCCTACCTGTAATATGAATACCACTGTAAGTTGCTCTGGATACGAGCGTCAGCTAAATGCCGTAAATGTAAATGCTTCAAGACCTAGGCCGAGGACGGGGCCTACGCTAAAGACTCCTTAGTTGTTTTGGAAAATTGTTATCCTTCAAATTATACACTTTATGGAAATATCGTTTTCCATCACTTTTGCCTATGTGTCTTTCTGGCAGAACTGGGAAAACTACCCAAACTATTCACCACTTTAAGTAAGATCACAGTACCTGTATCACTGTAACTCTATTTGACAAGATCTTGGGATATTCAGAGTAGAATTACTACTTGTATTAAGAAGCCTCCATTTAACGCTACATGAAAGTATGAATAAACAGTGTGTAGCTGTGCACTGCTGTGCATTACTATGCATTCAATGGATTTCTAAGGCTATATTAAAGAGGCCCTGGGCTGCAGGGGCCTATACAACAGACTATCTACCATCAAATATAAACAAAACAAAAACAAAGTATTCCAGAAAACAGATACGCAACATGTCCATGTTGTCAGATCCAGGTGCTGCGCTGCTCCCCTCCTACACGACTCATTGAGATTGTTTGTGTGTTTACCCGTATTGTCCATATCGGTGCTTTAGCAACCAGCAACCCACAGAGAATTCCTCCACACTAAAAACCAACTGAGCAATCGCATTTGCACAGAACTGCACGACAGCTGTATGCCTGTAAGGCCGTACCTGTGTACGCTCGTGTACATGCAGCAAACAAGAGACCACATTTCATCCATTAGATTTCAAAATAGCCATGAAGTCCAAGTTATTCCTTCATCTCAGGAGATATCTCAGCAGAGATTAGATAGAAGATAAGCCACTTGCACAGGGAAGGAGAAAGTGAATAAACAGGGGTTTCCAAGTTTCGGAGTTCAAATAACAATGACAGCTGTGCAAGACCACCAAAACCGCCCCCCTCAGATAAACAGAATTTAAAGCTTTCATCTTTGAGAGGGAGTAGAAAGTCAAGCACCACTCTTGCTTCAGATCTCAAACAATCCACAGCTGTCCCTCAACTGTTAGGCCTTTTCCACCAATGTGGAACGGGTTCCGTTATGGTCTCGTACACCTAATTTGGAACTGTTCAGCACATTTCTACCAAAAATACACAGATCTGGAACCTCAAAAGTTCATTTCCAGCTGGAACCAAAGAATAAACGTCCATGGGCGTGTCAGTTGTAGGTGACGCCCAGTAGTATCTTCTACATCTTCTTATCACCAGAGTTGACCTGTGCTTGCTTTCTGGGTAAAATCAGACATCTCTAGTAACAGCACAAATGCTTGCTGGGGTGAAGCCCTTTATTGACACTGATTGTATCCTTTGACGTTCCTTGGTTCCCTTAAAAACTGGTGCAAACACAGGCTGGTTCCCCGAATAGCACCGAGGTTCTACCAAGCCTGAACATAACCAGCTCAAGAACCAGGGTGCCTTTGGTCGAAGAGGGCTATGTAAGAAGACATCTCAGCACTACGGGCCTGAAAGGATGCGAAACGTTCCCATGCTGAGAAATGAAAACACCACTGCTGTTCTCAGGCTGACCACACCAGAGTCGGACGGATCTGTGTAGGTGTGTGTAAACCTGATAGCAAGTCACCTCAACAGAATGGAAGCTAAAGGCAAACCTGAAACTGGGGTGGGATTTTCCGTTTGGCTTCCTCTGTTTTCCTGAAGCTGAAGGACCTGCACTTGATGGCTGTTTTGACTGGAAAAGGGCGGCCCCTGACTTTTGCCCAGCGGTGTATTCAGTCTAAAGGAGTGAAAAAGGGGCAGGGAGGCTAAGGTGGAAAGTATGTGAGCGATGCTGTTCTAACAAAGTCCAGGGAGACGAGGAGAATTCCAGTGTGTAATCACACGCACCCGAAAAAAACAACACGCTGCACCAGCCGCGTCAGATCACACAGAACTTTCCATGTTCCTTAATGAATGACAGACAGACAGACAGATGGGCCGTTATTTAACCGCTTTATGGAGACAGCACACAGTGAGGAGCCTTCATTCAACCAGACCTCAACCAAACTGTTAACAATTATCAACATACTGCTCTCGAGAACCCTAGAACTGGAAGATCAAGCACCTCTCTGATGAATACCTCATCTAGGGGTGGGCAGCATCACCATATGTATTATTATTATGATAGATTACAACAGAAGATAAGTACATGAGGAGTATGGTCACTACTTCTAGAACACTGAACAACTGCTTGGATCATAAAAAGACAGATTTATACAAAAACACAGAGCCCATAAACAACAAGCCGCACTGTATAAATGACACTATAATCTTGCTTTATTTATTTACTGGTAACATTTTGTTTTGTAGCCTCTTAAGATTTATGTTTACCCCTGAGAAGTGCGAGGTATCATGTAAGTGCCAAGATGGTCTACACACACTCATTGTCAAAAAACAGTTGCACCCAGAAGGAAGTGTGGGATTGCAGTGCTATTGGGAATGAGGATAAAGGTCACCAGGAACGATAAATGATGATGAGTTTTGAATGATATGGGTAACATTTATAGAGCTACACATACAGAAGTAATCTCTCAGTATGGCGTTGGACCGTCATGTTTGCTAATGCAACATCAAGACGTCTCTGCATGGAGTTGTAGAGGTTCCTAATGGTGTCCTGTAATAATCCATCCCATGCAGCTTGAATATTCTCATGCAGTTCCTATAGATTTCATGGTAGGGGTGGAGGTGGAGTGACACCAGGCCTTCTGGGCATGTAATGCATGACAACAAACAACACCCAGATTCGATGGTCATCTCCACCAAGACCTGTCACTGAAGATGACCCGCTGCCATTCTGAGTCACTCTGTGACAGTCTAGCACCACACCATTGCAGCCTTTGGTGACGTTGATGTGGTGTTAAGGACAGCCGTTGTAATGCATATAGTCCTGCGCTGTGCAGCTGTCTAGGATGACTCATTACATTTATGGCATATAGCTGATGCTCTTATCCAGAGCGACTTACAAGGTTAATCACATTACAGGGAGGCCAGTGTAGTGTTAGGAGTCTTGCCCAAGGACTCTTATTGGTGTAGCACAGCATTGTCACCTAGACTGGGATTCGAACCCCAGTCTCCCATACGTAGTGGTGGCTCTTTGGCAGGTTGTGGTGTTATCCACTGAGCTACACCAACCACTCATGGAGGGCATCACTGCTTGGTGAATGTCCACAATTATGGGTGTTGGTTCAGTCAAGTACAGAGATAAAGCCCGTCCTGGTTGACTCCATGTACTATTCTTGGGAGCATGAATGTAAATTATACTCATCATTCTAAGTACCCAGCAGGTTGTAGCTATTAAAAAGGTGTAGTAAGAAGATGGCATGTCATTTGATTGATCCTTTTTCTGAGTAATGGCTAGAAGCTGTTGGGATTTCAGTGTTATTTCATTTCCTTATTATTGTTTCACCAAAATCATTACCAAGTGCTTTGTTGGCTGTTCGACCCAGTTGCTTTTTAGAACATGGGTGTCAAACTGGGCTCCTCCTGAACCACAGCATCCAGGCTCTAGCATTCCTCCTCATTAAACACACCTGATTAAGTTCATTAGCTAATTAAGCAAGGTCTTTATGAGTGCTGGGACCTGGGAGGACACATCTGTTCTAGAATATGTTGGTACTAAACCTGCTGTTAAGGTAACTTGGCTTGGAACGTACCATGTTACATAAAATAATTCGTTTGTACTTCAGAGTATGTAAGCCACACGTGTTCAGTTGATGCCTACGAAGCCTTATGATATTTATATATCACATTTTGTCCTTGTGATGTTCTGTTTTTGCCACAGTGCCCACCCATGATCCCCCAAAACACATATCCAGAATACATGCACTACACATTCATTAGGCTAGGTTACATAGTAATAACCATCTAGATGTGTCTGAATGCACTGACCGTCCACTTTACCATGAACACGGTGTTCACCTACATCTATCCCTACCTAACAGATCCACTTTACAAGTGAACAATTACTGACCAGAGCCCATTTGTCTCTGAACAGCATGTCAGCCCCTCTGCTACGGCATCCATCAATGGTCAGATTCTGACCACAGGAGCGCTGTTGTCCCGATATTATGTCCCGATAATCTCCAGCCAGAAGCAGCTCTGTGGTCAGAAACTGACCACTGATGAAGGACTACAGGATGGCGGACATAAACTATGCATCAACAGATGAGCCACAGTATCTAACTGTACACCAGCAAGGGAGGAGGAGGGTGGGGGTTGAGCGAAAATGACATCATGGCAAGTAAAACCATCTTAAACATAGTCAATATATCGTCGCTGTCCATTGAAAAACATATCTCCATTTTTGTTGATTTTTACTTTTATGCCTCATTTGATCACATGAGCTGCTGTTTACACTGTAAGGAAATTCCATAAAAAACGGACTGACAGAACTGGCCCAAAACTGCTTGAAAAGACGTCTGGTTCCATTGACTTCCATTCAAATTAAATGTGGTTTTTGGCCTCTCCTCTAAAGTTGCCATTTTGGAGATACCTGTTTTTTTTTGGACAGCGACGATATCCAACATTCCTTGGTCATTGATAGGATAAATGTCTTATCCCATTGGCAGAATGTGTCTCCCAATAATATAATACTTAATACTCAACAACAGTCTCATCATGAGATACACTTATCATCAAAAGAACACAGACGGAAGTCAAAGTGCAGGGCTGTTGGGAAATAAGATAAAGGTTACCAGGAACAGTAAATGACGGTACATTTAGACTGCTATGGGGAATATTTATTGAGCTACACCTACAGAAGTAGTGTCTCTCAGTTTGCTAATCCAACATGCTAGACATTTAAACATGGAGTTGTATAAATTCCTAATGGTGTGCTGCGATAATCTATTTCATGCATCTTAAATATTCTCACACACCTCCTGCAAATCCTGTGCGGAGGGGTGGAGGTGGAGTGACAACAGGTGTTCACAGAAGTGACCACACACCGCTCAACAGACCACTGTGCCTCCACACACAAATTTGTTGGTCATCTCCAGCAAGACAAAAGCGAGACAAATGCGGATTGCAGTCTTTGGTGATGTTGACGTGGCGTTAAGGGAAGTCGTCGTAGCGGTCGGCGCTCACACTGTAGTGCAGCCATCTGCCAATGCCAATGCTGTATTCATTAACATGGTGACTCTTGGAGGGTGACTCTTGGAGGGTGACTCTTGGAGGGTGACTCATGGTGACTCTTGGAGGGCATCACAGCTGTCTGACCACCACTGTGGCTGTTGGATTAGTCAGGTACAGTGATAAGGCCCATCCTTGCTTACATCACATACACAGCTGAGCATGAAATTTGAATCATTTGCATGTCTCACAATGTCGAACCCACCCACCAAGTGTCATTCCTGTCAGGTGATTCCTTCTGGATGCACTTATTTTTGCAATTATTCTTTTGATGATATTTATATATTAGCTTTACTGACTAGATGCTTTCCCTGGTGGTATTTTGCGAGGTCGCATTACACAGAGCCCTTTTTAATCACCTCCCTGCAGAACTCACAGGTTTCGCCTCGCTTCTGGTGTTAAGTTGAGAGGTAGGCGACACTCAGACTTGACACTCACACCCTGCATTTGGCTTTCATTAAAGGGCAAAGCGCTGGAGCACTGCGGTTAGTCCTTTAACTCACCACTTTGATGTAAAGCGGGAAAGAAAGAGAGAGCATTTTGTTTGGCTTTGTAATAAAAACAATATTTCGGTCTGTTGCCATAATGACGCTTCAGATTTTGAGTATGAATGGTGGCCCCTCTGCAACAACTATGCCGCCTCCAAAGCCTCCAGCACATGTCTGTAAAAGGATGATTGAGATCAGATGCAGACAGACATGAAAGATGGGACCGACTGGGGCAAAGCATGACATACGTCTAAACGTCAAAAGCTAGACGTCTCCACCGTGCAGGCCAATTAATAAACTTCAAGGAGGCAAAAGGCATATCCAGCTTACAGTAAGCATTTACTACTAATGCCATAATTATGTGGTTTGTATATACTGGGCAAAGAAAGGAAAATGGGGGAAAATGAAAATCATTATTTTATTGATATACTTATATATTTATTTATTTTTTGTATACTGTGCATTTTTGTTTGGAATGCAACTCTTACATATGCAATACTGCCATCTAGTGGCCACATCAGTAGTGCCCATAAAGCTCCAGCTTTGAGGTTTATATGCACACATACAGAGCTCAAGAATTACTGGAGCTAAAATCAATATGCCTTGAGTGAAATATCATATGAAAAAGCTGCATATGTTTCTTTTCTTTAGTGATATACATATATATATATATATCACTAAAGAAGTCATCCTGTTAGAGCTAGCTGCATAGGAAGACGGCTGCACGATGCAGGACTACATACACAGTCCATTACGACAACTGCCTTTAACACAACGTCGCGCTTGCAATGGTCTTGTGACAGACTGTGGCACTGGGTCATCTTGACTCCTACTTTTGTACTCTTAGAGACGACCAAGAAATCTGGACTGTACTCAGCACCAAGACGTACGGCTTGTTGTCAAGCATCACACATCCAGAAGGTCTGGTGTAACTCCACCTCCACTCCTACCACCAAATCTGCAGGAACTGTGTGAGAATATTCCAGCTGCAGGGGATGGATTATCACAGGACACCATTTGGAAGCTCTAAAACACTAACACTTCCCTGTCACTAACACTTCTCGTTGCAACTATTATTGTGCTGATAAGTGTAGATTTTTAATATTCGCACCCTGGTTACAAACATTGGATAAAACCTCTCCTGGTAAGAATAACAGAAATCTGTAATGCTTCACAAGGTTGTAGAACTTATATCCAGGGATCTAGGACTACTCCTCCCTGGCAGAACATTCCAGAACCTTCATATTCTTGCATCTTTGCTTGTGGGTTGCCCTTTGCAATCATCTTAAAATATCGCAGGGTTTTTAATTGGGTCCAAATCTGGAAACACGAAAGGGCAGTTACAGAACTCTTATTCCTGAAACCATTTCCATCTGGATGTTGATGAGTGTTCAGGGTCATTATCTTGCCAAAAGATGTTTCAGCTTTCAGGCAAAGGCGTTTCTCTAGTTTCTGGGTTTGTGTTTGACCAAAATGAGCGGTTCTGTTTTCTTCCAAACCCTACTGAAAAACATGTCTCCCAAATTCCAGATCAGATATTGTATTTATGTAGAAAATCACTAATGAGCCTCCAGAAGCCTGTTTAGAACTACAGGGGTTGGACAATGAAACTGAAACACCTGTCATTTTAGTGTGGGAGGTCTCATGGCTAAATTGGACCAGCCTGGTGGCCAATCTTCATTAACTGCACATTGCACCAGTAAGAGCAGAGTGTGAAGGTTCAGTTAGCAGGTAAGAGCACAGTTCTGCTCAAAATACTGCAATGCACACAACATTATGGGTGACATACCAGAGTTCAACAGAGGACAGATTGTTGGTGCACGTCTTGCTGGGCAATCTGTGACCAAGACAGCAAGTCTTTGTGATGTATCAAGAGCCACGGTATCCAGGGTAATGTCAGCATACCATCAAGAAGGACGAACCTCCACCAGCATCACGTAGTGACCTGGCCACTATCCTGCAAGAAGAATGGCTTAAACTCCCTCTGACCACTGTGCAGGACGCAGTATATGTCATTCCCAAGACCAACTGACGCTGTATTGGCCGCAAAAGGAGGCCCTACACCATACTAATAAATGATTGTGGTCTAAAACCAGGTGTTTCAGTTTCATTGTCCAACTCCTGTATGCTCGCTGTGCATTTCACCCCAGCCACCGCTCACCAGTCTTTCTGTAGGTCACTTGAGGTCAAGTGACATTCGAATGAGGTGACGCTCATCATGCCTCTTCTGCCAGTCTATAGCATATACGAATCCACGCTTCATAAAATGAAATAATGATGCCAATTGGGTTCTATTATCAATGGTGAGCGATTTCTCCACACATCTGAATAATTAACTACATTGTTTAAACTAAATGATTATTATAGCTCAGCTTTTTGAGGGGTGCCAATATGTAAATGCAATCAATATGCATTTAATGCACAAACAATCCAAAAGCAATGCCCATTTGAAACAGCAAAGCGGACAGGTAATTCTCCCCACAGAGCTAAACTAAAGAAGCAATCATCCATCCGACTAGGGGAATTCCTGTGCGATGACATCACACCGGCAAGATTTATTTTCCATTTTAAATCATAAATGCATCAAGCTGCTCCGTGATTACACGGTAACTAGCTCATAATGCCAATAACTCATTCAGCAAGGCCTGTATTTATATGTCAGCTACGTCTTCATCATCTCACACAGCAGCTATTCTGTCTCTGTATCAAATACTTTAGTGCTGACATTACGGCGCGGGAGCTTATCGTGCCAACAGACCACACATAACTGCGTTCTCTGATAAGCCGACTGAGGGCTTTGTTGATCTGTTTCAGAGAACATGATATCGACAAACGTGCTTTAGAACTTCGCTCCATTTGCTTTACATCAACAGCCCCGGCTGCCATGTTCTTCCACCAGTCGTGTGATTCTGTAACGAGAATTGTGTTTGGGGATGAATGCTGTAATGTCTTTCCTGCCGTCATACTGCTTAGCTCCTACAACATGAGGTCACCCCTCCATCTACCCCACATCTCCATCTCCATCTACTACTTTGCCGCCTAATCGAACGGTGGGTCGGTAAGGGGAAAGCTCGAGATGGCTTGCAGGCTGCGATCTCCTTCCTGATAATGTACTCCGCACCCTTTTACAGGCTTTAATACAGCAGTAATATTTTACAAGACACATTTTTCACCTGTCAGAGTATCAGTGATCCCGCGCAGACGCCGCCATCCTGCCACAGCAGCTTTCTGGCAGACATTAAAGAATTCTGATTTATACACCCTTGCTAATAATGTAGGTGATCAGCCGAGGCATGTCTGGCATCTGAAGCTTGCTTGTTTAGTTTTGCACAAGGCTAATGTAGCTAATGTAGTAATGGGTTATCTTTCAAGTAGCTTTGTGGCACGCTGCACGCATGCCTTCCTCAGCACACGGCGCAAGAAATAACATCTTGTCAAGTGAAATTTTTATAAATCTAGTCAATATATAGTTGCCATTAAAATTAAAACACGTATCTCCATTTTTGTTTATTCTCCATTTTCACTTTTATGCCTCATTTGAACAAATGAACTGCCATTTACACTTAGACACTACTTGGCGTTGCATAGTGAACTACACTGAGCTCGGGAACAATCACATCCCACCAGTGAGGTGCTCGTGAATGAGTGAATTCAACAGGAAGCATCTGCCTTCTACTGAAGTGCAGAAAGCTCAAAGCTAATGCACAAAGCTAATGTAGCTAATGTAGTAATGGGTTATCTTTCAAGTAGCTTTGTGCCACGCTACACGCATGCCTTCATCAGCACATGCTGCAAGAAATAACATCTTGTCAAATGAAATTATTATAAATCTCGTCAATATATATCTCCATTTTCGTTTATTCTCCATTTTCACTTTTATGCCTCATTTGAACAAATGAACTGCCATTTACATTGGGTGATCATTTCCTGATGAAAGGAACAACAGAAATGACCTGCAATTGCTTGGAAAAAAGTCTGGCTCCATTGACTTGCATTATAATCCTACTAGGTTTTCGTCCTCTCCTGTAAAGTTGCCATTTTGGAAATACTTGTTTTCAGCTGGGCGGTGATAATATCTAGTAATCAGCATTTTAAGACTGTTGGGAGGTTATATGGTTCATCATTCATTCCTTTCCAGATTTTTTTACTTGTCTGAATCCAAGATTAGTCAAACTGTAATTGTCAGTGAGCATCAAATTCTTTTTGAAAAATCATACTGTCCCAATTTCACTTTTTAGAATGACTTAAAAGAAGAACAAACTGTGTGTAGAAATAGATTAAACGACTGTATAATAAGCCTAAACAAAGAGCCTATTCCCCTGTTTAGGTAAATCGCGAAAGCCGCTTGTTAATGCCAAGACATGGTTCGCAACGGTGCAGCGTGTCTATGTAATCTACTTAGAAGGTCAATCCGATGTTCCCAGGACCCTAAGCCTCTTTTCCACTGTACAGTTAAAAGGTTTCCCGGCGCCATCTTCCGCTGCTGTGGACTTATGAGACCTGTTACCGTTTCTTTCTCCTGCTCATAGTGAAATCAAACCTGCACTGGGGTGTTTGGCTCTCACTACTTAAGCTACCTGGGAGAGAGAAGCCTGTTAGCATTAGCTTAGCTCAGGGGATGTGAATCCAAGCATTGATCCAAACAGGTTTAACACTGGCTTTCTGGTGTTTTAATACCAGCGGCTTACTTTCGCTTCCTCAACATTTTGGAATTATTCTGTGGTCCGGAGTGCAGACAGTCTGCCACCACCTCCCACGGCTCTCATTGGCTTACAAGGTTTCCAGCATGAAACAACGCAGAGTGCAGTGGCACAAAGTGACTGGCTATGTTGTTATGTCATTTCATTAAATGGTTCTGTGGCCCGAGACAGTGTTCAGTAAGTGTTCCGTGTCCCTCCATGCTTGGAACCATTCAACTGCACAGTGGAAAAGATTCCCAGGGGCCTTTATTTACTGACCGGATACCCCTATGGAAGAAATGTGGGATGTTATTGGACACGCTTTCAACACTCCACCCCTACCGCAAAATCTGCAGGAGCTGTGTGGGAATATTCGAGATGCATGGGATGGATTATCACAGGACACCATTAGGAACCTCTACAACTCCATGCAGAGACGTCTGGCATGTTGCGTTAACAAACATAGCGGCCCAACACCATATTGAGACACTACTTGGTGGTGCATGGTGAACTACACTGAGCTCGGGAACAATCGCATCCCACTAGTGAGGTGCTCGTGAATGAGTGAATTCAACAGGAAGCGTCCGCCTTCTACTGAGGTGCAGGGGTATCTACAGTCTGAGGCATTCAAAACACTTGCCATTTAGTAAGTGCAGGAGATGTGGAATGTGAGAAACACTACATATAGCAAGCAAGCTGATAACAGAAGAAAACAAAACACGTACGTGTGCGCGTAACCGCTGTCTGTGACAGGCCCCCTTGGGCTGCTGAAGAAGAACCTTCTGGATGGTAAGGTGTGCCCTCAAAGCAAGCAGTAAAATGTGAATCTGAAGAAAATGTTGT